>JAHNEJ010000176.1:0-311356 GCA_022559845.1 Amorphophallus konjac | reverse complement strand
CCAAGGACCAGCTTATCCGGCCCTTCATCACGCCCTGCAAACCACAAAACCAACAAAGAACACATCAGCATCATGAACAGTAATCAACAATAACACTGTATATACTATTTTATTTTATTTAAAAAAAAAATACATATATATATTTTTGGAGGCGTCCAGACCCCTGGACGCCTCCTTCCTATTTTCTTTATTCCTTTTTCGAAAAAAATCCAAAAAATAAAAATAAAAAAAATATATATAATATATATATAATTATGGAGGCGTCCTAGGCCTTGGACGCCTCCTTATTTTTTAAATTTATTTTATTATTTACGAAAATTAATAAATAAAAAAAAAAGAAAAAGAAAACATGGAGGCGTCCAGGTCCCTGGACGCCTCCTTCTCTCACTACCCGCCTCTCTCTCACAACCTCTCGTACACCCGTTTTAGCCTATTGAACCACAGAGTGAGGATTCCGAGGTACTTACCGGGTCGTGATCATCCTCTCCCGCGTCACCAGCATCCGCAGCAGCCTCCGCGGCCAGGAGAGGCACCTCCATCCCCTCCTCCGCAGCAATCTCCTCTGCTGCAGCCTCCTCGGCATCATCCCTCAACCTCCTCGCACGACGAGCCAGTCGTTTTCGCTTCCCTGGAACCTGGCTCGATCCTCCTCGCTCCATGGGGACTAAGAATAGGTCGTCTGGGTGACTGGGTCGTCAGATTGAACAGTAAATGAGCAAAAGGGGGGGGGGAGCCCTTAAATAGGAATTTCTTTTTTTGGGGCGTCCAGGCGCCTGGACGCCCCCATTTTTTTATTTTTTTTAAAATTTAAAAAATTTTTTGGGGCGTCCAGGCGCCTGGACGCCCCCAAAACAAAAATCAAACAAAATAAAAAAAAATAAAGTTGGGGCGTCCAGGACCTTGGACGCCCCCAAAACAAAAATAAAAATAAAAAATAAAATAAAAATTTGGGGCGTCCAGACCCCTGGACGCCCCTAAAACAAAAAATTAAATAAAAAAAAAAAATAATAGTTGGGGCGTCCAGGACCCTGGACGCCCCCAAAACAAAAAAATAAAATAAAAATAAAATAAAAATTAGGGGCGTCCAGGCAGTTGGACGCCCCCCCAAAACAAAAAAAAATTAATTAAAATAAAAAATAATAGGGGCGTCCAGGGCCCTGGACGCCCCCCATAATAAATTTTTTTTATATTTATATAAGAATATGTATATAATCCAAACAAAATAAAAAACACAAAGAAAAAGAAAAAACCATAAAAAAAGATAATAATTATGGGGACGGGGGTCCGAAACATCCAAGTGCCAAATTTTATTCCATCCGAAAAGCAGAGTGAACTACATCAGGGGCTTAGGCGCTTTAGGCCTTAACTTTCCCAGTTCGGTTACATAAGCCTTCCACGGCTCGCATTCTTCCACCACGTGCGCTAACGCCTTTCCCGCAACACTTGTCTTCCAGGGAGCTTTAATGGCCTTCGCTTCATTCGCATCCGCTTCAGTGCCCAACTCCCTTTTCTTCAAAGGAACAATGTCAGTCGGTGGCGGGAACGAATGGCGTGGGATGCCAATCTGGAGGCAGCACCGATGCGCGTTGTAAAGAACAAACTCGGTCGCGCCGATCAGTTGAAGATCAACTTCGGGAGAAGGCCTCATGAGAAGATCAAGCGAAAGCAAACATGCCGGTGCGCAAGTGAAGAAGCCTTGTGTCACTGTGCGGAAGTGAGACCGCCAGTCTTCGCGTTTCTTCAGCCACGGAACGCGGTTCACTACAGTACCACCAAAGCCTAACACGTCGGCTATGTGGTGAAGCGGGCTTTGTTGGAAGAGCTTCGAAACGGTTGGCATTCCCTCGCGGTGGTCGAATTTGAAATGCAAATCCAGCCAGCAATTCAAGACAAGTGCACAACCAAATGGAGGCTTACCCATGCTCGAGGCGGTAAGGCCGCTGTAAAGATAGGCGAGGACGGCGGGTCCCACCCTCTTTCCACGCCAGATCCCGCAGATAGCACTCAGTTGGTCTTCCTCCACTATGTTGTCGGTATAAGGGAACAAGAGAGCACCCGCCAGACAAATGGTGAACCCCTTCATGATTCCCTCCAAATAGTCATCGTCTGGTGACCCTCTCAGGGCGTTCATGACCCACTCCGCAAGCTTTTGGAGATCGATCCCCTTCTGAGTACGGACCTTTCTAGCTGCGTCGGGCGGCATGAAGCTTCCAAGGACGCTTTCAGAAGTACCCCGTGTCAGCATCCGCATAGCCTTCACCTTCCCGTCGCTCTTGAATTTCTTCAAACCAAGCAGAAGTTCCACCTCCTCGAGGAGGATGGTCACCTCGAAGGTCGGGAAGATAAAAGTGTGGGTCTGGGGATGCCAGACCTCCACTAGCGCGCCCATAGCCGCCCAGTCCATACGAATCTTCTCGTAATGCTTGGCGTGAATAAGGAGCCCCTGCAGATGCCACTTCGAGAGTATGGCCCTCATGCCAATGGAGATATTGGAAGTCAGCTTTGAAAGCCATGGCAGCTTGAAAAACTTCCTCGGGCCTGGGAAGAGTGGATATGGCTGGAAAGAAGAAGAAATGAAGGAAGTAAGAAGAAGGTTCACATGCAGAAATTTGAAAAGAGTCAGCCTACCATATGCGACATGATCGTCCCACTCAGATGACCCTCGAGGTCGGAAAGTCGCCTAATCTCGCTGCTAGGCTTGCTCCTCTTCATAACACGGGAAGACTCTCCTTCCATCCTGAAGATCTCTAGATTCTCCTCTCCTTCCTCTCCTGAGCTTCCAAAACCCACCTTGGTGCATTTGAATGAACTAGCCTAAGGGGAGTTCTTATAGGAAGGGAAGGGTGCTACAGGACAGAACATGTCACATCAGTGGTCATTATCAAGATTTTTGTCTGGATCTCCTTTGAACTGTGGTGCGATTCTGCTACCTTTTGATGTTGCTAACCTTTGCTGGCATGTGCAGGTTTTACTAACGGACATCTTTGTCCTATCTCCTGTCCCACCTTTCATTGGTTGGTCCCACCATGTCATGCATCATAGTATATGATACCTACGCTACTAGAACATGTCAAGGACCTTGCGGCCCGAACGAATCTGGGATTTGAGTTCCCCTTCAACAAAAACGGTGATGATCCCGGAAGAGTTTGGGTTGTACGGATAGGCCGTCAATTTGTGATAGAATGGGGACGACGGTTCCATTCAGTGAGTTGGTGCGCGGATAAACGGGCCCCAGCCCAGTATCAGCCCACCGGGTCGGTATCCTGACCCGTTCTTCACAAGTTGACAATATTATCCTTGGCTATTTTCTATTTTTGTTTGTTTTAAATTTTTCTTTAAACCCAGCATGCATTCATATAGGACTTTGATTTATTGCGGAAGATCATTCAAGCGATTCGATTGTGAAAGCCGTTGTGTTTCAATTCCTACAAATATGAGATATTCCACTCTGAATGAAATACTGAGTTTCTTTGAGACAGCCCTACGCTGCTCTTCCAAAGGAGACCCTTGTTTGGACAGACCCTCAGATATTCCTTTACCTTTTTGACCCACCTTGGCCGCAGCACTTCCACATTGGCTGGTAACCGCTCCCCAAAGGTGAAACCTCCGGTTTATGACCCAGGTACTTCCACACCGAGAAGTTGGTCTTCTTTTGTTTCGTGCCTGAGTACACATCTCACCCTCCCTTATTTGATCTCCGTCCAAGCAATCGTCAATATTTGAAAGACCTCCTTCAAGGTCGCCTCATTGAAACTTCAGGAAAGATTCCAAACAGTAACGTCACAAGCGTGTCTCATCACACCTTGGCATCAACTTATCAGTCCGCTCCCACTCCATTTCACTCCACTTCGATACCATTCCACTACGTATCGCTCCCTTGCAAAGCAGACGCCAAGGCGGGGCAGCTGTAGACACGCCATTCCTGACGTCTCCTGAGAAAGTCTCATATTACTATACAACGTCCCGCGACGGCTTACGCGTTTTGAATCACTTGAGTGCTTCCTTTTCTTGAGTCTTCTTCCGCCCTTTTCGGCATCCGGAATCGTCTCGTCACGGCATTCGGACGGCATCAACACCAGTCGAACGCATCAGGAGGATCCGGAACCAAGAAGGATACCTGCCGGGCGGCCGCCGACGCCCGATCTAAGGACCCGGGTGGGTCTTAATGGGGGCGTCCAGGACCCTGGACGCCCCCATGATTTTAATTTGTTTTATTCTTTTCTCAGGGCCCAAAACCAAATATAAAAATATAAAAAAAAATATATATTTATGGAGGCGTCCAGGACCCTGGACGCCTCCATAAAAACAAAAATAAAAAATAAGTGTAAAATGCCAGTTGGCATACAAAAACAAAAAATAAATAAAATTATATATATATTAATGGAGGCGTCCAGGCCCCTGGACGCCTCCATAAAAACAAATAAAAAAAAATAATAAAAATGCCAGCCCTTGTATAAAAGACAAAAGAAAAATAAAAAAATAATAAACTTTTGGAGGCGTCCAGGCCCCTGGACGCCTCCATCAACTCACTCACGGGCGCCGCCCACCGAACGACAGTTTGTCGTGTGTGAAAAAAGCCAAATGTAAAGACGTCCGGTCAGCTGGACGCGCCCATTTCTGAATCACGAGGCGCCGCTCACAAAACCACGCGTTGTGCCAAACCGCGTGCGGCCGTCGTCGGTTTTCGGTGGACCTGTTAGAGGCGTCCGGGACCCTGGACGCCCCCATAAAAGTATTCAAAAAAAATCAATAAAAATAGAATAAAATATTATTTCGGCCCTGATGGAGGTGTCCAGGGTCCTGGACGCCTCCACCTTCCGGAGCTCTATAAATAGAGGCCCACCCCCTCAGTTCTGGGGGAGCTAAGCAGTGATCCGATAGGCTGCCGGAGCCCAGAGGCTACGGAGTCATTTTTCTAACCCGTGGGTTCTTTTGTAGGTGGAGGTTCTGCCGGCTTCTCGGGTGCTCACGCTCGCGAGAGGAAGGTCGTCTTCATCCACCGCGCTTCCACGTCGTCCCCACGCTGCCGGAGCTCCGCCGGATTTCACCCTCGGCTCATCCAATAAGCCTTTTCTTCCCCTTTTTCTCCATAGTCCTTTACATTCATCATATTGCATCATCTATCCCCCTTCACAAGGGGGCCTCTTCTCTTATACTTCTTACATCCATCATCTCATTTTCCTCCTACTCGAGTCCGAGAGGGGTTTAAAAGATAACACCAACCAGGTGTGTGTCTTGCCATCATTTCGTTATTTTTATCGCAAGGATTCGAATACTACACCTCCATCTTTCTAATCCACTTGTCATTTATTTGTCGTTGTCTTGCAAGGGTACCCGAGGAAAGCCCTCTCCGTCGGCCGGCCGGAAGGAGAGGAAGAAGCAACCCGCCATCTCCCGCTCTTGAGGTAGGCGCGATCACCTTCTTATTTTGGGGTCTTTTGGCCCCTGGCGATCACATCTTATCATCGAGGCCGCGGCGAGTCACTTCCCCAATGGCCGTTTAAATTTCTGTTTCCTATATTCTCTTTATATTTTGTTATATATTCTGCTTATATCATCGAGGCCGCGGCGAGTCACTTCCCCAATGGCCGTTTAATTTTCTATTCCTATAATCTCTTTATGCTTTGTTATATTCTGCTTATATCATCGAGGCCGCGGCGAGTCACATCCCCAATGGCCGTTTAAATTTCCGTTCTTATATTCTCTTTATATTCTGTTATATTCTGCTCATATCATCGAGGCCGCGGCGAGTCACTTCCCCAATGGCCGTTTAAATTTCTGTTCTCATATTTTCTCTATATTCTGTTATATTCTGTTCATATTCTCGAGGCCGCGGCGAGTAACTTCCCCAATGGCCGTTTCAATTCTTGTTATTTAATTTTTGCATCATTCCCGTCCCCCCGAGGTCGCGGCGAGTCACTTCCCGCTATGGCCGTTTAATCCCCATATTTTGCTATATCATACTTGTCCCGCTCGCCCCGCCGGAGCAATCTCCCGTGGTGGCCCCTTCTCTCTTCCATCTCATCTCTGTATTGCAGCAAACAAACACCCAACAAAAAGAGGAGCCCGCGCGCTCTCCGCTTCTTCCTCTTCCCCGCTCTACTCCGAACCGCGTGACGTCGCTCACAATGTTGTCTGATTTTGAGAGGATGAGCACACATGACTCCCAGGGATCTGGAAGCTCGTATGGACGGTCATGGCCGTAACAGCCGATGTATCATGGCGACTCAGATAACAGTAGTTCATTTTTCTCATCGTATCCATATCCTTATGCCACAGCTACGTCAGTAGAGGTCGTGTACGCACAAGGTTCGCAAGAGTATGAATACTACGTACGCATGTACTGGGAGAACTATTCAGGTTCAATGCGCTATGAAGACTATCTGTCCTATCTGCGGACCACATTTAATGTCAGATTGTTTGGAGATGGGCACTGGCCCAGTTTGGGTCAATAGTCTTTATTAGTATGTATCATTTGGTTACATTTATAACTAATTAATAATTAATTGCAGATTTCTTCATATATAGAGTTCTGTACTTGTCATTGAAATCACTAATGTAAACTTTTACATCATTTGCAGGTCATCATGGACGGACGGCGTCACCCTGCGTGGGAGCATGGATACTCTGTTGAGGGTGATGGACATGTGCACTGTATATACTGCGAACATCGCGTCACCGGCATACACAGGTTTGCGGAGCACCTTGCGGGAGTGGGACGCGATGTTCGTGTATGCGACCGAGTTCCGGGAGATGTTCGACATTCCTTTCGGACACAGTTACAGGATAGATACGGTTCTCGTAGCACACCGAGGACATCTTCTTCTACGTCCCGGGTACCTCCACCACGAGCACAGGGCGGAGCAGGATCTTCCTCCACGTCCAGAGTTCGAGCAGCACCAGCACCAGCACCAGCACCAGTCGCACATGATAGAATTGAAGCTATAGATGTAGTGAGGACTTTTTTTACAGATTTTCATGTACCCTCCACCGCAGCACACGACCCATCATTTGTGCAGATGGTTACATATTTTCAGTCCCACCCACATGTACCTCCACCCACTAGGATAGAGTTAGATTATACGGGTGATCGGTCTCAAGTATCTGATGATGAGCTTTGGGATTCGAGCTTCACTGATGATGAGGATGAGTGAGTTTTGGGATTCGGGTTACACAGATGAGGAGGATGAGTGAGTTTTGGGATTCGGGTTTCACAGATGGACGAGGATTAGTGAGTTTTTGTATTTTATACTTCATGAATGAATGTCATTATTATGTCACTGTTTACTTTTACATATTTAGTAATTGAAATAAATTTTTATGTATTATATATAATAGGATGTTTAATTAAGCAGTGTAATATGTAATTTTTATATAATTAATTATGTATAATTTAGTATGGATCTATTATCTTAAATAAACTCTACGTTCTAATATTTTTAAATATATATAACATTTAATCTTTCAAAATAAATTTATTACAAATTTTTAAAAAAATAAAAAAATTACGCGTCGCGAACCCAATGAGGCGGACCGGGTCGCTGTGCGACCCGCCCGACCCGACCCGTCCCGCGCCGAGACCGGGTCGGACGGGTCGGCAAACCCTGCTTTTAAGAGGGTTTTTTTACATTTATACATTTCTTGAAGAATTGCACGAAAATCTGTCCTAGACTTATATCTCCATGCATACTCTGCTCAATACATTGAATTAAATATTGCTCATATTGTCAAGGAGACCTAAGTTAGTCCACCCCTTATTTTAAATAAGAATGATTACCCCGAGTGGCATGTCTTAGATTTCGACATGTGTAGATCATTTATGATTATATGTAAGTAGAACTTAGTTGTGTTTGTATAAGATAGACTTTCTCTTACATCCCAAGGTTAAAAAATATTTGCCAAAGAAAATATATGAAAAAATGGACACAAAAATCCCTACCCTGACTTTGAATAAATATGGAGTTCAACTCATCCACATCTCTCGAGTTTAGATGCGGTAGACAGATTAAAGTACGGAGCAAAAAGTTATTGGTTAGAAAAGCATGAGAATACCTTGATTCAGATTAGGATTACAAGCATATAAGATTAACAATATGTAACTCGTTCTACATTATCCAAATTTTAAATTTATAAGTTGAAGTATTGTTTAGTTATTGATGCATGTGCATGGCAGATAACCATCGTGTGTCCCCGCCCCTACTAAATCAAGATTTTTCATTGAGTTTCGAAAAGTTGAAATCACTATTGTGATGGGTTGACGTCATCATATCTATGTCCCTTCACGATGACATGATTCGCTCTACTTTCCCATAACAACTGCAACTTCGACTCTAGCGCCACTAAGAACAATCATTTCAGGAGTCGAAGGTGTATTAGCCGCGGCACCCTTCCCCGACCTTTGCCTATATAAAGGGGTCTCAACGACCTCCTCCAAGTACACAAGAAAGGATCCTCCTATCTTGCCATCCTTTGTATAAGAGAAACCAACGCCTCTCGGGCAGAGTCACATGTGTTCCATGGATGCCCTTCTGCACCTCCATGAGGCCACCTATCTTGCTTTGAATCATCTCCACCTCTTGAGAATCATACTCTCGCATTTCCATCAATTTGTTGACTTACGTATCGGAGGGTTTTCCCGAGAAACTCTCACCCCGGTGAATAACTTTTTGAAAAATATCTTTTTCCATAAATTCATTATTTTAGATTATGACAAAATGAATAATTAGTTATCAAAGTCCTACTAAATAAGTTTGCAAGTTTAACATAATTCAGATCTCCATAAACTTAAATCAGAATTAATTAAATATATGGGATAGAAATAAGTAACTTGAATATCGTTTAAGTAAACAAAAGGCTGAGTGATAGGTGATACATCGTCTAATCAGACTCAATATAGATGATTACGTCTAATGAGCAAAACGACAAGAGAAAGAGTTAGACGATCATTCATTTAACTCTCGAGGATAGACGAAGGGTTAGATGATATATCGTCTAAGTCCTCGGAATAGACGAAGGGTTAGATGATATATTGTCTAAGTGAAAAAGATGATTAGACAATACATATTCTAAGTGAAAATGGATAAATAATACTCCGTCGAAGTGGGCAAAGTAGCATTAGACAAAACTTCATCTAAAATTTATAGTTAGATGAAATGTTAGACGATATATCATCTAAGTTAGATAGGATACACGATGTGATATCTGATAGATGAATCTCCGTTTAAGAGGAAAACGACAAAAACTTAGAATAGACAATACACCGTCTACTTGAAAAAGCGTTAGACGATACTTCACCTAACTCGAGATAGATGATGAGTTAGACGATACTTTATCTAAAAGAAAAAGTTTAAAAACTTAGGATAGATGATATATCGTTTAACTGAAGATGAGTTAGATAATGTTTCGTCTAAAAAGAAAATAACAATAAATAAATAAATAGATGATACTGAAGATGTGTTTGACAAAACATCATTTAACTCACAATAGATGATGAGTTAGATGATATTCCATCTAAGTGAAAAACGACGAATGCTGAGATAAACATAACTTCGTCTACTCTATCAAGTTGAAAGTATTAGACCAATAGAACTACATATAGGTGAAGCATTAGACGATACTTCGTCTAAATAGAAAACGACAAAATTAATGATATACGATACTTCGTATAATATAAAAAGTACAAATAAAATGCTCAGACGAATGAGTAGATGATACTTTATTTACTTTCATTAATGATGAAATCTCATCGCCTTGATTTTATTTCATTTAAACAAGATAATATATTACACTTTTGACCTGGTCAAAATATCTCGGCTGACCGCACTAAACAATAAACTATACATTAAAGTGTCTACACAACACTTAAACTCTATTACAGCATGCACGTAAACAACATACACATTATTTAAAATTACTATTGCATTTTTATGGTAAAATCACATACGCTGATGTCGTTTGAAATACGACGATACGTATAAAATATATTTTATAATCTTCTTGTGTGCAATCTAATATCATAGCATATATTTTTATGTGCAAAACTAGCATTAGTTTTTACACACATTACTCGCTAATGTTTTAATTTGAATTTGCCTACTTTATCTCACGTCCCTACATGAGAGAAATATTTTGAGTATTATTTCAGACATACAAACGGCAATAGCAAGGGGGTAGGCTGCACAAGAGAAGAAAGAGGACAAACAGACGTATCTTCGACAGCATAAGATCTGATTTACCTACTTCGAGAACGATGTGCGCTCACTTATGAAGCATGTGGAAGCGTAACAGCCAATCTAATCTGTCGAATGTTGTGACTGGGATTCGACTGTCGATAGGTTGATATGTCTAATAGATACAATAAAACCTTGAGCTATAAATAGTTGGAACTTGTAAAGGAGGATATACATGGAAGAAAACAAATCGAACAAAAGAAAGATGGTCTCCAAAGCACCTTCTTTGCATTCAAACTGATTCTAGAGCTCCGTTTCCTATGCACTCGCGTCAAGGAGGGACTTTATCATGTTGAAAGCTTCATCCTCTAAGTCTTCCACCTTAGGAAGCAACAAAGATGAGGATATTGTTCTTCAATGAAATTCCATTGTCTTTCTCCTCCGTCTGTCAATATATTTATTTATTTTGTACTCAAAAGATCCACTATCTGCTTATCTAGGAGCATAATTATGAAACCTGATATTTATTCATCTGATAGTAAGAATAGCATTTGTTGCTCTAGGGTAACCAGCACTAAGTGTGCTAGGTTAGTATGTTGATACCGTGAAAATCGCCTGGGTGATTAGTTCCTAAAAAGCTAGCAGGTGCAAGATCACTTGAAAAACTAAGTCACTCGGTATGACTGGTTGGTCTGTTGAGACCGGACCAAAATTAGCTGGCAGATAACCATCATGTGTCCCCAATCCTACTAAATCAAGATTTTTCATTGAGTTTCGAAAAGTTGAAATCACTATTGTGATGGGTTGACATCATCATATCTATGTCCCTTCACGATGTCGTGATTCGCTCTACTTTCCCAGAACAACTGCAACTTCGACTGTAGCGCCACTAGGAACAATCATTTCAGGAGTCGAAGGTGTATTAGCCGCGGCACCCTTCCCCGACCTTTGTCTATATAAAGGGGTCTCAACGACCTCCTCCAAGTACACAAGAAAGGATCCTCCTATCTTGCCATCCTTTGTATAAGAGAAACCAACGCCTCTCTGGCAGAGTCACATGTGTTCCATGGATGCCCTTCTGCACCTCCATGAGGCCACCTATCTTGCTTTGAATCATCTCCACCTCTTGAGAATCATACTCTCGCATTTCCATCAATTTGTTGACTTACGTATCGGAGGGTTTTCCCGAGAAACTCTCACCCCGGTGAATAACTTTTTGAAAAATATCTTTTTCCATAAATTCATTATTTTAGATTATGACAAAATGAATAATTAGTTATCAAAGTCCTACTAAATAAGTTTGCAAGTTTAACATAATTCAGATCTCCATAAACTTAAATCAGAATTAATTAAATATATGGGATAGAAATAAGTAACTTGAATATCGTTTAAGTAAACAAAAGGCTGAGTGATAGGCGATACATCGTCTAATCAGACTCAATATAGATGATTACGTCTAATGAGCAAAACGACAAGAGAAAGAGTTAGACGATCATTCATTTAACTCTCGAGGATAGACGAAGGGTTAGATGATATATCGTCTAAGTCCTCGGAATAGACGAAGGGTTAGATGATATATTGTCTAAGTGAAAAAGATGATTAGACAATACATCTTCTAAGTGAAAATGGATAAATAATACTCCGTCGAAGTGGGCAAAGTAGCATTAGACAAAACTTCATCTAAAATTTATAGTTAGATGAAATGTTAGACGATATATCATCTAAGTTAGATAGGATACACGATGTGATATCTGATAGATGAATCTCCGTTTAAGAGGAAAACGACAAAAACTTAAAATAGACAATACACCGTCTACTTGAAAAAGCGTTAGACGATACTTCACCTAACTCGAGATAGATGATGAGTTAGACGATACTTTATCTAAAAGAAAAGGTTTAAAAGCTTAGGATAGATGATATATCGTTTAACTGAAGATGAGTTAGATAATGTTTCGTCTAAAAAGAAAATGACAATAAATAAATAAATAGATGATACTGAAGATGTGTTTGACAAAACATCATTTAACTCACAATAGATGATGAGTTAGATGATATTACATCTAAGTGAAAAACGACGAATGCTGAGATAAACATAACTTCGTCTACTCTATCAAGTTGAAAGTATTAGACCAATAGAACTACATATAGGTGAAGCATTAGACGATACTTCGTCTAATAGAAAACGACAAAATCAATGATATACGATACTTCGTATAATATAAAAAGTACAAATAAAATGTTCAGACGAATGAGTAGATGATACTTTATTTACTTTCATTAATGATGAAATCTCATCGCCTTGATTTTATTTCATTTAAACAAGACAATATATTACACTTTTGACCTGGTCAAAATATCTCGGCTGACCGCACTAAACAATAAACTATATATTAAAGTGTCTACACAACACTTAAACTCTATTACAGCATGCACGTAAACAACATACACATTATTTAAAATTACTATTGCATTTTTATGGTAAAATCACATACTTTGATGTCGTTTGAAATACGACGATACGTATAAAATATATTTTATAATCTTCTTGTGTGCAATCTCATATCATAGCATATATTTTTATGAGCAAAACCAGCATTAGTTTTTACACACATTACTCGCTAATGTTTGTAATTTGAATTTGCCTACTTTATCTCACGTCCCTACATGAGAGAAATATTTTGAGTATTATTTCAGACATACAAACGGCAATAGCAAGGGGGTAGGCTGCACAAGAGAAGAAAGAGGACAAACAGACGTATCTTCGACAGCATAAGATCTGATTTACCTACTTCGAGAACGATGTGCGCTCACTTATGAAGCATGTGGAAGCGTAACAGCCAATCTAATCTGTCGAATGTTGTGACTGGGATTCGACTGTCGATAGGTTGATATGTCTAATAGATACAATGAAACCTTGAGCTATAAATAGTTGGAACTTGTAAAGGAGGATATACATGGAAGAAAACAAATCGAACAAAAGAAAGATGGTCTCCAAAGCACCTTCTTTGCATTCAAACTGATTCTAGAGCTCCGTTTCCTATGCACTCGCGTCAAGGAGGGACTTTATCATGTTGAAAGCTTCATCCTCTAAGTCTTCCACCTTAGGAAGCAACAAAGATGAGGATATTGTTCTTCAATGAAATTCCATTGTCTTTCTCCTCCGTCTGTCAATATATTTATTTATTTTGTACTCAAAAGATCCACTATCTGCTTATCTAGGAGCATAAATATGAAACCTGATATGTATTCATCTGATAGTAAGAATAGCATTTGTTGCTCTAGGGTAACCAGCACTAAGTGTGCTAGGTTAGTATGTTGATACCGTGAAAATCGCCTGGGTGATTAGTTCCTAAAAAGCTAGCAGGTGCAAGATCACTTGAAAAACTAAGTCACTCGGTATGACTGGTTGGTCTGTTGAGACCGGACCAAAATTAGCTGGCAGATAACCATCATGTGTCCCCAATCCTTAAATCAAGATTTTTCATTGAGTTTCGAAAAGTTGAAATCACTATTGTGATGGGTTGACGTCATCATATCTATGTCCCTTCACGATGTCGTGATTCGCTCTACTTTCCCATAACAACTGCAACTTCGACTCTAGCGCCACTAGGAACAATCATTTCAGGAGTCGAAGGTGTATTAGCCGCGGCACCCTTCCCCGACCTTTGCCTATATAAAGGGGTCTCAACGACCTCCTCCAAGTACACAAGAAAGGATCCTCCTATCTTGCCATCCTTTGTATAAGAGAAACCAACGCCTCTCGGGCAGAGTCACATGTGTTCCATGGATGCCCTTCTGCACCTCCATGAGGCCACCTATCTTGCTTTGAATCATCTCCACCTCTTGAGAATCATACTCTCGCATTTCCATCAATTTGTTGACTTACGTATCGAAGGGTTTTCCCGAGAAACTCTCACCCCGGTGAATAACTTTTTGAAAAATATCTTTTTCCATAAATTCATTATTTTAGATTATGACAAAATGAATAATTAGTTATCAAAGTCCTACTAAATAAGTTTGCAAGTTTAACATAATTCAGATCTCCATAAACTTAAATCAGAATTAATTAAATATATGGGATAGAAATAAGTAACTTGAATATCGTTTAAGTAAACAAAAGGCTGAGTGATAGGTGATACATCGTCTAATCAGACTCAATATAGATGATTACGTCTAATGAGCAAAACGACAAGAGAAAGAGTTAGACGATCATTCATTTAACTCTCGAGGATAGACGAAGGGTTAGATGATATATTGTCTAAGTGAAAAAGATGATTAGACAATACATCTTCTAAGTGAAAATGGATAAATAATACTCCGTCGAAGTGGGCAAAGTAGCATTAGACAAAACTTCATCTAAAATTTATAGTTAGATGAAATGTTAGATGATATATCATCTAAGTTAGATAGGATACACGATGTGATATCTGATAGATGAATCTCTATTTAAGAGGAAAACGACAAAAACTTAGAATAGACAATACACCGTCTACTTGAAAAAGCGTTAGACGATACTTCACCTAACTCGAGATAGATGATGAGTTAGACGATACTTTATCTAAAAGAAAAAGTTTAAAAGCTTAGGATAGATGATATATCGTTTAACTGAAGATGAGTTAGATAATGTTTCGTCTAAAAAGAAAATGACAACAAATAAATAAATAGATGATACTGAAGATGTGTTTGACAAAACATCATTTAACTCACAATAGATGATGAGTTAGATGATATTTCATCTAAGTGAAAAACGACGAATGCTGAGATAAACATAACTTCGTCTACTCTATCAAGTTGAAAGTATTAGACCAATAGAACTACATATAGGTGAAGCATTAGACGATACTTCGTCTAAATAGAAAACGACAAAATCAATGATATACGATACTTCGTATAATATAAAAAGTACAAATAAAATGCTCAGATGAATGAGTAGATGATACTTTATTTACTTTCATTAATGATGAAATCTCATCGCCTTGATTTTATTTCATTTAAACAAGACAATATATTACACTTTTGACCTGGTCAAAATATCTCGGTTGACCGCACTAAACAACAAACTATACATTAAAGTGTCTACACAACACTTAAACTCTATTACAGCATGCACGTAAACAACATACACATTATTTAAAATTACTATTGCATTTTTATGGTAAAATCACATACGCTGATGTCGTTTGAAATACGACGATACGTATAAAATATATTTTATAATCTTCTTGTGTGCAATCTAATATCATAGCATATATTTTTATGTGCAAAACTAGCATTAGTTTTTACACACATTACTCGCTAATGTTTGTAATTTGAATTTGCCTACTTTATCTCACGTCCCTACATGAGAGAAATATTTTGAGTATTATTTCAGACATACAAACGGCAATAGCAAGGGGGTAGGTTGCACAAGAGAAGAAAGAGGACAAACAGACGTATCTTCGACAGCATAAGATCTGATTTACCTACTTCGAGAACGATGTGCGCTCACTTATGAAGCATGTGGAAGCGTAACAGCCAATCTAATCTGTCGAATGTTGTGACTGGGATTCGACTGTCGATAGGTTGATATGTCTAATAGATACAATGAAACCTTGAGCTATAAATAGTTGGAACTTGTAAAGGAGGATATACATGGAAGAAAACAAATCGAACAAAAGAAAGATGGTCTCCAAAGCACCTTCTTTGCATTCAAAATGATTCCAGAGCTCCGTTTCCTATGCACTCACGTCAAGGAGGGACTTTATCATGTTGAAAGCTTCATCCTCTAAGTCTTCCACCTTAGGAAGCAACAAAGATGAGGATATTGTTCTTCAATGAAATTCCATTGTCTTTCTCCTCCGTCTGTCAATATATTTATTTATTTTGTACTCAAAAGATCCACTATCTGCTTATCTAGGAGCATAACTATGAAACTTGATATTTATTCATCTGATAGTAAGAATAGCATTTGTTGCTCTAGGGTAACCAGCACTAAGTGTGCTAGGTTAGTATGTTGATACCGTGAAAATCGTCTGGGTGATTAGTTCCTAAAAAGCTAGCAGGTGCAAGATCACTTGAAAAACTAAGTCACTCGGTATGACTGGTTGGTCTGTTGAGACCGGACCAAAATTAGCTGGGCTTATGGTTCATAGAAAACCATTAGGAATGATATGCTGAGTCATGTTGAGATGAACTGGGAAGCTGGCCCTAAAAAATGATGGGTGTAACATTTGGTATAAGGTTAGTGGAAACCCCAAGTTGCAGGGGACTAGACACAGGGAAGTAATGGAGAACTGACCAAACCAATATAAAAATCGTTGTGTTCTTGTGACTTGTTTGCGATTCTACATTTTTATTTCCGCTGTGTTTCAACGTTTAATTTAAATACATAATTATTTTTATAGGCACACCTATTTACCCCCCTATAGGGTGTGCCCGGGCTACTAGCAGAACTTTATGTAGGTTGAAGCTCGACAAGGTACACTCAAGGGGATTCGCGCCTCCGACAGCCCAGTTGAGAAGCCCAAAAGGGCACACGCATGCCGGGTACATATTGTGGGGAGACCAACCAGGCCCTTGGCATCCAGCGGATCTAAGCTCCCCAAGGTGAAAGGCACCCACCAAATAGATTAGGAGTCATCGAGCAAGACTCCATAAGCTTCGCCCTAGATCACACTAGCTGTATATAGTTGGTGCGATAGTTTGAGCTCTCTTTAGGGGGGCGCCACCCCACCCGCGAACCTAAGTCCTCAGTATGAAGGGACACCATCTAGGTGGCGATTACCGACTCCAGGCAAGCGTTCTGAGCTCTACTCAAGAAGGCTACAAAGCCCTAGAGAAGTGCATCTTGGAAGATTCAAACTAGGTGGAGCTCAGATAGGAATCGCGCCCGCAAACATATATCCCTTCCTGAAGATCAGTCCTATGTCGATGGCAACTCTCGTGCCCCTAGAGCTACATCAAAGCTCCTATAGTGGTTTGGAGGCTCTGCCCCAAGGGTCGGCCTACCCACAGGAGCCCACACTCCTCTTTCTCTGGCTCTGTATTTGGCCCTCGCCCCTCTTTCTCATACTACGTATTTCTTTTTGCATTCGGCACTATATTATTAGTTTTCATGTATAATAAAAATAAATTCAAGTGTAACATACACAACACTTTGGTGCCACATGTGAGAAATTGACTAGAAGCCATGAAGTCCACACCGACAGAATCGGCCCAAAGCAACCAGCTTGCTGTGCTCCTTCCAGACAAGGGGGCAACTGAAAGATCCCGTAGGCTCCTCAAGAGCACCCTTTGGCACCTGAGGGACGGCAAGTCTCCGAAGCTGCAAACGCCACTGGTAGCCCTTGGCACAATTGCCTCTCCCTATCGAGAACCTGGGTGGCCTATGCCCCTTATTTCATTTATGTTTACTTATGCATACAATAGCATGGTTAGTAAACCTCACTTGTTGCTTGCAGTGTCCAAGCCGATGGAGAGGCGACCCATTGTGTCGCAACTCTTGCATCCCCACCCTTATTACTAGCATAGTTGTGCCACATATTGACAACCCACTGAGCCTTTGCCCTAACAGCCACATCCTATTTCTCGAGCAAAGCCCATGGACACTTGAATGTCAGGCAAAGCCTATAGGTGCATATATAATGCCCCTGGACAAAAGCCTTTGGCATCTAATGATGTTCCCAAGCAAAGCCCATGGGTGCTTGGATGTCAGGTAAACCCTACAGGCACCCGATGCCCCTGGGCAAAGCCTTCGACATCTAGTGATACTCCCGAGCAAAGCCCACGGGTGCTCGAATGCCAAGAGCCTATGGGTGCCTGATTCCCCTGGCTAAAGCCTTCGGCATCCATGGATGTTCTCGAGTAATGCTACGATGCACGGTAGCCAGGCAAAGCCTTCGACATCCAATGATGTTCCCGAGCAAAGCCTATGGGCACTCGGATGCCAAGCAAAGCCTATGTTCACTTGATGCCCTTGGGCAAAGCCTTCGGCATCCAGGGATGTTGTCGAGCAAAGCCCACAGGTGCTCAGATGTCAGGCAGGGTGTTTGATACCCCTGGGCAAAGTCTTCGACACCCAAAGATGTTCTCAGCAAAGCCCATAGGGACTTGATGCCCCTGAGCAACTTCTTCAGGATCTAGGGATGTTATCGAGCAAAGCTCACATGCGCTTGGATGGCAAGTAAAGCCATCTAGCACCTGATGTCCCTGGGCAAAGCCTTCGGTTTATAGGGATGTTCCCGAGCAATGCTACGACACTCGGATGCTAGGCAAAGCCTATAGGCGCCTGATCCCCTTGGGCAAAGCATTGTGCACCCAGAGATGTTATGGAGGAATGCTACCGCACTCGAATACTAGGAAAAGCCATTCGGCACCTGACAGTCTCTATTTCAGGGCAAAGCCCTCGGCACTCGGTCACGTCTTAAAATTGAGCTAAACCCTCAGTGCTCAACAACAGACGCTCCCTACCTCATGCAAAGTCTCTGACGCTTGATGGTCTCTCTTTTCGAGCAAAGTTCTCAGTGCCCGGTCACATCTTAAGATTGAGCAAAGCTCTCGACGCTCCGTAACAAACGTTCCCTACCTCAAGCAAAGCTTTCGGTATTTGACAATCTCTCTTTTTGGGAAAAAGCCCTCAACGCTTAGTTACGTCTTAAAATCAAGCTAAGCACTCGACGCTCGGTAACAAACTTTCCCTATCTCAGGCAAAGTCCTCAGCGCCTGACGACCTCTCTTTTTAGGCAAAGCCCTCCGTGCCCGGTCACATCTTAAAATCGAGCTAAGCCGACACTCGATAATAGACGTTTCCCATCTCAGGCAAAGCCTTCGGTGCCTACTGATGGTCTCTCTTTCTGGGCAAAACCTTCGACCCCTGATCACATCTTAAAATCGAGCTACACCCTCGGCGCTTGGTAACAGATGTTCCCTATCTCAGTCAAAGCCCTCAACATCTAATTGTTTCTCTTTTTTCAGGCAAAGCACTCGGTGCCTGATCACGTCTTAAAATCAAGCTAAGCCCTCGGTACTCGGTAACAGACGTTTCCTACCTCAGGCAAAGCCTTTGGCACCCGATGGTCTCTCTTTTCGGGAAAAACCCTCACTGTCTAGTCACATCTTAAAACAGTGCTAAGCCCTCGACGCTCAGTAACAAACGTTCCTTGCATCAAGAAAAACCTTCGGCACCTGACGGTCTCTCTTCCCGAGTAAAGCCCTTGGCACCTGGTGAGGTCTTAAAACTGAGTTAAGCTCTTGGCGTTTGGTAACAAGCGCTCCCTATCTCAAGCAAAGCCTTTAGCACTTGGATGTCTTTCTTTCCGGGTAAAGCCCTTGGTGCCAGATCATGTCTTAAAATCGAGACCCCTCGACGCTCGGTAACAAACGTTTCCCACCTCAGGCAAAGCCATTGGGGTCTGACGGTCTCTCTTTTGGGGCAAAGCCCTTGACGTCTACTGACATCTTAAAACCGAGCTAAGTCCTTGACGCTCGGAAATAGACGTTCCCTATCTTAGGCAAAGCCTTTGGTGCCTGATAGTATCTCACTCTGGGCAAAGCCCTCGATGCTCGGTCACGTCCTGAGATCGAGCAAAGCCCTCCGCGCTGGATGTAAACATCCCCCCTCATTAACGAAGTCTTAAATGCCCCGGTCGCACTACATCCCTCACTGGACCCTCTCTCCCACAAAAGCTGGCAACCTAAAAATGGTCAAGCGCGAGAGCACACGTGAAATGATTAAAAAAGAGGTTGGATTCTTATTCAAGAAAAAATATATATATTTTTACATCAAGGGTGTACATCAAAGGCCGCCCCTCAGGAGGCCGGGATATAGAAAATCTTCCACCCTCACCTCAGGGTGCCTCTGTTGGGAGGCTTGCACCACGTGCTCGCAAAAGGCCTTCGAGCTCTTGTACTCGGCGATCGCCTCCTCACTGGCCTGCTCATAGGCCCGGGCAGAATTTTTGTTCGCCTCTTCGAACAGGCGCTCCAGCCTCTTCACCTCTCGTTCTTCCTCTAGCAAGCTATGGAGGATTTTGCCGAAGTCGGCTTGGGCGGCCGCTGCATCTCGCCACGTTGCCGTCACCTCTAAGCCGATGTCCACGATCCGCTTCTTCACCCCACTTAGGGAGACCTCGGCTTCTCCAAAGCCGCCTATTCTCCATCGCCTTGAAGTCATGGTGGCTATAGAAGGTGAGCACCTTAGACATAGCCGCCAGCTGCACCTGGGCCGCTGCATTGGATAGCCCCTAGAGGCGCTCTTCCTCCTCAAAGGGCACTGATTGTCTTACAAACCTACGGACTTTTTCGTCAGACCACTCTGATGCCTCCGGATCAGCCCGTGAAGGCCCTCCTGCTTGCTTACTGGGGGTCCTTGCTGAAACCCCCATGTTGAGAACAAGTCCAAAAAGAAGGTATTACATCTCTTTACACCCCTGAGGCCCCGGTAGCTCCACCGCCTCTAGCACCCGGCCATAGCCTATCCCAGCGGACCCTATTCCTTTCCGGTGATCACCCCCTCCACCTTTCGGTCCCTGGCAAAGCCGACACGCTATGTCTACCTTCCCATGAAAGCCTTGAGGATCTTCTCTAGGCTGATTTTCATATCAGTCGACGAAGCAGACACGTCCCAGCAATTAATATCCACCACACAATATGAAGCGTTGCAACCGATGCGGGCGTCTAGAAACCCCCTCGAAACCATAAGCGGCGTCACATGAACTGTCACCCTTGGCCCAATCGACATACTGCTCATCACACCAAGCGCTAAGGGGCAAGTGATGCGTGTGCATAGGCGGATGACCTCCACATGTCCCCGCTCCCGCTAAATCAAGGTTTTCCACTAAGTTTTGAAAAGTTGAAATTGCTATTATGATGAGCTGGTGTCGGCATATCTACGCCCATTCACGATATTGTGATTCACTCTTCTTCCCCAAAATGTCTGCAACTCCAACTGTTGTGCCATTCAGAACAGTCCTTTTAGAAGTTGAAGGTGTATCAACCATGACACCCTTCCCCTGGTAAGCAAGAAAGGATAGAAGAATATCCTCCTACCTTGCTAAAAATCTCCTAAGAGAGAAATCATCACCTCTCCGGCGGAGCCACCTGCATTCCATGGTCGCCCTTCTGCGCCTTTATTAGGCCACCTATCTTGCCTTGAGCCATCTCCGCCTCTTGAGAATCCTGCTCTCGCTTTTCCCTCAATTTGCTGACTCAAGTATCTCCTCAGAGAGAAATCATCACCTCTCCAGCGGAGCCACATGCATTCCATGGTCGCCCTTCTGCGCCTTTATTAGGCCACCTATCTTGTCTTGAGCCATCTCCGCCTCTTGAGAATCCTGCTCTCGCTTTTCCCTCAGTTTGCTGACTCAAGTATCGGAAGATTATATGAGGAAACTCTCACCTCGATGAAAAACTTTGTAGGTTGAAACTCGGTAATGTATGCTCAAGGGGATTCACACCTCTGACGGCGTAGCTGAGAAGCCCAGAAAAGCACGCTCACACTGGGTACCCAACATGGGGAGATAAACCAGGCCATCGACGTCCAACGAATCTAAGTTCCCCAAGGTGGAAGGTGACCACCAAATAGATTAGGAGTTATCGAGCAATACTCCAGAAGCTCTGCTCCAGATCGTGCCAACTGTATACAACCAGTGCGATAGTCCGGGTCCTCTTTAGGGAGGTGCCACCCCAAGCACAAACTTAAGTCCCCAGTGTGAAGGGACACCATCGAGCCGGCGATGATCGACTTTGGACGAGCATTTTGAGCTCCGCCCAAAAAGGTTATGAAGTCCAAAAGAAAGATATCGATTGAAAGATTCAAATTAGGTGAAACTTGATTGGAAACTGTGCCTATCCCTTCCTAAAGATCGGTCCTATGCGGATGATGGCGACTCTCGTTTCCCCGGAGATATCTCAAAACTCCCCGAGGGTCGGCCCGCCCACAATAACCCAGACTCCTCTCTCAAGCACTATATTTGACTCTTCCCACAGTTTCTCAAGCTCTTTATTTCTTTCTGCTATCAATTTCCTTGTACACTAAAAATAAATTCTAAGTGTAGCATTCGTAATAGTTACAAATTTCAAAACCCACACTATTTGTGAGTTATGTCATGGATGTTAGCGAATACAACCTGATCCATTCACGACCTTCAAACTTCCGAATTTAACAGAATCGATGAAAAAGACAGCGGGAGAAGCAGTACCGCGCTAGTGTTGGGGTCAGCTATGCCACAAGGGAAAAAAGAGATCAGGAAGAAGAGAAAAAGTGGAGGAACCTTCAAATTCCTCCGAGTGGAAGCGATTAGAGAATGAAGGTACAGGCAAGTTAGTTGGAATCTTCTAATTTCTCACAGTTGAAGCAATCAAGGTCATATACAATTGGGTCCAAATAATATAATTAGACAGGAAGGATGATTATCTCGATACCAAGACTTAACCATTGATGCTAGTTATGTGAGATCTATATAATTAATTAACACTAGTGATGTTAAGGAAAAAAAATAACAAAGTCATTCTTTTTCTCTCGATGATAAGGAAAATCAATTGCTCTTGAAGTCTAATCAGCAGACTACCGGTCTTGTTCTCTCTGGATTTTGAAATCTCTCTCTCTCACCACCATCCCGTCCCTTCGGATATCATAAACTACAGATTTTCGTGGAAGTTTCCTGTCAAAATATTGGAATGCCACTAGTGTTACCTTACATGGACGTGATATCTTTTGGAGTCTTCTGACAGCACTATTTTTTGCACCCTCTCAGTTTTTATGTTACAAAGAACACATCTGATTTTCCCAATGTTGATTTATACTGATCAAATATATTCTATCAAAAAAATTGTTGACAATGGCTTCAATTATTGTCGCCAAAGCAAGAAGAGCACCAGATGAGCTCAAACAGCTGCAGCTTTAGGAGCAAGCATGTCGGAGATTTGGTTGGTGTAGAAATCTGGCTTGATGGAGTTGTTGGGGCTTTGAAGCATATCAAGAGTTGTCACCCCTGTGACAGAAGATAGATTCATATGGGAGACTACTCCGGCAAAATAACTAAAAGATAAAGATCCAGAACTTGAATTACCTGAAAGAACAAGAAGGGTTTTGCACCCGCCATTTTGGCCAAACAATATGTCAGTATCTAATCTGTCTCCAACCATACATATCTGTGATTTAAGGATTCCAAACCTGCCATGGTTCAACACACAATTTTGCTATTAGGATTCATAGAATTTTCATTTTTCTTTCATCGGACATCAGTGTGCCTGAGCCACAGTATTCTAGATCTTTGAACAAATAAATGGTTCATACAGTAACAGTTGGAAAGATTCAGCCTCCAAGGTAGTCCCTGCCTTTATTGTGTCTGAACAAGGCCTATCAAAAATGTGGTGATGTACATGACACTAGTATATAACTTTATGCAATGCTTTTGAAACGGAGCCAAAACTTGGACATTCACAGAGTAAATGACATAAGAAGAATGTACGTTTCAGATGTCCTGATAACAATTCAAGTAACCGTTAGAATGGTTACAGTATGTGACATAGTAAAGTACTAAATTGTGTAAAAACATGATTAACGGGAAAATATAAACTATAAAAATTTACTACTAAATTGGTGTCATGATTTTGTAAAACCAAAAAGAATCTGAAACATACTGAACTTAAGTTCATCGATTATTAATTATCTTAACTTAAAAGACTATTTAAACATATGCTATTTAGAATTTTAGCATCTAACTAATATGAATAGATTTTGTATAGCTTCAGTTCTATGTTTTTAAACTAAATACTAAAATTCAGCTTTATCATTCAATGTCTCAAACATTAAAACGTCTAGGAACATTTTATGAAAGAAACCAAATTATAATTGAGTGAGAACACCCGTAAAAGCTCCAGATAAATGCATGTAAGTCATTGAACAAACATGCAGGCAAACAGAAATTTATATGCTTATACACAGAACAACTCTTATTCACCCCTTCCCATCTGAGCATCCATTTAAAATTATTTTCTCCCCTTTTTTGTTTCCCATTCCTTGCCTCTACTATGATATAAATTGACCTAAACACAATGCTTTTAATTATGTGTTAAACATTTAATTGGTAGAGAGGTGAAAGAAAGGGAGATCTGAGTTCGTACTCATTTGCTAAGTAATCCATCATAAAAGTCGAAGGCTTTCCTACAACAAGAGGTTCCTGTTTTGTTGAACCCCAGATTGCACCAACCATAGAACCGCCACCTGTATCCATGATATATAATAAGAGGAACCACATTTCAAATGAACAGCATTAAAAGAAAAGTATGTACTCTCGTATTAATATTGGATCAGATCCCTAATAATAGACATCTACATAGAATGAGCACCAATGCTTCCCATTCCTTAAATGCATGATAAAGCAAGATACCAGTGAGCTACACTGAAATATATAATTATGTTAAGCATGCTTTCTATGGACATAGGTAATTCCGTGATACATGAATAATGTTCTACAGAATGTTTCTGACCAGAGGATCTGAAAAGAGTGATTTGAGAACAATAATCTACATGTAGAGTTGTATAGATATACATAGAAATGAATTCCATGGCATGATGAAATAGACAAAATACTCAAAAAAGACAGAATAAGTGAGTGTGCTCTCAGTTAGCTTAGTAATGGAGTCAATACTAAGTATCTGAATGTGACAACATTTTGACGGCTAGTACCACAAGCAAAACAGAGGAATGCAGTTTAATGGGGGACATAGAATGCAGATCACGTACCAATTTTTTTAGCTTTATGGATTATTTATAAATTAGGACCGGTTGAAACATGTCGGCGACGGTCCACATGGTAAAAGCTGACAGAGTTTGTGTACCGTCCCCCAGCATACAAGTGACTAGGAAGTATATTTTCACAAAATATTTGTCTTTTATGTCTATAAAGACTTCTGGCATACCTGTTCTCAGAGTCAGTGCATCTTGGTTTCCTGATCTCTCACCATGTATATAATAACCTCAGAGGTTGTCTTGCAAAGAATATTGCTCTTGACATGGGACGCCATATGTTGAGGGATTCTTAAGCACACAGCTTATATAGTTGTAACTCCCAATTTTTTGGACTTTGATGAATACTTAACACTATTTACATTCAAGAAAGAAAAGAAACATCCTTAAAGAATCAATATGCAAAATCTCCAATGATGCTCTTTAAAATAAGAAAAGAAATATATCATGATATATCAGAGCATTGGGTTCTTATTCACTCTATGGCTAATACTTACAGAAGATCACACACTCCTATATTAACATGTATCTTACATTTTTGTCTAAAATAATCCAAATTCAAAATTCAAAAGAATCTTTGAGCTTGCTGTCCAGTAGATGAACTCAAACTGTATAGTCAAGAAGGGAACTCTCTGCATGCTGAATGGCCTCATGGGATTTTTGACCAACCATTTTCTGTCTAAAGATATCCCAGGTGCCTGTCACCATCTCCCGTGAGGCTAATGTTCAGACACAGTGCTAGCAATAAACTTTGCGAAGTCCTAGGATCCTTCAATTGATCCAGCAGACTGCATATTCATGGGAGAATGCTCAGAAATAATCACTTCAAAAAAGATGCCCATAGCTAATAATGATAATGTTGCACCTGAGAATTTGATTTTCAAATGTGAGGCTCACTCTTGATTCTGTATATTATTGGAATTATTTGGCCTAACCTTATTAATAACTTGTGGCTTGTAAGCCTTTTAAAATGTCCAGTTTAGTTAGTCTCCATCATGTACATAACAAGGCCTCTAATTTAAATATACCATGGCAATGATAGGTATTAAATGTATTCATAATGTGTTTGCATAAAGGAAAGTGGGACACAAACCAAGAGAAAAGAAGTACTAGTTCCTGAGGCCACAGTAGCAGCTCTCACATTTGTTGCAGAATGGATAGGATGTTATGTCATACACAACTAACATCTTGAATAAATGAAATGTGATTTACTTGTTACTCATACCAAAAACTTAACTATATGGGGCAGGATATCTCTATCTTTACGTTGACGTTTGAGTAAAACACAAACATAAACTGGTGTTTGTTTAAACAGTGCTATCAATTTATGTTATTGTTCAGTGATGTTTTAAATTTCCCCAAAGCTTGCCTTGAAGCCTGATATAGAAACTGGGAAACAAGACCATAGAGATATCGAGGTGACTAAGGACTATAGCTCCCTTAGAGAGCTAAAGCTTGTAGACAGTGCCACAAGCTCACACAATTAGTGAAGGCATGGAAAAGAAAGAAGTTTGCTTTCAATAATATCAATCAGGCAGAGGCAGCCTTGACCTTCTCAACCCGTCCTCTCTTTAATGTTTTTAGAAAAACAAGCAAGGAAAAGCAAACTAATTCTGTAGCAACAGCCATTTGTTTGCCATCTTAGGACACTAACCTGCAAACATACTGTTGAAACCCAAAAATATTATTTAAGTTCTTTTGAAAAGAGTTCTTGAAATAAGGAAAATACAGCGGGTTGTCGTTAAACGGCCTTAAAATGACAAGAGTCCCCTTCGCCGTCAATCCTTCCGACAACCCGGCAAGATATATATATTGGGGATTTCTATTGTTTACGCGCATATACGTGCGTTGAAAGGTCTTGATAAAAATATTTTCCGGCCTATAAATTTGTGTGGGAATCATTCCGCAAAAAGACAATTATTTTTCCGGATGTCCGGATGGTCAACCTGGATGCACCGGGACCAAGAAGAAAGTACAGTCCACCACTCGGCCGTACTGAGGTGAAAAGTAAATTTTTTTAATCCCCGGGGATCCTTTTATAGCCATGGTGGGGACCAAACCCCCTCCACCCCTTTCTCTCTTTTGACCGCACGCGGAAGAAGGCTGGAAAGAGAGGGGGCCGCGGCTGCCGGAACCGGAGGAAGACCCCCTCCGGTCTTGTACCGGAGGGGGGGGTATTCCCGCGCCTGCCAGCCCCGGAGGGGGGCTCCGCTGCGGCCGGACCCGGAGGGAACCCCCTCCGGTCTTGTACCGGAGGGGGGGGGGGTGTTCCCGCACCTGCCAGCCCCGGAGGGGGGCCCCGCTGCGGCCGGACCCGGAGGGAACCCCCTCCGGTCTTGTACCGGAGGGGGGGGTGTGTGCCCGCGCCTGCCAGCCCCGGAGGGGGGGGCTCCGCTGCGGCCGGACCCGGAGGGAACCCCCTCCGGTCTTGTACCGGAGGGGGGGGTGTGTGCCCGCGCCTGCCAGCCCCGGAGGGGGGCCCCGCTGCGGCCGGACCCGGAGGGAACCCCCTCCGGTCTTGTACCGGAGGGGGGGGGGTGTGTGCCCGCGCCTGCCAGCCCCGGAGGGGGGCTCCGCTGCGGCCGGACCCGGAGGGAACCCCCTCCGGTCTTGTACCGGAGGGGGGGGGGGGTTTTCCCTGTTGCTACCCACCGGAGGGGGGGTTCCCGCGGCTGCAACCCACCGGAGGGGGTTCTCCCCTCTCCGTCCAATCAAAAGAAAAGGGGGAGAAGAAGAGTGTAAAAAAAAAAAACTGAAGCAAGGGAAGAGGAGAAGTTACCTTGGCCTTTGGTATTCCACCGGAGGAACTCCAAGAGATTTTTTACCACCCCCTCCGCCACTTGTGGAATCTACTATAAAAAGGAGGCTACTCCAAGGAGCAAAAGAAGAGAACACAACAACAAGAAGAGAAGACTGGGAGAGAAAAAGAGAGAAGAGAGTAAGACAAAGACTTGGAGAGCTTTTCTAAGGCCCAAGTCAAAAGAGAAAAGCAAGAGGAAGGGTGCGCCCCTTTCCTTCTTACTATGATACCATGGATTTTGTGTATTTGACATAAATACCCCTTCATATATAAATCATGTACATTTGGCATAAATACCCCTTCATATATAAAGGGGGCTTCATGATGTTATACTATGACAATAAAATAATTAAGTGAGCATGAAAACTATGGTTGTCATGGCCCTTGTCAAAATTATACAAAGGTCCCTCTTGGCGTAAAATTACACCATTGACCCGAAAGTTCTTAAAATTGTGCATGTATATACGGAATCAAATGGGAAAAGGATCTCCAACAATTATTCTTGTCATGGAGAAATCTCTTTTGGGCTATAATAATAAAAAATAAACATACAAAGCCTTGCAAATGGTATCCTCCAAAGCTCTTTAAATATAATCACGCTTATGTTCGTAAAAACAAATTGAAAGTCGCGGAATATAATTCATCGGGATCATAAAAAGTTACATGAAATTCGAAGCGACATATTCCCTTTCGAACATGAAAAGGCGAGGCCACATGAGAGAATAACAAAAAGGTCATAATCAAAAAATCCCGCTCCGAAGGAAACTAAAAGGGCCTTTCTTTTCGTCAAGGGTAGCAAAAGATCTTTAGCAGTTTAATCAAGGGTATTCGGACTCGTCCGATGTAAATTAACACCGACTTTGGTCGGTGGGGATAAGTCTTGTACCCGAATCCTAAATCGTCTGATAAATTTAAAAAAAAAAGGCGCGGAATTCATATATATATGCCAAATATACGCATATCCATCCAGCGAAATCGGATGTTTCAAAAATATATAATTCCGCGTGTAAACAGATTGGCACGCCCGGTGGGACTTTTTCCCGCCTTTCATCTTTACTGCTAAAGCTTCTTATGCCCTTACAAAAAGACCTAATGCCACTATTTCTTCCATACAGGAGCGCGAGGAGCAAAGGGAGGATACGCCGCCGAGACGTAAAGGCGGATCTTCGACTTTCTGAAGCTCAATGGCCGCTGTCACTTATGGTCCCTTGGTCGTCGCCACCCATGCCAAGTATGGGTACCTTGCCACCCCAATTGTGTTTGGGGATTTTCCTGCTGTGGTTGGGTCCCCCTTCTTTTTGGGAGTGGTCCCGGCCGCTCAGGCTTGTCCGGTCATTTACACCGCAACAACCCCTATTGCCACTGGGGCTAGCAGCCCCCGACCAACTCAGGGCCGGGTCTTCTCGGTCCATGTCATTTCGGCCGACACTGTTCCCACCAAATGGGGGCAACGTCGTCGCCGCCTAAACAGGAAGCCGACTGCAGCTACTTCAAGGTCTGGTAAAACCATACTGATCGGCGACCTCCGCGTTCGTCTGGATGGCGGAGGGCCAATCACACCACGGGTCGATCACGTCCCGACCGTATCAACTTCCAACCGCTTCTCGCTTCTTCACAAGGTACGCGAGGATGCCACAGACTTCAAAAAGAAGCCTTCAAGTGGGGGTAAAGCAATTGAGCGACACCTCCAGAAAATGAAGCAAGTTTGGGTCACCAAGCAGGAGGCCCGTGCAATTAAACAAGCTAGGGCCGCCAGGCCTGGGCGAATGCAAGCTCAACCAACAACAACATCGTTAGATGTCAAAACCTCGCGTTCGCGGGGCCAAAAAAGGAAAGGGGGTTATCGCAAACCCAATGTTGCTCCCCAAGGCTCGGATTACATCCGAGTTCAGAAGACCCCCCGCGCTCAGGCACAGCCGACACGAGTCTCAGTCTTTGATAGACTGGCGGGAGATGTGCCACCACGACCTTCTGTCTTCGACAGGTTGGGGGCACCACCCCGCCCTACAGTTCAACCACCTAAAAGGCGTAGGGTGGTACAAATGTCAGAAGCAGGTGCCAACATGAAGATTTACACTTGCTATGCCTCAGGCAGAGAACCTGTGGAATCAACTGGCATCCCTGCCAACGTAAACGAACATGGTGGCCCAAATGATCCCAATTTGACCCTGGACGCGGTCTACCTTAACACTAGGAATGCCGCTAGAAGAAACTTCCAAGGCCAGTCTAGCGGTCAAGGGGGAACTTCTCCCCAAGGCCAACACCAGGTGCCCGTTCAAAACCAATGGCAAAATCAAGGAGAGAATGTACCCCTAGAGGGAGTAGACCATGACGAGGTAGTAAGCATCCATGAAGGGACGGTCCTCCCCGGCAATGGTGTGAACCTCAACCCAGCATTTGAGCCACCAACAAAGGCCGCCTTCCAAGCAATGTCTGACGATGCCAAGTTCGAAACAATGCAACGTTGGCACATAGAGATGACCAATCTCATGCTGGAAATGAAAAGGCAGATGAATATAAATGCTCAAAGGCCTCAAACACCGATGCCGAATCAAGAGCCTCGACGGGAACAACAGGCATACAATCCCGCTATTGCCAATCGACAGGGTGCTCACCCCCCCGACGTGCGCGGTGACACAGGGGATGAGCCACTCAGAGGGATCCCCCAGGCTCAATCTTCTCAGGTCATGGGGGTAGAGGAGACCATCGCCCAGCGTCGGATGATAGAAAAGATGATCGAGGATAAGTTCGCCCAACGTGGCGAGGGTACTGCCACTGTCGACCTGTACAGTGTACCCTATCCTTTGCACCACCAATTCAAGAAACTCCCTCCGGATTGCCCGAAGGCGCCGAAATTGCAAAAGTTTAATGGGCAGGGATCGCCGCACGAGCACCTCGCCTATTATGTCACGGCCATGGGTGACCTCGCCATCGAGGAGTCTTATCTCCTCCGCTACTTTGCAACTTCCCTCACTGGGAGTGCCTTTCAATGGTACTCCAGATTGAAACCCAACTCCGTCGCTGACTGGGCTGATTTACAAAAGAAGTTCATTGATCGGTTCCAATTAGTTGAAAGGAAAGTGTCCCTCGCTGAGCTCTGCTCGCTCAAGCAAAAGAGGGGAGAAATGGCTCTCGACTTCATTAAACGTTGGAGGGACCTTAGCATGAGATGCGACAATCCCCCGGCGCAGGAAGATGCCATCACTATATGCCGAAGAGGACTTTCCCCCGAGGTCAGTGAGCGACTTCTGGGGGCAAATGTCAAAGGGTTTGACCAACTAAATTCGGCGGTCGCGGAGATCGAAATGTTCTTCGCTGAGAATCCCACCTTCATTCCTTCAAAGCATAAAACATCTAAAGAGCGACCCGCTGCGGGAAAAGAAGCAAATGCAGTGGATTTCTCCCCGACTGCTGAAGACGATCAAGCACTGCCGAGCGACTCCAGCAAGAGGTCTGAAAAAAGGGCACCGACCACAAAGTTGGCCGAGCGCATGAAGACTCCTTACTCTTTTAAGAAGGAGCACACCGGCAAACTCTTCAGCCTCTGTATGAAGAACAAATTGATAGTTTTGCCAGAACCAAAAAAGCCTGAGGAAGTTGGTAAAACAGAAGATCCCAATTACTGTTTGTACCATCGTTTATTGGGTCATACTATTGAAAATTGTTATGTTTTTAAAGATGAGCTGGAGAAGATGATACAAAATCAACTCATCACAATGAAAGGGACTCGGGTCGACCCTCCTCAACCCCACACCTGGGAACGAATGGTTCGGTCGGCTAATGTTATTAACCATCGGCCAACCCGGGAAATTTATCAAGTGGCAGCTTTTACATTTCCTGATCCGGGGGAAGAAGAAGCAGGTCCTAGTGGGACCAAGCCCACCATGTGGTACCCGGGCTGGAGGCCTTCTCATGCATGTTCCTTTCCTAAAGAAGACACTGAAAAAATATTTGAGGCCCTTCTAGACCAGGAATGCATTATGGTACATGACCCACCTCCCACTTATATTGAGGTCGAGAAGGCTCACCCAAGATATTGCAAGTTTCATGCCATAATATCGCACCCTACCAAAGAATGCGAAGAATTACAAGATTACATTGAGATCCTCATTCAGAGGGGAGAAGTTGATATTCAAGGAGAAAGTATGGTGAGAAAAAGGCTTCATGAGGCCGCCGAACGAATTATTGATGATATCAACAGCAGGAGGCACTCGCCCGGGCCGTGTGCCCAGCAAGACACGCACTTTTCAGTAAATGTCATACACAAGCTCCCGGGGAAGAGTCAGGCAAAGGACCCGGCAGATGGTCTGGGCACACACCCCCCTCCACAAGGTGCCACTCTGGGAGGGGGCTACTTCTTAATGTCCGAATGTCTCACCATTCGGAAGGCTGTCCGCAAACTCCGGCATGAAGTCAGGCGTCTACGACATAATCAAGAAGATCTGCTACACATAATGAGGCGCATGGATGATAGGCTGATGGCCCTGTCCCCAACACCCTCAACTGGAGAATCCGCCCGGGCTTCCTCGCATTCAGAAGCTACGGTGGAGCCCAGACGGCGACCAAGGACTGGAGGATGGCTATCCGAAGACACAATAGGCTCGCATGTTGCAAAGCCCCAAGAGAAGCTATATTCCTTTCCCCAGCACAGAACTCTAGAGATATTTAAGATCTGTCGGAAGGAGGGGCTAATACAGTGTCCTAAGCCGGACAGTGACTTGATGCCCGGTATGACGCATCGGCATGGCTACTGCTTATATCACCGTGCCATGGGACACGTCATTTATGATTGTCCTACCTTCAAAGACATAGCTGAGGATTTGATTACCCGGCAAATTATAAAGCTAAAGGAGGGCTCTCAAGTTCCCTCGACATCCTCTCCATGGGGACGGTCGCCGTTCTCAGTAAATGTTATTCATGCATCGACTTCTCACGGGAAATCAATGTCACAAGCAGCAGATACGGGGCTCGACCCAGATAGTTCCTCAGAAAGGAGTCTTGAGTGGCGACCCTGGCAGGACCTGGAATCCTTGCCTCTCCCGAAAGAAGAAACTAAAAAGTTGCTGGACATTTTATTTCGTGGAAAGGAGGTTCTAGTGCGTGATTCACCGCACCCTGACTCTTCTCATTGGGAGCAGGACCTGCTTGTCTCAGACAAGAAAGATAATGGCCGAGATGTTCATCCTAAAGGTCGAGCCCTCTCTGGGCACCGGGCCACAGGCCCGTCTAAAAATAGCACTCAGGGGAATGTTATGAGCCAGGACTACCCCCGAAGGGTCGACCCATGTACTTCCCCCAAAGGGACTATCGTCTCTCCTAGTAGAAATGAAGCATTGGTCGGAAGGCAAACCTCTGGGCCGACCTTGAGGACTGAACAATATAGAGCACCAGCTACCGGGGCGAAAAAGGCCAACCCCCACCCCAGGGGCTCTAATTTCGGCCCTAAGGTCATGACCCAACCCCCACTCGCAGCAGTTATGAGTGGGCTGTGTCAGTCCTCACCTCAGCTAAATCAGAAGGGCAAGACACTAAAGGCTGTTGACAGGATGAGACCAGAACAGTCGTACCTCGCCCAGCAACTGGAATTCATGACGAAGCCTAAGCAAGCATGCCAAAACACTTCCCAATCACCAAATGCTGCCCTAGCAGTTGAAAGAAGACCAGATAACAAGGCGGAGTTACAGACTCATGAAGTGGGCCCCCAGCCTCATAGTCAACAAGTCATTGGAAGGCATGACCCCCTTCATGATTTCGGCTCCTTTGTGGCCGGATTTCAAGAGTTGCCTCCTGAAGTTGTGCAGAAAGCAATCAACGCCACCTTTCGGATCCATGAGTCAGAGGGCGACTGGGTTACCGTAAGCCCAAGGAAGAATTCCCCGTTAAAGTCATTCAAGCAGAAGGCTTATGCCGAGAGCTCAAAAACCAAGGCTGCCCCCCAGGCATCTACAAGAAAAGCGGCCCTGTCCCAAGAGGCATTGGCGCGAGCAAAGAAACAGGAAAAGAACAGGAGGAAGAACTCGAAAAGAAGGTTGAAGAAGCAAGCCGAGCAGGCGACAGCCATGGAAGCACCCAAGGGGTTAAGTCCTTTACAGAAGTTACAAAAGTTGATTGAGGAATTGGAAGAGTATGTACCTTCTCTTCCAACTGGGCCCGTCCCACTAGAGAAGTACATCCCATGGGAGGAATTGGAGCGCAAAACTCGGCTCAAGAGCTGGCTCCAACAAATGCTCAAGCGAGCCAAGGAAGGCGAGGAGCTCTTTATTCCAGAGGAACTCTCTGTCTTTTACAAAGATGAAGAACTCACCGTAGAGAAGCTAGAAGAAATGCTAAAAAGCTTCTCATGTCATATGGTGTCAATCCCCCCACCAGAAAATTTGGGGGGGACTATTACTACCCCTGCCTCGGGGGACAGGATTACTATGGCCACCTATCGCCGTCGTAATGCAGAAATCCGGAACCGCGGTCGTGGCCGAGGCCGCGGACGGGGCAGACAGTCCATATCCTCCAATGGGCACACTTCCCAGCCAACTACCTCCCAAAGAGTGATCATCTTTCGAGGAGAAGAACCCAATGAGCCCCCTGAGGTACAAGTACGGGCTGAAACTTTCATCTTCGACCCCTCAGACGAGGATGAGGGGCCCGTCGAGTCGATCTCTCAGGAGGGAGTAGGTGCTATTCCATTCGATCCCATGGATGAAGAGACTGATCCCGTTGGTTCCCTCTCCCAAGAGCAGCCTGCTGATCCAGCCCAAGCATGCCCTTCAGGCAAGGACAATGAAGAGCTTCCAGTTCCGGAAGAGGAATCTTTAGCCCCGCTGTTCCAAGAAGAAACAAATGACCAGGGAAAGTTGGAGCCGGCCCAGAAGCCCCCTTATCAGCCTAAGTCTCTGGTGGAGATGATCCCTCCACTAGATCAAGCCCGGGCTCGGGCTGATCGTAAGATCATTCAACACATGAAGCGAATGCCAACTATGGTTAGCATATGGGAGGCCATTGCCTGGAGTAAAGAGTTGAGGGAGGCTCTCATTAAAGTTCTCCAAGAGCCGGAGGTCTATGAGGCTCATGCAGCCGAAATTCAAACACAAGCACATGAGGCTTTGGCCGCAACAGTTTCCTTCTCTGACAAGGACATGTTACTGTCCTCCCCATGTCATAATCGTCCATTGTATATGCAAGGAAAAATCAATGGGCGTGAGTTGAACCGGATCCTTGTCGACCCTGGCGCTTCTGTCAACATAATGCCTCTCAAGACTTTCAAGTCAATGTTTCTTATGCCTTATTTACAGAGAGTGTATGATGTAAAAATCTCGGGATTCAATCAAAACTCCGAAGATGCACTGGGGAAAGTGGACGTGGAAGTAACAATGGACATGTTTGTCACCAAAGCTACTTTTTACATTATTAATGCTGATACCTCATATAAAGCCTTGCTTGGCAGGCCATGGCTTCATGAAAACTGGGTCGTCCCTTCGACTCTACATCAGTGTATCAAATATGCAAGGGGCGGAGAACAACACACGGTTTTTGCCGACAGCTCTCCTTTCCGACCAAATGAATGTAACATAACTGATGCCCAGTTATATTTTGGGGAACCGACTGTCGAGCCCCCAGTTGACGTCAAAGGCAAGGGAAAACAAAAGGTGTTTGAAGAAGATGATGAGGAAGAAGAACTTTTTGTCATAAATGAAGAACTCGCCAAGATACATCGACTGAGCCTGCGAGCCGACGTCCCCACTGCCAAGCCAACTCAGCCCGAGCGGCGGGAGATTAATTTCGAGGCCAACCTCATTAACCAAACAATAGACAAGAGCATCATGTTGCCCTCTGTTTGCATGCAATTGGTTGCTCCAAGAGAAGAATATGGAGTGGAGGCTTTAAAGACATTCATTGTTACATATCAAAGAAAAGGCAAAAAGGGAAATAAGGAGCGTTGCAAACCCATTATCTTTTATAAGGGAGATATGGCGCCTCAGGCCCCCACAGATGACGATTTCGGCTGGAGCAAACCGCCTGAAAACACTCTGGAGCCTATCCAAGAAATGCCTGATATGCCCAAATACATTAAAGAAATGTGTCATAAGCAAAAGATTCCACAAATGCAGAAAGCCTCCCGCAGAAGTTACTTTCAACAGCTGTGGTGCCCTCTGCAAGTCAGGGGGCAACCCCCCTTCTCCAAGAACGACCGAAGAGGCCTGGGCTATGACCCCGAGCCAGACTTTCAAGTCTTTCATGCTGTAAATACAATAGGGGCGCCACTTGCTTCTGACAAGTTCAACTCCATACAAGGGGATCTCCCCTGTGTAGTAGAGAAGCAGGGAGACCCTAGACCAAAAGTTCCAGAGGTCGATGGCTTGAACAATGGCCCTGGACATGAGGAGGAGGTCATTGTCTTACGACCCGCCTGTCAATTGCCCGGGGAAGCTAGACTCGAAGCCCTGAATCAGTTAGCCGGGCTAGACACCACAGAAGCAGAACGCCTCATAATGAATGACACTAATATTCCTGTCACTAAACAGAAAGGGGACCCTACTGATGCAATTAAGTTGCTGAGACAGGAGAACCAGGCATTAAAAGCTTTTGTACAAGAGCTGCTACGAGAACGTGATGTTCTACTTAGACACCTCACTTCTCCTTCAAAAACCCATACTTATTCCCAGCGCCCAATAAACGAGACCCAGTCTCGGGGAACCAGAGCAAACCAACCACCTGCGGAATCCAAAGGCACAACGCCAGTGATGAGTTTGGCACAGCGAATGGAAACTCCATACTCATTTCTCAAGACTCATACTGAATCGTTGTTTAATTCTTGCCGGGCTCGGGATCTTATCCAGCTCCCTCCAGTTCGCAGGTCATCTAGAGTCAGTGAAGCCAAGAGCTCCAGCTTCTGTCGATTCCATCGGATGGCAGGACATGATACAGAAGACTGTTATGTCCTCAAGGATCAACTTGAGGATTTAATACAACGGGGAGTTATCCAGATAAAACAGCATCAGGTCTATCCCCCACAGCCACATTCATGGGATCAGTCTAGGCCTTTCAACAAAAATGTCCTCATTGAAGCTGCATCTACACTGCCCAAATTTATTGCAAGTGAAGTAGGGAGCAAGCCTCCGTGTGGGGAGCCCAGCCTCAAGATTCACTATTCCGTTAACACTATAGGGTTATCACCCTCTCCCGGTAGCTCAGACTCTGGTGAGGGGCCTAGTGATTCTACAAAAGGGCAACCAAAAGAAATAGCCCTCGAAGACCAGAATGAACAGCTTCAGTCGGCCATCATCAACAACTTAGACTACTGTGACCTCCACATAGTCAATGTTGACGACGACGAGGATTTCATCAATCTGCAGCCAGCACCGCAAGAACTCGAAGATGGCGGACAAGCAACAATTGATGAATTGATTGAGCTCAATCTCGGGGACGCAAATGAACCTCGACCCATTTTTGTTAGTGCTCTCCTTATTGAGCAGGAAAGACAAGCTTACAAACAACTCCTATTGGAGTATAAAGATTGTTTTGCCTGGACTTACAAAGAGATGCCCGGGCTGGAGCCCTCGGTGGCTGAACATGAATTGGCGATACTCCCTACGGTTAAGCCTGTCAAGCAAGCTCAGAGACGCATGCGTCACGAGCTGGAACTTAAAGTAAATACTGAAGTTGACAAGCTTCTGGAAGTAGATTTCATAGAACCATGCCTTTATCCAGTATGGCTCGCCAATATAGTCCCAGTCAAAAAGAAAAATGGTCAAGTCCGAGTTTGTATTGACTTCAGAGACTTGAATAAAGCCTGCCCAAAGGACGATTTTCCAGTTCCAATTACAGAAACTATGGTTGATATGACTACAGGATATGAAGTTCTGTCCTTTATGGACGGGTCCTCGGGCTACAATCAAATACGTATGGCGGTTAAAGATAAAGGTCATACGGCATTCCGATCCCCAAAAGGAATTTTCAACTACAAAAGAATGCCCTTCGGGCTGAAGAATGCAGGGGCCACCTATCAAAGGGCTATGACGAAGATTTTTGATGAAATGCTACACGACCTGGTCGAGTGCTATGTTGACGACCTCGTTGTAAAAACCAGTAAGCGCGAAGGTCACTTAGATGATTTGCGCCGAGTTTTCGACAGGCTCCGCCAGTACAAACTCAAGATGAATCCCATGAAATGTGCATTCGGGGTTTCAAGTGGTAAGTTCCTCGGCTTTGTTGTTAGATATCGGGGGATAGAAATCGATCCTGATAAAATCAAAGCTATCCGAGAACTTCCCCCACCTAAGAACATTAAAGAACTCCGGTCACTTCAGGGAAGGTTAGCCTACATCAGGCGTTTTATATCCAATCTCTCTGGGAGGTGCGCGTCATTTGGCAAATTGATGAAAAAGGGCGCCCCATTTATATGGGATCAGGAATGTCAGCAAGCATTTGAAAAGATCAAAGAATACCTCCTTACTCCCCCAGTGCTCGGAGCACCGGTCAAGGGAAGGCCTCTCATCCTTTATATTGCTGCCATGGATGCCTCATTGGGAGCATTGCTCGCACAATTAAATGAAGAAGGCAAAGAACAACCATTGTATTACTTGAGCAGAAAACTGGTCGGCCCCGAACATCGTTATTCTCCAATGGAGAAAGTTTGTCTGGCACTGGTGTTTGCCGTTAAAAAGTCGAGGCATTACCTCTTGTCCCATCAAGTGGAATTAATTTCAAAGCAGGACCCGCTCAAGTTCCTTCTTAAGCAGCCGGTGCTGTCAGGACGACTGGGAAAATGGGCATTACTCCTTATGGAGTTCGACATAACTTTTGTTCCCCAGAAAGCAATCAAAGGACAAGGAATGGCAGAGTTCTTGGCGGCACATCCTGTTCCAGCTGATTCTCCACTTAACACTGAACTGCCCGATGAAGAGACACTTCCATCCCAATCGGGAGTAGAAGAACAGACCGAGGGCAATTCAATGCAAAAAATGGAGCAATCTCTGGTCATCGACATGCCGTACTGGGAACTCTACTTTGATGGTGCCTCCCGGACAATTAAGAAGACTGACGGGGTAACTACCCTCGCTTCAGGAGCTGGCATTGTCTTAGTCACTCCTCAAGGAGGGATTCTTCCTAATTCATGTGCCCTCATGAAACCTTTGACAAATAATGAAGCAGAATATGAGGCGCTAATCATAGGGCTTCAGCTTGCTTTAGAAATGGAAGTCAAATGCATTAAAGCCTATGGCGACTCACAGCTCGTCATACGACAAGTATTGGGTGACTATGAAGTCCGGAAGAGAGAGCTACTACCTTACCATGATATGGTAATGAGGTTGAAAGAAAAATTCTACTTGTTTGAGATACAACATATTCCTAGAGGGAGAAATTCACAGGCCGACGCCTTGGCAAAATTAGCGTCAGCCATAAAACTCCCACCTGAAGGCGAAATGGACATAACTGTCAGACATCGAAAACTGATGCCAAGTGTCCTCGATGAAGACATTAATTCCTCCACCCCGGAGATACATGTGATTGAGGACAATGACCCTGTTCAAGAAGAAGAACTGGACTGGCGTCAACCGATTGTCGACATAAAGCGTGGTCGCCTCCCAGCAAATCGGGCTCAGAGGGTTCAACTGTTGCGAAGAGCGGCATCCTATCAATTGATAGGCGACCAACTTTATAGGCTTGTCCATGAAAAAGACAAGTCTGTCCTCCTCCGCTGCCTTTCGTCCAAAGAGGCCAAAATGATAATGCGTGAGGTCCATTCAGGGCTCTGCGGCGCCCATCAAGCTGGAGATAAGATGAAGATCAATATAAAATTGAAAGGCTTTTACTGGCCCACAATGTACGCGGATTGTAGTCGCTACGCCCGTACATGTCACCAATGCCAGGCCTTTGGTCCTGTACCTAGAAGGCCTCCTAACATGCTACATCCCACAGCCCCTACTTGGCCCTTTGCTGAATGGGGAATGGACATTGTGGGACCCTTCCCACCATCCACAAAAGGTCACAAGTACATTCTGGCAGCGACAGACTACTTTTCTCGGTGGGCTGAGGCCGTACCCTTGCGAGAAGTTACAGGGGAAGCTGTCGCCCAATTCGTCAAGCACCATATTATATACCGATTCGGCACTCCCTGTCGGGTCATGTCAGACAATGGTACGCCATTCAAAAACAAAACCATTTACCAATTGGCGGCAAAATTCCACATTGATTGGAGAGCCTCCACAGTCTACAACCCTCAAGCAAATGGTTTGGCCGAAGCCTTTAACAAGACCCTGTGCAAATTGTTAGCTAAAATTGTTGGCAGCCGCAGGAGAGACTGGGGCGAGAAGATACATGAAGCCCTCTGGGCATACCGAACAGTTTATAAAACCCCCACCGGTTGTTCTCCATTCTCTCTCGTATACGGGGCAGAAGCCGTTGTGCCGGTTGAAGTTGAGATGTCGTCCTATCGGATAGCCCTACATAATGGGCTCCAAACCCAAGAACAAGATGAAATACAAAGAAGACTTGAAGAACTCTCTGACTTAGAAGGCAAGAGATTAGGGGCTTACAAACACTTGCAGGCCTACCAGGCTCGAATGGCCCGGGCTTATGATAAGCTTGTGAAGCAGAGGGCGTTCAAGAAGGGGGACCTTGTTATGATCAAAGAAAGGGAGGTCATGGCTGGAAGATCCAGCGGCAAATTACAACCAAATTGGCGAGGGCCATATATCGTTTCCAAAGTCTATGAGGGAGGCGCTTATAAGGTCGTCGACCATAAAGGGGAGAGCCCCTTTCCACCATTAAATGGAAAACACTTGAAATTATACTACGCTCCCGAACATGAATTTCGGCAACAAACTGTACAAGATTTGCCCACCTCCGCAGGAGAGTAAGAAAGGATGAGGAAGCTTCCTCCAGGAAAAAATTCAAAAGGTCATAGGTGTTTTGAACAATTCTTGTTCACGTCCCACCATGCAAATTCGGCTTTCCAATTTCATTGGTCAGCCACCCAAAATTCCAAATTCCAAATTCGGCTTTCCAATATCATTGGTCAGCCACCCAAAATTCCAAATTCCAAATTCGGCTTTCCAATATCATTGGTCAGCCACCCAAAATTCCAAATTCCAAATTCGGCTTTCCAATATCATTGGTCAGCCACTCAAAATTCCAAATTCCAAATTCGGCTTTCCAATATCATTGGTCAGCCACCCAAAATTCCAAATTCCAAATTCGGCTTTCCAATATCATTGGTCAGCCACTCAAAATTCCAAATTGCAAATTCGGCTTTCCAATATCATTGGTCAGCCACTCAAAATTCCAAATTCCAAATTCGGCTTTCCAATATCATTGGTCAGCCACTCAAAATTCCAAATTCCAAATTCGGCTTTCCAATATCATTGGTCAGCCACCCAAAATTCCAAATTCCAAATTCGGCTTTCCAATATCATTGGTCAGCCACCCAAAATTCCAAATTCCAAATTCGGCTTTCCAATATCATTGGTCAGCCACTCAAAATTCCAAATTGCAAATTCGGCTTTCCAATATCATTGGTCAGCCACTCAAAATTCCAAATTCCAAATTCGGCTTTCCAATATCATTGGTCAGCCACTCAAAATTCCAAATTCCAAATTCGGCTTTCCAATATCATTGGTCAGCCACCCAAAATTCCAAATTCCAAATTCGGCTTTCCAATATCATTGGTCAGCCACCCAAAATTCCAAATTCCAAATTCGGCTTTCCAATATCATTGGTCAGCCACTCAAAATTCCAAATTCCAAATTCGGCTTTCCAATATCATTGGTCAGCCACTCAAAATTCCAAATTCCAAATTCGGCTTTCCAATTTCATTGGTCAACCACCCAAAATTCCGAATTCCGAATTTGGCTTTCCAATATCATTGGTCAGCCACCCAAAATTCCGAATTCCAAATTTGGCTTTCCAATATCATTGGTCAGCCACCCAAAATTCCAAATTCCAAATTTGGCTTTCCAATATCATTGGTCAGCCACCCAAAATTCCAAATTCCGAATTTGGCTTTCCAATATCATTGGTCAGCCACCCAAAATTCCAAATCCCAAGTTCGGTTTTCCAATTTCATTGGTCAGCCACCCTAAATCCCAAATTCCAAATTTGGCTTTCCAATTCCATTGGTTGGCCGCCCCAAATCCCAAACTCCAAGTTCGGCTTTACAATTTCATTGTTCAGCCTCCTCGAATCCCAAAATCCAAGCTTTGACCGACCAATCTCTTGGCCATTCCTTTAAATGCTAAAACCCCAATTGGCTTTCAAATTTCCGTGGCCACCTTTAAAGTCTGAGCTCTTCAGACTTTCAATTTCCTTATTTAAAAAAAAAAGAGAAAAAAAAGGGGGGCTTAAAATAGAGGTGCCCTGACGGACTTGAGTAGTAGGATCTCTGGATGCTCAAGGGCAAAAAGGTCAAAACCCGGCTGAGATGAAAACCCGAAAGGGCGTCTCGGGCAAAAATGGGTAACCCCTCAGTGTGAAAACCCGCAAGGGCGCGCTGGAAAAAGTTAAAGGGGGCTGGTCATGGTGAAAACCCGAAAGGGCGCTATGACTAGTAAAAAAAAAAAAAAGAAAAAAAAAGAAAAGAAAGAGAAGAGAAAGAAAAAAGGGGGTATGATGATAATGCCTCATTGAAGTCTTTTGAGCCTGAAGTCATGTTTTTATTCATTTGCAAAATTGAAGTCCGAGACAAACCCTCGGAGCAACTACATAGGCAAAAGATCTAAAAAAGAAAAAAGAGTCAGAAGAAATGCAATGGGAAAGGTAATCTCAAACACTAGGGGGTCGTCTTTTCAGTAAATCCCCAATGGCGTTCTGCTTCGCCGCAATTGCTTCCTGCATAGCTTGGCATTCAGACACAAGGGAGTCCTCCTCAGCCTGCAGCTCTCGAGCCATTTCAGAATTCGATTCTGCTGCCGCCTCTAGCTCTTCAATCCGTTGTAAAATGCTGCTCACTGTCTCCCGAAGAGAGGAAGCCTCACTTTTGTCCTCAGCAACCGCTGCCACAAGAGTAGTTCGACGCTCCCGGATATGTTCAGCTTGGGAATGCAACCTTTCCATCTCGCCGGACATAGTGCAAGCTTCAGCTTCTAACTCTTGTATTTTAAGCCTATAAGTCTCCCACAACGAGGCTGTGTGCAGGCGCTGAAATTCTGCCCAAACATCATCCACTGCCGCCATCCAGGGCTCTCTGGGCAATCCCAATGTATGATAGCCCCGTGTGCCGGTCCGAAGAGTGTCCCGCACAGTCTCTATGGGAGGAAGGCTCCCCCCTTGAAATAAGGCTCGTGCTCCACTCATCAATGTCACCACCATCATTTCAGCCCCCACAAAAGCTTTAGGCTGAGGACCATCAGGCCAATCAATCTCATGAGGTGGAAAGTCAAGTCCCGACAACAAATCTCCTCCATTGTTTTCGGGAGCAGGAGGAGCGTCTCCCTCTGGGGCTGCAACAAAAAAAAAAGGAAGGTGGCACATAAGTCACAATTTTATTCATAATAGAGGAGTTTGTAAATCCTTTCCTAGAGGTCAAAGGGATCTTAGCCTCACCTCGTGAAAGAGAACCCTCTGTCCCTGGGTCGGCCGGGAGGGGGTTAGGGTCCTCCTCTCCTACAGCGCCTCTGTCAAGGGCTGAATAGGTCTGCGAATCCCTTGTTTCAAGTCTATCGAGATCTGAAGCAAACACAAGATTATGATCAGGCAAGTATATGTGAATACCTTGGCAGGCATCAATATGAAAAGGGCACATGCAAAAGAGGGTGGGCCCCTTTTCTGAACTAGTTCATCACTCTTACTCGCATCAGGCGGATAGGAGGCAGACTCCTCCACCACTGGGGCACCCCGAGACACGCATACATCAACAAGTTTCTCTAAAAAAAGAAGAGAGAGAAAAAAGAAAGAAGAAATTATGAAAGTCAGCCCAGTCCAATAGAAACCACTAAAAGAACAAGCAGAAAAATGTAAAGAGCATGATGACCTTGTAACCCAACGTCCTCCTCCCCATCAGAAAGCGGCATAGTAGATCCTGAAGCTGAAGGAGAGGCGGTCATGTTTCTTTCAAAACCCCTCCCCTCGGGGGATAGGACTGGGGTCTCTTCCAAAGGGCCACCACCTCTCATCTCGAGGCTTTGATTTTCATCAGCCCCGACACCGGTCTGGAAGGCGCCTTCAATTGGACCCGAGGGAGAGGAATGTTCTTTATTTTTCTCCAAAGTATCCGGACAGCTTGAGGACAAGGGATCATTCACTACATAAAGCAAGAAAGTGATGAGATTCATGCAATCATCTTAGCAGGGCAAAATGACTCGGTGGGCTAAAACTAGAAGTACATACCAACAGCATGGATAGTCACATCCAATTCTCCGGCCTCAGGGATTGGAGTCTTTTCCCTGCGTATTTCGGCTAACAGCTCTTGAGAATATTGGGTCACCAGGCCCCGATCAGTGGTCAGGCTTATAGAAAACTCTGGCAGATCTGCATTCAGGCTGGAATCCAAGAGGGCAGTAAATTCTTGCATAGAGATCACTGAATTCTCAGCTGAGAAACCTGAAATGATCACTGCTAAGTGAAAGTTCTCCCTGTAATAAAGGGATCAGATATGGAAATTAAGAAGATTTTACTAAAAAAGGCTGGACCTGTGCTTGATCCTGGCTCCAGTACGGGAGGAATATTGGCGCATCCTCCCTCAAAATTTTCCTCTAAAAAAAAAGGAGAAGAAGGGGAGAACATCTTTAGCAAGGGAATAAGATTATGGCTTTATTACTCATCATAGTGGGGAGAAGCACCCTACCTATGGGTATGCGGTCGTCGAGCCCTCCGTGGGAGAAAGGGGGTGAGGCGCCCGATACGGGGTTGTAATCATCATCCTGGAGCTCTCCATCTTCCCCGGTATCCTCTAGCGCTGGCGAAAGAAGAATATTTGTAGCCGGAACACCACTCTCCTCCCTGGCACCTGAGGGGCCTGGAATAAAAAAAAAGAAGAGGGGAAAGACATAGATATAAGTGACACATCTCTAAGGAGAGAACGAGAAACAAAGAAGGGATGTTACCCGGCCTCTCCTCTGAAGCTCCTCCTTTAGAGCGGGCACGGCGAACACGAATGGGGCCGCCCTCATCTTCACTAGGACGGGCCCGCTTCTGGGGATTTAAAGATTTCTTCCCTTTATGTGGCATATCTCTGGCAGCTATATAGCTCTCTGTAAAACAAAAAAAAGGGGAAGAAGCACGTAAGAGGGAGGTAAATACCAGCGCACAGATAAGTAAAAAGTGAAAATGATTGAACCACACACCTTTCGGGGCTGGAGAAAAGGAAGGCTGCAGCACCACCTGCTCAGGACGTAAACCCACCACCTTCCCAGCCTTGGAGACGCCTTCCCAAAGATCACCGAGCGTGATGCCATTTTCAACAAGGGTGGCGTACTCAAAGGGCCCGATCCGAATGATGGACCCGATCAGGTATTGCTCCCACTTCGGCCACAAGTCATTGGTAAAGCCTTCAGGGTGAAGAGGAGTATCCATTGGTGCAGTCTGAGGATAACCACAATCCGACAAGAAGTGTGTCCACCAAAAATACACTCGCTGATCCGCCGAGGCCTCACCTTGCCCCGAAGTAGTAATTGGCGGGCGCTTCAAGGGTTTAATTGCACCCGCATATGGCCGACGGTCTATGGTAATGGCCCCATTCTTAGCCTCCCACTGCAGACGAAAATCCTTCACCGCCTTTGCAATTTTTGAAAATTGGGTATGAAGCACTGAATTTTCCACAAACAATGGCGGTAGGTCGGTACTACCCAGTCGAGCCTCTTCAGCTTCCCTTATCTTTTGTGGGAGTTGTCGGAAAACATTGCTGTACTTAAACCACCAGCGCGCATAATAGATGTCAACCCGACCAACTCGCCTTGCCTCTGGGAGAGGACACTGCTCAGCAGCACCATCTCGAAAAAAATAATCCCACCAACTCCCTGCAACAAGGTGGGTGTCATGGCCCCTGCAGAGCCTGCAATCTATGCCAAAATCTGCATTTGGAGGCACTGACTGGTCATAGCCAAAATTCCGTGAAAAACGGTAAGGGAAGTATGGCTCTAGAATAGTAGTGCTGCCCTTCCTGAACACAAGTATGCTTGACCTAATACAATACATCCAGTTTTCATAAAAAGTCGAGCTCGTAGACTGATGATAAGAAAGGCCGTAAGATACCTTGTCCTGACCTTCAACAGCAAATGGTCGGAAGTCATAAGAGCCACAGGCAAACGGAAGACCCTCATTCCCCTGCATAGGCACAAAGGAAAGCATCCTCCGTGCTGCTAATAAATGCTCATGCTGATGTTGATCCGGTCGGTTTCGGAAAAGAAATATCAATGGCGCCACGAGGTTTTCAATTGGCACACTCTGACATAATGAGGGTAGCAAAAGTCCGGCCCATGCACTCAAATAATGTGTGGCCATGTAAACGCTTCTGTCCCTGGGAGAGCTATGTGCTGTCAAGTTCCCCAATCCATGGTAAATATTGGCTAAAGCAGCAGGGGCAATGGCCAATTTATGACCATCTGCAAGCAGACATGCCGGGTAAATAATTTCAGGCCGTATCAGGCCCTCCTCGCCATATGGCATAACAAAAGTAGCCAACCAGTAAACAAGATAGGCAGCAAGATAAGTTCGATCCGGCAGCTGTCGGGGATTCCACCCCTCGTTTTCAGGTGCAAGTAAATAGCGTCTATTTTCCTGTGAAGGCAGAATCAACTCATGGTATTCACTTAGAGACCTGTCATCCTCGGCAAATCGCTCATGAAAACAGAATGGTCCATTATAAAAAAATTGAACCCAAGCATTCAAACTAACCCGCACGGCGCCGGCAGAAGCTAAAGGTGCCTTCTTCTTACCAAAACGGGCTAGATCCCGCCAAACTTTCATCAAGTACCTGAAGCTCAAAGGAAGGCCATATTCACCTGAACCTGTGGAGTAGTTCCTGTGGAGATCATCAAGGCACACCTCCTCATAAGGTCGTCCCGAAATGGGAAGCCCCGAAATTCTGTAAAAGCTCCATAAATCCAGGGCGGTTTCACCCTCTGCTGTAGCAAACGTGTTAAATCGACGGTTGAATCTCTCCGCCAATGCCTGTAGAAGCCCACTGTAGCAAGGATAGCGGTATAAAGCGGCAGTCACAGCATGACGAATGCCTACAAGCTCCAGTAGCCGACTGTAATGATGAAGGACGCCCATGAGCCATTCTGTGGCCCCCAAATGAAATTTGTGGGAAGGAATAACTGCCCATTTACCATACCAACTGGGCACAGAACCACACATGATTTTGTCCAGAAGACAAAGTTTATCATACCCCTCTGAGGCAAATCGGGTGCCGGATGGAGACAAGAAGAGACCTGAACAAGAATCTGATATTGCCCGGTGTTTTCCACCCAAATCCCAAGCAGCAGCTGAGAAGGTCCGGTCCTGAACTGGACATCCAGTCTCGGAACTAAAAAAGCCTAGCTGAGTAACGGCAGGAAACTGAACCCGGCAAACAAGGCCCATCGGGAAACTGGGAAAAGAAGCTCCACAACAGCCAAGCAAGCTATCACGACCCACAAGAATGGCTCTTTCGAGCTGAACGCGCTCTGCAGTCAAGGAACTATCGCCATCATCCATCCCCTCAGGAATGAAGTTTTGGATAAAGGGAAATAAAAACTCATCCAAAGGGTAGTGCCTCGGGTAACCCTTGGGACGCTCATATCTGTAACGGACACAGCCGCCATGTCTGGAAATCAAAGATAAATCAACCATGCCATCGCCTGGATCTCCCTCGGGTAAAGGGCTCGGAGCAACGATGCTCAGCCCCCTGTCAAGTGAAAAAAGGGTATCTGCTGTAACCCGTGGCAACCCCAAAGGCGACATCAATCTCGAGGAAGCAATAGGGGCAGCACGCCCATCCTGACTCCGAGACCCGCGAACTTGGCCTCTCCTAGATCGAGGCATGTTGAATAGCCTGCAAAAGAAAAGAACCAAAAAGAAAAGAAGAAGAAGATAGCACGATGTTAGTTTGATATGGAAATATCAAATGGAAGTGCAGAAAAAAAGAAGAGAGAGAAAAAAAAAAAAAAACAATATCATAATGTCAGTTTGCTATAGGCAATATCAAATGGAAGTATGAACGAAAAAAAAAAAAAAAAGAGAAGAGAAAAGAAAACAAAAAGAGAGGGAAACAAAGAAGAAAAGAAGAAAGAGGAGACGGCACGGGTCGCCCGCCTCTGCCTCCGGCCTCGACGGACCACCCGTGGGGGGCATTTGTTGAAACCCAAAAATATTATTTAAGTTCTTTTGAAAAGAGTTCTTGAAATAAGGAAAATACAGCGGGTTGTCGTTAAACGGCCTTAAAATGACAAGAGTCCCCTTCGCCGTCAATCCTTCCGACAACCCGGCAAGATATATATATTGGGGATTTCTATTGTTTACGCGCATATACGTGCGTTGAAAGGTCTTGATAAAAATATTTTCCGGCCTATAAATTTGTGTGGGAATCATTCCGCAAAAAGACAATTATTTTTCCGGATGTCCGGATGGTCAACCTGGATGCACCGGGACCAAGAAGAAAGTACAGTCCACCACTCGGCCGTACTGAGGTGAAAAGTAAATTTTTTTAATCCCCGGGGATCCTTTTATAGCCATGGTGGGGACCAAACCCCCTCCACCCCTTTCTCTCTTTTGACCGCACGCGGAAGAAGGCTGGAAAGAGAGGGGGCCGCGGCTGCCGGAACCGGAGGAAGACCCCCTCCGGTCTTGTACCGGAGGGGGGGGTATTCCCGCGCCTGCCAGCCCCGGAGGGGGGCTCCGCTGCGGCCGGACCCGGAGGGAACCCCCTCCGGTCTTGTACCGGAGGGGGGGGGGGTGTTCCCGCACCTGCCAGCCCCGGAGGGGGGCCCCGCTGCGGCCGGACCCGGAGGGAACCCCCTCCGGTCTTGTACCGGAGGGGGGGGTGTGTGCCCGCGCCTGCCAGCCCCGGAGGGGGGGGCTCCGCTGCGGCCGGACCCGGAGGGAACCCCCTCCGGTCTTGTACCGGAGGGGGGGGGTGTGTGCCCGCGCCTTCCAGCCCCGGAGGGGGGCCCCGCTGCGGCCGGACCCGGAGGGAACCCCCTCCGGTCTTGTACCGGAGGGGGGGGGGTGTGTGCCCGCGCCTGCCAGCCCCGGAGGGGGGCTCCGCTGCGGCCGGACCCGGAGGGAACCCCCTCCGGTCTTGTACCGGAGGGGGGGTTGTTTTCCCGCGGCTGCGGACCCGGAGGGAACCCCCTCCGGTCTTGTACCGGAGGGGGGGTTGTTTTCCCGCGGCTGCGGACCCGGAGGGAACCCCCTCCGGTCTTGTACCGGAGGGGGGGGGGTTTTCCCTGTTGCTACCCACCGGAGGGGGGGTTCCCGCGGCTGCAACCCACCGGAGGGGGTTCTCCCCTCTCCGTCCAATCAAAAGAAAAGGGGGAGAAGAAGAGTGTAAAAAAAAAAAACTGAAGCAAGGGAAGAGGAGAAGTTACCTTGGCCTTTGGTATTCCACCGGAGGAACTCCAAGAGATTTTTTACCACCCCCTCCGCCACTTGTGGAATCTACTATAAAAAGGAGGCTACTCCAAGGAGCAAAAGAAGAGAACACAACAACAAGAAGAGAAGACTGGGAGAGAAAAAGAGAGAAGAGAGTAAGACAAAGACTTGGAGAGCTTTTCTAAGGCCCAAGTCAAAAGAGAAAAGCAAGAGGAAGGGTGCGCCCCTTTCCTTCTTACTATGATACCATGGATTTTGTGTATTTGACATAAATACCCCTTCATATATAAATCATGTACATTTGGCATAAATACCCCTTCATATATAAAGGGGGCTTCATGATGTTATACTATGACAATAAAATAATTAAGTGAGCATGAAAACTATGGTTGTCATGGCCCTTGTCAAAATTATACAAAGGTCCCTCTTGGCGTAAAATTACACCATTGACCCGAAAGTTCTTAAAATTGTGCATGTATATACGGAATCAAATGGGAAAAGGATCTCCAACAATTATTCTTGTCATGGAGAAATCTCTTTTGGGCTATAATAATAAAAAATAAACATACAAAGCCTTGCAAATGGTATCCTCCAAAGCTCTTTAAATATAATCACGCTTATGTTCGTAAAAACAAATTGAAAGTCGCGGAATATAATTCATCGGGATCATAAAAAGTTACATGAAATTCGAAGCGACATATTCCCTTTCGAACATGAAAAGGCGAGGCCACATGAGAGAATAACAAAAAGGTCATAATCAAAAAATCCCGCTCCGAAGGAAACTAAAAGGGCCTTTCTTTTCGTCAAGGGTAGCAAAAGATCTTTAGCAGTTTAATCAAGGGTATTCGGACTCGTCCGATGTAAATTAACACCGACTTTGGTCGGTGGGGATAAGTCTTGTACCCGAATCCTAAATCGTCTGATAAATTTAAAAAAAAAAGGCGCGGAATTCATATATATATGCCAAATATACGCATATCCATCCAGCGAAATCGGATGTTTCAAAAATATATAATTCCGCGTGTAAACACATACCTTCCAGAAAACTAATACCAGTGCCTAATGATGAGTATCTACTGTCTATATCTCTAACATGTACAAACATAATCCTTCATGATAACATTGGCAACAAGAAATAAACTAAGCAAAATCAAATAAAACAGGTCCTCACCTTATAAATGAGTATAAGCTTGGTAATTAAATGTATCACAACTTAAAAAAATGAATATAGTCTTGTTAGTTAGATGTATCACAGAGACAACTTAGAAATGAATGTAGTCTTGTTAATTAAATGTATCACATCATAATCTAGTTAAGGACCACAATAATGCTCAGAAGCAAACCTGCCCATTCCTGAGCATCTGTTAGATGAGTTACAGCATCTCGATTTGTTGCAAGGAAAAGGCAACGGGGATTTTCACGTATGCACAGTGTTGCATATCTCCATGAAAAGAAAAGGCATGATTAGAAATACTAACCACCAAAAGCATGCATATAGAAATGTACTTGTATATGTTGCATAGGTAATACAAAATCCATGCTTATATATTTACGCATACATGGAGATTGGAGACGAGATGTAACAGAAAAGGTCAACACCAACCTTTGAACCATTCATGTTGTATAATTTTATAGTTAATGTAGAATACGTCATCATGGAGAAACTAAACTCTGAATTGTCAGCTTTCTATATAAAGCCAGATATCACGAAATGGAGAGTTGCACTATTCTTTGTCTTAAAAGAAATGCACTTTTTTCTCATTTGAGTTCCTAAATTTAGGCCAAGGTATTAAACATCTGATTTTGTCATAGGACAGGTCCTCAACAGTTCCGACTTCACTCTGGTTCCAGAATCGGTTCCGATTATTGCTAGTTTCTCCTCACAGAAACCAGAAAAGTTTCACCACTTCTAATGGGTAACGTAGTTCAGTCAGTTGTTAGCTCCATAGCTCAATGTCATAATGATCTAAACTAAAGAAACTATTTTTAGTTGCTCAACAGCTTCAACCAAGCCACCTAGCAGTTAGATTAAATTAACTGCGAACAGGTGGTACTCTACATCAGGGTTTGACGTATTGGTCTGGTACGTGACGTACCGCACGTACCATACCGTACCGTACCAGCCGAAGACCGGTATGGTCGGTCTATGGTAAGAGACCAATACGCTACTTATCTTCTTTTAAATATTATATATATTATTTTATAACAAATATGTCTTCATAGATAATTTGGTTCGGGACGTTCCTTTGGAAGGTTTGGAACCGAGTTCAAAACGTGTGAGCAGCACTATTTTCCTTGATTTTTTCGGTGCTTTAGGAAAAAGAAGCCAAAAATTCGTGATACTTGTGAGATTTGAACCCTTTACCTCACATATAATTAACACACTTGCTAACCACGGAGCTACACATAATTTTTTATCATACTTTACGATAATGTATATTTATTAAATAAGTCTTCATTCTTGGCACACAGCCGTCTAGTGCGGTACGATGTCGTACCGTACCATACCGGCAAAATATCGGTACTGCTGGTACGACCGGGCCGACAAACCTTGCTCTACATCAGGGCTTCAGTTAACATTTTTGAACTGAGAATGATCAAGGGCTTCAATTCATATATTAAGCAAAAACTTATATATCATTATATATATGCAAAATCAATGAAAAATTGAAGGTGCAAAGTAATTGAATATAAATAGTTTAAGAAATGAAAAGCAATGTCTGGACCTAATTTGTTGACCGGTGATCTTCTAATCAAATATTACAAAAGACAAATGGTTCTTGCCTCTAATGATCATGTAGTAAATAGACCCATATGCAAACAAACTTTGGCCACTTGAATTTCACCTAACTTCAATACTGTACTTCCACTTTAGGTGTTCATTTTCCATCTTCCATTTTCTAAGATTCTCAAAAGCCTCAAAGTCATACAACCCAGTTTAAACCATAAAAGGTATGAATTGTGAAAGTGAGCATTGCATCATAATTACTCTGTTGCTTTAAGCATTTTATAATCTAGAACAATGACAATATACATATAGATATGCCCATGTGCCAAACACAATGCCCTGCACTATGAACTAGCCAGAAAGCACGGTAAAAACTTACTGAATTTTATAGTAATTAAGGTACCGATCAAAACCAACCACAACAGCCCCAACCTATAAAAAAACATGGTAGTCTTAGTAAAATTCATGGTTAATGAAGAGAGATATTACTATTCTCTCTTCTTTTAGATTCTGAAGGAAGGGAGATCAGAGCTAGATATCAAATTATGAGTTTGAGAGGAGAAAAAATACATCTTCATCATGCTCCATCAGAAAACCAGGTTTCAACTCTATCTTCTTCTCACCATCTACCTGCAAGCAGAAATTTCAAGCTTCATGTTATAATTTTCCTTCCTGCAAGGCCAATCCAAGAGTTGTACAGAGTATAGAACCCTTATCAAAGTATAGCATGATAATTAAGTATCCATTCGCCTAATTCTTTCAAATACTAAGATACAGGATCAAAGGTGTACACATTGTTATGGACAGAGCACTATAAGGAAGAATGGAGTTGTCCAATAGTTATGAGGAGAACACTCTCAGCAAGAATGGAGTTAAACAACCATCCTACACCATGCATTTGTTCAGAAAATAACCTTCTCTTTCAGGAAAGAGCATCCCAGCCTTTCAGATTAAGTATCTCTGTAGTCTGTAGAGGTGACAAGGCATGGAAGACACCTTAGATGCCAGATTGTTGCCAAATCTGTGGGACTAGGCAAAGGTCAACCACCTATGTGACTTAGCTATGGCTAAAATGTTTAGGGTATCTGACAGAGCAAAATTCAGCTGAATGAAAAAGATTGAGCTGGTCATCGTGGTATTCATGATTGAAGCAGGAAAGTCTTCAGGAGAGACAGAATACGTCTCTACTTCCTGCTAAATGTTTTTTCTGTAAATCAGACCACATGCTTGCACACACAAGTTTTCTACCTGCTTAATTTTGAAACAAGATTCCTGAAGATCTTTCCCCATTATTTATAAAAGAATGAGCATTTATTTGGGAGAAATTCACTGCCTGCACATCTCCTGATAATTAGTTCTTTTGGCAAATAGATTTTAAAAAGAAAACATGGATTTAGAATTACAAAGTTTACAATAACTCTCTTAATTACGTCATGGGGCCATTACTCATGAAGTCATTTTCTTCTATATTTCTACACACGTTTCCTTTGGACAAATGGAAAATATGTATTATTAAATGTAAGAAGATCAAATCTGTGGGACCGTATTAACAAGTGCAGTAAAAGAATAAGTTTCTTGATTATATCTATACAATCTCATGCAAAATAATGATGGAGAATGAATTGCTACTAGAGAATGAACTGATACTTGAGATGAGGGTAAAGTATAAAGAACATAATTTCTTCTTTAAGGAATATGAAGAATCTAAATCTACGTATGCTACTTTTTTTCACAATTCGAGTAAATGGTAGAATTATTATACCGGACCACCCAGATATTGAAATCCAGCGAGCTCTAGCTCCTTTAAAATGCCATCCTCACCAATTACATAAACCTGAAATCCATGAAGAAAGCTCAGGAATATACTCCCATTTTGCTTCTACACAGTGAAGAAGTGATCCCTTTGCAGACTAGGTGTTCACCTATACAATATTTGTAAAAAACTAGAAAGGAATCTGGAACCAAAAAGGAAAAAAAAACATCAAAATGCAGAATAAAAAAGAACAAGAATAGGCACATTTGCCTCATCAAAATTACTTTTGCACGTTAGTTGTGGCCTGGCTTAGAGGTGTTTGTATATAACCAACGGCCTCTTTACTCAGTTAAGAGTTGTATGCACTGACAAAGACAGACGTCCACAACTATTGAAGAATTCATATTTTAGTTCATTCATTAATACAGCAAGCTGGGATGTGGTTAAATTTTTGACTCAAGTATGGAAGTTCTGATGACATGTTAAAGTTAAACAAATAAGACCATTAACTTAAGTCCAAAAGGAACAATATGCCTAAATAATTATGGGCACATTCTTAAATAAATAACTTCTGTCCCAATGGTATAAGCTAAATGCTGTTTTTCCGTGTTCCTAATGATAAGTTTCACAATCACAAAATTTCAGACCCATGAATCCATGACTCAAAGATGTAGTGGACGTAATAAGGAAAAGTGCAGAAAGACAACCTAGTAGCTATCAGATATTGATGGAACCTATTAATCTGTCCAAAATAGTCTATGAATAAATATTCAATGTTCTTGATTGTGTCAAGGACCTCCATGTAGGCAAGAGTAGACTGGGAAGTCATGCATGTGAACAGGCTACTAATGCTATCAACTTATGAAGGGACATTTTCTTGGCCGTTTGCCCAGAAAAGAATGAAAAACAAATAATAGATGCCAACTAGTTGAGAGTACCATAGTTAAGTAGTATGCACAAGAAATGAACTTCGGTTGGGGTGTGTGTGAAACCTCGTGATTCAACAGTCGGATACAAGCCAGGTCCCCCTGCAGTCCTGGAAGAGTCTTTTTGGGTTATTGTAATACTTGGGTAGTGTATTTTCCTTTTTCTTTTTCAGTGTAAGTGGAACCTCTCCTCTTCACATCTGATTGTACCTCCTCTATTTTGCAAATAAAATTTGGTGGTACAGTCCACTATTTTTCGAAAAAACAGCTATCCCGGACATTGTCAACAGAGCTCCTAATTCAACCATACAAACAGCCTCCGCATGCAGAGAAACGAACATGCAAGAGACGCAAGCACGGGTTCTCAGGATTAGACGGTCAACTAATTATCTTCAAGATTAAAATGGGATAACACAGCTTTTACCCATAGCAAATTGAAATGCACACCTTCTTATCTTTGGGGAACTTGATTGACTTGAGGTAGGCGGCCGCAGCAAAAGAGGACGCAAAAATCTCCTCCTACATAGTGAAAAAGAAGTTAGACATATGGTTGCTGACATCAGTGAACTAATAAGAAAAAGTGTCACAACATAACCGACTGACCTCACCGACGTTCAGTCCAAGAGTCTCGAACTTCTTCCCATACTGTTTCCTGGATTTTGTAGAGTTGTTTGTAACAAAAACCAGCCTCTTACCCTAGAGGACCAGCAAAAATGAGAAAAAAGCTCAGCTTGCAACTATCGCATTAGCAAACGCTATACACAATCTAACCACCATCCACCTATCTGATCATGAGATGGATTATGGAAGAACAAGGACAACGATAAATGGTTCCTCACCCTGGATCGCAGCATGTCGAGTGTTTCAGGCACCCCATCGATCAGACTATCCCCTTTCCATATAACCCCTGCAAATGAAAGACCGCGCTAAATCGAAACTCTGATTATGTACGAAATAGGAACTAAGTAAAAGACAAGCACACTATCGACCACTCATCGTCAGATAAACCGATCACACAACGTGAGGAAAGAGAGACTAGTCACAGATCCAAACTGAACAGATTTTTAAAAAGAAAAAAAGGAACGCCAACAACATCGAATGCCGGATAGAGTTCAGTTTCCTAGACATAGAGAGAGAGAGAGAGAGGGAGAAAGCGATCACCATCACAGTCGAAGATGAATGTCTCGACGGAATCGATAAGCGCGTCGGCGTTCTCCAGCTTCTGCGCGGACGCGCGGACGGGCGAGGAGTTGGAAGCCATCCTAAGCTTCCATCCAGGGCTCCTCCTCCTCCTCGCCGCAGCTCGAGATGGCGAGCAGGGTTTCGAGAGGATGTTGGAGAGAAACCTCTGGCCGATCACGGCGAGACTTAGAGCACCCGAGGTGCTCGGGAGGGCGCGGAGGGGGAGGGGGCAGCGTGGGACGGCCCTGCTGCTCAGCATATCTCTTCTCCCTCTCCAATAAATACACAAAGCAGAGGAAGAGAGGGAGAGAGGGAGAGGGAGAGGGAGAGAGAGAGAGTGAGAGTGAGAGTGAGAGAGGAGAACAGGGGCGCGGAGAGTTTTGGTGGGAGTGGGGCTTTAAAGTGAGGGGGAGCGTCACTTTTTTAACGGGATTTTAAAGGGGTGGGAACGTGTGGCGGAGACGAGCCGCGTCGGGTGGACGGAGTTGGCCCCTTCGCTCGTGTGGCGCGAACTTACGAGGCCCGTTGCTTGGGGGTTGGCTTGATCATGTGGACCAAACGGAACGGCTGCAGAGTACCCGATGAAAAGATTCTGCCACGCGGTGCATGCGCCCAGCCAATGCGATACAATTACGTTGCATGGAGGAATGGTGTTAATCCTCTGGGGCCATTTTACTAACCGAGCATGATTAGCACGACTATGTGCGAGGAGAGAGCGGGACCCACCGCTCTCTCTCTCTCTCATCGGCCGGGTTAACCTAACCGGATGTCAAACAGGCCCTAAGGTTGTGCTTTATACGAGATTTTTTTCTCTTTCTGAATTCCTGATATTAATTTCAAGTAAAACATCCGTGTGTTGTACTAAAGTTAAAGAGATTGAAGAATACCTTTTATTTACTATGCAATTTTGAACATACAAGGAAATGTACAGTAATAAAGAAATTTAAATATGATTGCATAAATCTCATAAATTATAAGATTAAATGATCATATATGATCAAAGATATAATATCATCGTAACTACAAGCAAGCACCCAAGAGGACACGATAGTAGATATTGTAATCAAGCAAGGGCATAAACATAACTTGACATTCTGATTATCCATACCTTGTTGGATCGGGGATACTAATACTTCTTCGGTAAACAACAACTGCTATCCCATATCTTTAATGTACAACCAGTAACAAACAGATACTGAGATATGAATGATTGTGAAAATTATTACAGAAGGAACCATCCTAAGCCTAATAAATCAAAACCCTAGGACCACAAGCTCAATGCCGTACATTTTTAAAGATAGTACTAGTTACAGGGAAACGTCAGAATCCCCGATTAAATAAAGAGGAAGCTTTAGATGATAAACAACCACCAAGAAACTGGTAGTGCTACTTTCTCTTCAGTGAAGAGGGTATTGAAGAAGCTCATTGTCTCTGAAAGCCTCTTAGTAGGAATAAAGTTGCAGAAGAATTTTGAACTGTAGACCAGAAGTATTGGTGCCATGGCCATCTTCAACCACGCCGCATCTGCCAGCCTAAAAACAGAGCAGGGACATAGAAGAAGCTCATTGCCTCTGTGAAAGCCCTAGAAATACAGCAGCAGAAGAAATTTGAACTTGCAGATCCGCAATATCAACATCATGGCCACCTTCAACCAGACCCCATCTGTCAACCTAAAAGAAAAGAAAAGAAAAGAATGGTGAAAAAAAATGGCCCCAGGAGCACATTTCAGGATCCAAACAAATTAAATGCACCGAAAGACCAACAAAAACCTGCAAATCTTCCTCAAGTCGGATCAACTTGATGGCCTCTTCAATTTCTAACCGCCCACGAACAAGCCCAAGTGGAATGATCAAAGAATGTGCAGCCGCCGCCATGGCATCAATTGCTGCTAATTCACAATCAGTAGTTTTCTTCAAAGCACTTTCAATGGCATTGACAAGGCCATCTTCCTGCTTGCCACCAAAAAAACTGGAATAGACTACTGGCTTGAAGCCAAACTCAGACTCAAACCAGTCAAGAATAGGGTCGAGTTTCTCAACCTGCCTTTCTACAAAAGTATAATAGGACAAAACTTCAGGTCATTCATCTACAAAACTCTAAAAATTCAGGTACATCAGAGAAAAACTTTTCAAAGATGTACTTTACATCTTTCATTTTTGTTTACATTCAACACACAGACATTTATTGAACAAGACTGATGAAATTGATTGAGTTGATAGGCAAACTCATGTCAGAATATGACATGCTGCAGAGTGTCATTGGGAATTCTAAACAACAAAAAAACAAGGTAAAAGAGTAGTCAGTGCGTTTGTCTTTAGGAATGGATTAGTACAGTGGTTCAATCGAAAAGAAGTCTAATCTAAAGAATCAAAGAGAAGTAAGCAATCTTTAGCATAACCAGCGGACAGTGGCAACCCACGTCATTAACACAAGATATTTTTCCAGCCTATCATATCAAGCTAACAAAGGCTAGCAAAAAATCGGGAAACAGAGCTCTAAGAGGAAGAAAAGGAGTACAAATGGATTCATCATATGACCATCACACTCAGTGGCCACTATTTCTCCAATTCCACCATCTACAGCCAATGATATGCCATACATTTGGAAGCTAAAATCATACTCCATTGGCTAGAATTTTCAAAAGTAGTGTATCATTAGCCAAATGATTGATAGGTCAAGTTCTACAATGATGATGACAGTAAAACAACTTGGGAAGAAACCAGTATCCAATTACATTTTTTATGCTAAAAAATAGTGCAGTGTACAATCAACACAATGGTCGTCTATTTTTTGGGAAAAAGAAGTTTTTAGTTTCCAAGTGAGACATTTTCCAAGATATGGGATTAAGCTCTCGCCCAATGGGACAGTCCTCCCAAGAGCAATAGGAGTTAAAGGCAAGCCATGGAAGAATGCCAAAAGGAGCAATGTTAGAAAAGCATAATTATCTCGATCACACGAGTGTGGGCATTGTCAAATATATACACTTCATGTAGGGAATCATAACCAATATCTGCGAGTCCATGAACATATGTGTGAGACACGGAAAAAATTTAAATCGACTTTTTATCGTAGATAAAATATAGATTTTGTTCTTTTTGAAAAGAAACATCCCCCATTAAGTATAGAGGGTGATTCCGTGTGTGCGCATAGTATCAGACGATTTGGGTTTGAGTGCTGGATCTCTCCCCACTGACCGGAGTCAGTGTTGATTTACATCGACCTAACGTCCGAACACCTTTGTTTGACTGTCAAAGAAATCCCCAACTTCTTTTACAGGGTTCTAAGGTTGAGGGCAAACTCTCTTGAAGAGCTCATGATGTCCACTCACTCACCACCGACCAACAGAAACAATTGAATTAGGGCTAGGTCTGAGCAAAACCCTAGGATTTAAGAATGGAAATGCAAATATGTAGAAGCCATAGGCATTTTTGAAGTAGAGAGAAGTTTTCTGGACCTCGAGGGTATTTCGGTAATTTTACCACCCCAGGGGTATTCCGGTAATATTCCCAGGCCAAGGATATTTCTGAAATTTCTGGGCTGGAATGAAGTAGGATCGGGTCCCTGACTCCCCAAGGCGCTGAGGCTCTTTTTAGAGGGTTTTGGGAGGCTGCTGGGCCATTTTTAGGATGTAGGGGTATTTTGGTAATTTTTACCGTACCCTAGACTTAGGTTTATAATGATACCCGAGTGTCGGACTGAGCTGACAACACTCCCAGACCGAAGTAGTGACAAGGGGGCTTGATAGAAGACACACATCTGTCAATTTGATCGAAGGAGGGGTATATATGCAATTTTCCGAAGTCGGGAGTTTTCTTATAATTTTTCCACCCGAGGGTACATATAAAACATGCTGAGTGCTTCTATAGTTCAAATGAGTACAAGGGTTGTCGGCGAGTTGTCGACTGTACAAGAGTCTGCGTAAGAGCGGGAGATAGGGACGTAGTCCCAATTACAAAAGTCACAGGGTATAACTGCAAATTATAGGACTTAGGTCTTTTACGATCCCGGGGAGGACATTCTTGTAATTCTGCCATTATAAGGGCAGAAAGACATGACTTAGTCATCCCGGGACGTAAAGACTTACAAACATGGCCCGCTGAGGGGCATAATTACAAACATGGCCCGCTGAGGGGCATAAACGTAAATATACCCCGTAGGGGCATAAGTACAAGACCCGGGGACTTACCCCACACGGGCCGAAACAAACGAACAAAAAGCTTCAAGTGTGCTCCGTAGGTTGTTGCTTGTAGTACCCTCTTTTTTTCTCTTCTTCTGGACCTCCGGGGGTCTATTTATAGAAGTGGGGAACCTCCCCGGGAGTGTTCGACCCCGTACGGGTCCAACGGGATGAAAATGATCCCGGGGAGGTCCCATTTTCAAATTTTTTAAGTCCGTGCGCGGAAATGGGACCTCCCCAGGGTGGGAGGTCCCCGGGACGGTCCGGGACCTGCCCGGGGTCTCGGACCTCGGGTGGGTCCCACCCGGGGTCAGGTGACCCCGAACGGGTCCGCCCGCCCAAGGGCGGCCTCGCGCGGGTTTGCCCACCTCCGGGCTGACCCGTCCGGGTGAGGGCGACCCCGTACTGGTTCCTCCGACCCCGGACGGGTTTTCCATCTCCAAGTTGGCCCATTTCTGCTCCAACTAAATAAAAGCGGAGGTATTTTTGCAAAGTAAAATTTGCTTGCAACAAATGCCCCCCACGGAACGTTCGTCAAAGCCGGGGCGGAGGCGGACGGTCCGTGCCTTCTGTAGAACTACACCTTACTGCTTCGTTGCTTTCCAGAAAGCAGAGGGTTGATGCTGGCTTGTCTCGGAGAGGCTTGTTGTCCCAGAGTTGATGTAGGCCTGCTTCTGCGAGACTTATTGGCCTAGAGTTGATGGGGGCTTGCTTCCGAGAGACTTATTAGCCCAAAGTTGATGGGGGCCTGCTTCTGAGAGACTTGCGGGCCCGGAGTTGATGGGGACTTGCTTCTGAGAGACTTGTTAGCCCGAAGTTGATGGGGGCCTGCTTCTGAGAGACTTGTTGGCCCGGAGTTGATGTAGGCCTGTCTCGAAGAGGCACATCCATCTGAGTCGTCGTTGATTGACTATTGAGCTGTGAGAGCTGGAAATCAACATTGGCCGACCCTTAGGGGTGCGTTGACCAAACGTCGTGGTGCTGGCTGACCACTGAGATGCCACTGAAGACGTGTCGGCTAACCGGTGAGGTGTGTAGCCGCAAATTAAAGCGGGCTAACTGCTGAGGTGTCGCCAAAGATGTGCCGGCTAACATCTGAGGTGTAGCCGAACATGTTGATGTGTCGGCTGACCGTTGAGGTATGTCGCCGAATGTTAAAGGCGGCTACTTGTTGACTTGTGATAGCCAAGGTTGATGTAGACCAGCCCTTAGGGCATGTTGGTCTGGGTAGATGTCGGCCGTACATGGGCTGAGGCAACTCCTTTCTTTGCTTTAGCTTTAGCTAGTGAGGCTTCAAAGCTGCTTCAGAGTTTTCTGGCCCTTGGGATGGAGTGGCCGGATCGTCCTTAACTTGGTGTAGCATTGCCAGATGCATGAATTTGGTCTCCCTCAGGACGCCTGGATGACTGAGCTTGCGTCTTTATGGGAGGAGTTCGCTCGCCTTCGCGCTATTCAGGAGCGAAGGCGGAGGACTCAGCTGATCATTCAGCAGGAGCAGCAGCAGGCAGCAGCTTTGCAAACTTCGGGCGGCCCAAGCTGAGGTGGGCGCCCTGGTCGAGGTCGCTTACGAGCGCGAGCAGGTGGCCTCCCACAGAGAGGAGGCACTTTTGTGAGGGGTCCAGGGGACCGAGAAAGAGCGCAGTCTTGCGCGTGTTGATGTAGATCCTCTGCCGTAGGCTTGAGGGGCTCCATGAGGAAGCTCTTCAGAGTAAAACTCGCCTTGCCGAGCTGAGGAGGAGCGAGTCTAGTGCTTGAGGGCTTCAGCCACTTCTTATATATAGGGCCCTCGCGCCCTATTTTTGTCTGAGTTATCCCCGAGGGCTTGCCTCGGGCTCCATTAATGATGTTGATGAATAAAGGACAGAGTTTTGCAGTCTTGCTTCTATCCTCTTGCATGTATGCTAATCATTTTTTTCTTTTTTTTTTGATCACTTTACCAACCCTACCGCCCTTTCGGGTTTTCGCCAGGACTGGCCCCCTTTAGCGTTTTCCAGTGCGCCCTTTCGGGTTTTCACACTGAGGGGTACCCATTTTTGCCTAAGGCGCCCTTTCGAGTTTTCACCTTAGCCGGGTTAAAGCCTTTTTGCCCTTGATTGCTCTTCTAACAAAAACAACCAAGTCCGCTGGGGTCTCAATATTTTTAACCCCATTTTTTTTTTTGACCCTATAATGCCAAAAGGCGAGGAAAAGGTGACACTCCCGTAGGGACGTGTGTGCCGCAGAGGTGGGACAAGTGGGTAGATTTGATTTGTCCGGGTGGGACGAATGAATCAAATCTGTGAGCCGAAAGGCGAAACGGGTTGGTAGTCTGAGAGGGCGTACTGAGACCGCACCCAAGAGGATAGAAACGAGCCGAAAGGCATAATGGGTTGGCAGCCCGAGAGAGCATACTGAGGCCGAACCCGGTGAGACCAAAAGGTGTAATGGGTTGGCAGCCCGAGAGAGCATACTGAAGCCAAGCCCGGTGTGACAAGATGGGTGGATTCGACTGTCCTAGTGGGACGTAATTAGCCAAATCCAAAAATGAAGGTTGACCGGGTTAGCAACCCGAAAAGGGTGTGCATATGCCAAGCTCGGTTGGAACAACAAAGGAGTTGGTTTAACAGTCCGAAAGGGACATGCGGGTTAAACCTGGAGGCCGATAGGCGGGATGGATTGGCAGCCCGAAAGAGCATACATAGGCCAAACTCGAAACGATGACAGGAAGAGATTCGACAGCCCGGGTGGGGTGTATAAGTCAAATCCGTGAGCCGATAGGCAAATAGGGTTGGCAGCCTGACGAGGGCATGCAGAGGCCAAGCCCGTGGGGACAAAAGGAGTAAACTTGACGATCCCGGTGAGATATATGAGTTAAGTCTAAAGCCAAGAGGCGAGATGGGTTGACAACCCGAAAGGGGCATGCAAAGGGTGGACTTGACAGCCCTAGTGGGACGTGAGAGTCAAATCCGAGAGCCGATAGGCGAGATAGGTTGGTAGCCCGAGAGAGCATACTGAGGCCATTCCCGGTGGGACAAAGATGGGTTTGACCACCCAAGTGGGACGTGAAAGTTAAACCCGAAAGCCGATAGGCGAGTAGGTGGGTTGGCAGCCCGAGAGGACATGCTGAGGCCAGACCCGGTGGGACATGTGCCAGAAGACACGATGGATTGGTAGCCCGAGAGAGCATACTGAGACCAGATCCCAAGAAGATAAGATGAGCCGAAAGGCATGATGGGTTGGCAGCCCGAGAGGGCGTACTGAGACCAATCCCAAGGAGGTTAGATGAGCCGAAAGGCATGAAGGGTTGGCAGCCCGAGAGAGCATACTGAGGCCATTCCCTAGAATGAAAAAGGAGCCGAAAGGCATGAAGGGTTGGCAGCCCGAGAGAGCATACATAGGCCATTCCCTAGAATGAAAAAGGAGCCGAAAGGCATGAAAAGTTGGCAGCCCGAGAGAGCATACTAAGGCCAGTCCCAGTGGGACAAGAGAGTAAGCGGGTTTAACTGCTCAGAAGAGACACGTGAGCTGAACCCGGAAGCCGATAGGCGGAATGGGCCGGCAGCCCGGAAGAGGTATGCATAGGCCGAGCCCGATGGGACAAAGTATGACACCGTCAGAATGCCAGTGGGACTAGGTGTCATAGGATGACATGTAAGGTGTAGCCCTGACATCAATATGATGTTTTGGTCGAGATGGGGTGGAGTCATTGACTTAGAGCCACCCATAGAATAGACAGAGAGAGGATTTTTTTTTCACATTACCAACCTCACCGCCCTTTCGGGTTTTCGCCGAGGCTGGCCCCCTTTAGCTTTTTCCGGTGCGCCCTTTCGGGTTTTCACACCGAGGGGTTGCCCATTTTTGCCCGAGGCGCCCTTTCGGGTTTTCACCTCGACCGGGTCTGTGCCTTTTTACCCTCAGCCAACCGTTGAAGGCTGACTGAGTCCACCGGGGTATCAATATTTTTAACCCTTTTTTTTTTTTTTTTGAACCTTCACTGAGGAGAGGTACTGTCCTGTGAGGACTGTTGCAGAAACTCTTGCGGTGGCGCATGGTAGAGCTTCATATGTTTGCCATTGAGAGGAGGGAAGTGATTATCTCCCTTGTGGTCAAGGACCGTATATGCCCCTCCTTCATAGACCTTCTGGATGACGTAAGGTCCACGCCAATTGGGCTGGAGTTTGCCGCTAGATCTTCCCGCGAGAACCTCCTTTTCTTTGACCATGACGAGGTCGCCTTTCTTGAACGCCCTTTGCTTGACCAGCTTGTCATAGGCACGTGTCATGCGGGCTTGATACACTTGTAAGTGTTTGTAGGCTTTGAGTCTTTGACCCTCAAGGTTGGACAATTCCTCGAGCCTTCTTTCAATTTCAGATTGGTCTTGACCTGGCAATCCGGCGTGCACAGCAACGCGGTAAGATGCTAGCTCGATCTCCACAGGGACCACCGCTTCAGCTCTATAGACTAGGGAGAATGGAGAGCAACCCGTGGGGGTTTTGTAGATGGTACGATAGGCCCATAGGGCTTCGTGGACCTTCTCACCCCAATCCCGCTTACGGCCACCTACTATCTTGGACAGCAGCTTGCAGAGGGTTTTGTTGAAAGCCTCGACCAATCCGTTGGCTTGGGGATTGTAGACTGATGACGTCCTCCAATCGATATGGAACTTGGCCGCCAGAGCATAAACAGTCTTGTTCTTGAACGGCGTGCCATTATCGGATATAATCCGACTAGGGGTGCCGAATCTATATATAATATAGTGCCGCACAAAACAAGCAACTATCTCCCCTGTAACTTCCCGTAGCGGGACGGCTTCCGCCCATCTGGAGAAGTAATCGGTGGCAGCAAGTATGAACTTGTGCCCCTGGGACGATGGTGGGAATGGTCCCACAATATCCATACCCCACTCTGCAAATGGCCAAGTAGGCGGTGTTGGATGGAGCAGGTTAGGTGGCCGCCGAGGGACTGGGCCGAATGCTTGGCATTGATGACATGTACGAGCATATTGATTGCAATCTTCGTACATGGTGGGCCAGTAGAACCCTTTGAGCTTGATGCTACTTTTCATCTTAGCTCCTGCCTGGTGAGCTCCACACAATCCGGAGTGGATCTCGTGCATGACGGTCTTCGCTTCCTTGGACGAAAGGCACCGCAGGAGGACCGATCGGTCTTTCTCATGGACGAGCCTAAAGAGCAGACCGTCAATCAGCAGGTAGGATGTCGCCCTGCGTAGCAGTTGCACCCTCTGAGCCCGATCAGAGGGAGCCCGCCGTTCTTTATTTTTATAATTGGCTCACGCCAATCTTCCTCTTCGGGAGCATTCTCCTCTTGAATGTTGTCGACCTCAGAAACAGTGAGGCCGGATTCTTCGTCGAGCACACTTGGCATGAGCCTTCGGTGTCTGACAGTAATATTTAATTCTCCCTCAGGCGGGAGTTTTAGGGCTGCTGCCAACTTTGCAAGAGCATCAGCCTGGGAGTTGCTGCCTCTGGGGACATGGCCTATTTCAAATAGGTAGAATTTTTCTTTGAGCCTCATGACGGCTGCATAATAGGGGACGAGCTCCTTCTTCCGGACGTCATAGACGCCCAGTACTTGTCGGATGACGAGCTGAGAGTTCCCGTACACTTTGATGCACCTGATGTCCATCTCCAGTGCCAGTTGAAGCCCAATGATCAGTGCTTCATACTCTGCCTCATTATTAGTCAATGACTTCATGAGAGCGCCAGAGTTGTGGAGGATGCCGCCTTGTGGAGACACAAAGACTACCCCCGCACCTGAGACATAGTCTGTAAGGCCGCCGACCCTTTTGATTGTCCGAGAGGCACCATCAAAATATAACTCCCAGTATGGGAGGTCAAGAGTGAGGACACCTGACTCCATCTGTGGTGGGACTTTTTCAGAATGCTCCCCGATTTCTTGAGAATGCACTAACACCTCTTCGTCGGGTAGCTCAAAGTTGAGTGGCGAATCTTCTGGCACAGGGTGCGCTGCTAAGAACTCCGCCATTCCTTGTCTCTTGATCGCCTTGCGTGGGACGAAGGTGATGTAGAACTCCATAAGGATAAGTGCCCATTTACCAAGCCTACCAGAAAGGACAGGCTGGCTGAGCAGAAACTTGAGTGGGTCACATTTTGAGATGAGCTCCACCCGATGGGCTAGAAGGTAATGTCTCAGCTTCTTGACAGCAAACACCAAAGCTAAGCACACCTTTTCCATGGGAGCGTACCGGTGCTCAGGCCCAATCAGTTTTCGGCTGAGGTAGTACAGTGGCTGCTCCTTGCCCTCTTCATTGAGCTGGGCTAGGAGAGCTCCCAAAGAGGCATCCATGGCAGCAATATATAAGATAAGGGGCTTCCCTCTGACGGGTGCCCCTAAGACAGGAGGAGTCAGCAGATACTCCTTGATTTGCTCGAAGGCCTTCTGACAGTCTTCGTCCCATATGAAGGGTGCTCCTTTCTTCATCAATTTGCCGAAAGGTAGACATTTTCCTGAGAGGTTGGAAATAAACCGCCTAATATAGGCGAGTCTTCCTTGAAGAGATCTGAGCTCTGTCAAGTTCTTAGGCGGAGGCAGTCCTCTTATGGCTTTGATTTTAGCAGGGTCGATTTCTATACCCCGGTACCTGACAATGAAGCCAAGGAACTTGCCACTGGAGACGCCGAAGGCGCACTTCATCGGGTTCATCTTGAGTTGAAATTGTCGAAGCCTTTCAAAGACTCGACGCAGGTCAGCTAAGTGGTCATCCTGCTTTTTTGTCTTGACGACCAGATCATCAACATAGCATTCGACAAGGTCATGTAACATCTCGTCGAAGATCTTGGTCATTGCCCTTTGATAGGTTGCGCCGGCATTCTTCAGACAGAACGGCATCCTTTTATAGTTGAAGATCCCCTTAGGAGATCGGAAAGCCGTATGGTCTTTGTCTTTGACGGCCATGCGGATTTGATTATAGCCCGACGACCCGTCCATAAAAGACAAAGCTTCGTGACCAGTGGTCATATCAACCATTGTCTCGTTGATCGGGACAGGGAAGTCATCTTTTGGACATGCCTTATTCAAATCTCTGAAGTCGATGCAGACTCGGACTTGGCCATTCTTCTTCTTGACAGGGACTATGTTGGCGAGCCACACAGGGTACATGCAAGGCTCTATAAAGTCCACGTTGAGCATTTTGTCAACCTCAGCGTTGACCTTGAGTTCCAGCTCGTGGCGCATACGCCTTTGAGCTTGCTTGACTGTTGAAAGTATTGCCAGCTCATGTTCAGCCACAGAAGGGTCGAGCCCGGGCATTTCTTTATAAGTCCAGGCGAAACAATCCCTGAACTCTTCTAGCAGCTGTCGATACGACTGCCTTTCTTCCTCGCTGAGGAGAGCACTTATGAAGGTGCGACGATGGTCGCTTTTGCTCCCGAGATTGATCTCAATCAACTAGTCCACAGTTGCTTGACTCCCGTCTTCGAGCTCCAGTGGAGCTGGTTGGAGGTCGACGAAGTCTCCCTCATCATCAGTGTTGGCTTCATAGACATCAAATTCTTCGAAGCTCTTTTGCTCGTGGCCTGAAGCCGAAGGGCTTGCTTCATCCTGCTGATGGTTAGCAGTCTGGGCTGCTCCTTCCTCTGAGGGATGGTCGTTATCGACTCCTAATGAAGGTGATGGTGTCGTAGACACATCACCAGACTCCCTTACAGAGTTGTCAATGTTGGGCTCAACTTCAGCTTGCCCATGACGGGGAGGTAGCAGTCCTATGGCATTGACTGCAAAATGGACCTCGAAGTCCGTCTCCTGATCATAGCCAAGTCCCCGCGTATCTTTGCGGGAGAAAGGAGGCTGCCCACGGACTTGCGGAGGGTTCCACAACTGATGGAAGTACGCCGCTCGTGCAGGGCCAAGAGTTTACGGGATGTGCTGCTTTTTACACATTTCCCTTATGTATTTTGGCATGTCGTCCATCTCCGGGACTGGCTCTGGCACCATATCGGCGGGAGTATCCCAACCGAAATCGTCTTCAGGGGGGCACAGTGGGACTAAATCACCTTTGTAAAAGATGATCGGCTTGTCCCCCTTGCCTTTGTTGCGTCTCCTTCTCCGTTGATAGGAGACTGTAAAGGTCTTCAACTGTTCCACCTCATACTCTTCCCGTTGGGACGAGAGTTGAAGGCACTTAGGCTGTAAGGAGATACTCCCGTCAATGACCCGGCTGATGAGGTTGGCTTCAAAGTCAACATTCCGCCTTTCTGGTTGAGTTGGCTTGGAGGCGGCACTGAGGCTCAGCATGTGCAGCTTTACCATGTCTTGGTTGACAGTGAAGAGCTGCCCTTCCTCAATTTCAGGGTCCACCTTTTGCTTCCCTTTGTCTTTTAAAGACTCGGGGATTGATAAAGTGGGCTTCCCAAAATATAGTGAAGCATCGGCCAGATGGCACTCATTGGGGTGGAACGGGGCCTGGTCTGCGAAGACCGTATGTTGCTCCCCTTTCTTGGCATATTTAATGCACTGGTGCAGAGTTGAAGGGACGACACAATTCTCATGAAGCCAGGGTCTTCCAAGCAGCATCTTGTAAGATGTGTCGGAGTTGATGATATAAAATGTCGCCTGAGTGACAAAATCGCCCAAAGCTAGCTTGACTACAACCCGACCAAGCGCTTCCTCGGAACCCTGATTGAATCCCGAGATCTTGACATCAGTCACCTTTTACAAATAAGGTGCCAAGTATAGGGACTTGAAAGTCTTCAGAGGCATGATGTTGACGGCTACTCCGGCGTCCACCAGGATGCGATTCACATCATGTCCATTGATCGTCCCCCGCATATATAAGGGACGATTATGGCACGGAGAGGACAACAACTTGTCTTTGTCCGTGAAGGAGATGTTGGCTGTGAGTGCTTCATACGCCTGGGCCTGCAACTCTGCAACATGGGCTTCATATGCCTCCGGGTCTTGGAGTATCTTGACCAGAGCCTCCCGAAGATCCTTGCTCCAGGCAATGGCCTCCCAGATTGTGACATTTGTTGGGAACCGCTTCATATGATGAATGATTTTGCGGTCCGCCCGAGCACGGGTCTTGTCAAATGGCGGGATGATCTCCGCCAGGGTCTTTGATGCCTGGCGAGGTTTCTCCCGCTTAGAAGGGCGCTCCTCCCCATCCTGACCCTCCGCCTTTTCTTGGAATAGCGGTGCCAAGGATTCCTCCGGAGGTGGCAAAAGTTCCTCAGGCTGGTCTTCATTAGAAGGATCTGCCGGGCCTGCGGGCTCGCCCCCGTTGGAGGGGCCGGCCTGTTCTGACGCCTTCTCGCACTTCGGCGACTTGGCCGGCTCCTCTTCTTCATCAGAGGATGTGATTGTAAAAGGAACACCACCAGGCTTAGCCGTTGAGGCGGGGTTTGGACCCTCTGAAGAGTTGAGAATGAATGGGATTCCCCGAACTTGGGTTTCTGGGGCAGGACCCGGCTTCTCCCCTCTGAATATTATGACCCGGTCGAGAGTCAGGGGACCTTCACGTCCACGTGCTCGGCCACGACCTCGGCCACGTCCCCGGCCATTTCTTGCCGAGCGGCGCTGATATGTCGGTGCTATCAGCCGTGGGACAGTAAATATTGTCGGGTGGCGGAATCGCCACCATGTTGCAGGAGAGCTCTTGCAGCATTTCCTCTAGCATCTCGACACTGAGCTCCTCATCTTTATAAAATAATGAGAGCTCCTCCGGGATTGGGAAGTCTTCACCTTCTTCAAGACGGTGAACCATTTCCCGGAGCCATTGCAGAAGACGGGCTTTGCGCCCAAGTTTGTCCCAGGGGATATATTCGTCTAGAGTGACGACCCTGGTGGGGCGAGGGGAAGTGTACTCCTCCAGCTCATCTATGAGCTTTTGAAGTCTTTGTAGAGGAGTTGGCTCCTTAGGAGCCTCCATAGCAGCGGCTAGCTCGGCTTGCTTCTTCAATCTCCTCTTCAAATTCTTCCTGCGATTCTTCTCCTGCTTCTTTTGGCGTGCTGCCTCTTGAGAAGAGAGAGGAGTTTGCTTTGGAGGTGGGACTTGCTTGCCCCCGGCATTTTGCTTTCTGCTCCGGGCTGGCTCCTTAGGAGCTTTAGTGCCACGGCTCTTTCTGGGGGCAACCTTGGTCCAATTGGCCTCCTCCGGCTGAGCTTGGAAGGTGGCATTGATTGCCTGAGCAATTATTTCAGAAGGCAACTCTGGAACTCTGCCAGTCCGCAGTGGGGCCTCCGGGAGCTTTGTAGTACCACCGACTTTGCTTGGACCGGTGGGTTGGCTTGCTTGAGCTGCTGAGGCCTTTCTACAATTGGCGGCTGCGCCAACTTGACAGAAGCTTTCACTAGGGCCTTAGCGGGCTCAAGAGGTCGAGTCCTCTCCACGACTAACAGCCCTGCTGACTGGGCAGGAGCTTTGGCTGAAGGCTCTGACGCCTTGGCTTTGCCTTTATTGTCTGGCCGAGAGTTCTCTCTTAGGACGATGCCAGGCTGACTGGACCTGGGATGGACCTTGGAACTGTCGCTCGCGGCTTGGCTTCCTGGGTTCTGGACCTTAGGCCCTTTATAGGTGGCCTTGCCTTTAGTGAGTAATGGGAATTCATCATTTTCCGCGGGCTCACTTGGCCGGGCTAATCGGGAAAAAGCTTCAATTTCTCGCCGGGCCTGCTGGAGAGTCTCCCTGGTGGCCTCTGCAAGGCGTAACCTTGTCATGGAATTCCCTTGAGTATCGACAACCTCTCTTTGGATGAGGGCTTCAATGAAGTCTTGAACCTCTGGGCATTGCCGAGTGGGGTGAGACACCCTTGCATGATACTTGCAATAGCGGGGGTGACTCTTGGCCGTCTCATTGTAATAAGACGGTGGGTCATGTGTCAGCACCCAGCCATCCTCCAGAAGTTTATCAAAAATCTTCTCAGTGTCTTCCTTAGGAAAAGAACACTGATGAGATGGTCGCCACCCTGGATACCATAGTGTGGATTTGGGCGATTGGGAACTGGCTCCCTGGGAACTAACTCCCTCCTCCTGCGGCTCGGGGAACTGGAAGGATGCCGAGGCATATATGACGTTGACGGAGAAGTGAAGACTCTCCCGTGCGTACGGCTGCGGTGGATCGACCAGGAATTCACCCATGTTGACCTTCCCTCGCCTGATTAGGTCCTCGGCGAGGTCCTTGAATGGCTCGCAGTTGTGGATAATATGGCCAACAACTTCATGGTAGGGGCAATAGCCCTAATGAAAAGCAGCACCTGGTGTTTGCTCCATGGGTGATGGGCTAATCAACCCCGCCCGTTGACATGCGAAGAAGATATTGGGAGTTTTCTCCAAAGGGAATGAGTATAACTTCTCTGGGAGCTCGGCTTGAAGTGGAGCCTCCACGTCTTCCGGTGAGTCCTCCTCGTCTTCAGATGAATATGAGGATTCTTCAGAAAGCCAGCCTCTGAGCGGAGCCCGACCGGCAGGTGATACACCTGCCTCCTGTATGTGGGCTGGGGCTAACCTCCTGGCAAATGGGCCAAAAGGGAAAGTGGACAACTGCTGATCAATGCTCTCTAGGAACTGCAGCAAGCGCCTTTGTTCCAGTTGCAATTGCCGGATTTCCCCTCGGATTTTCCGAATGGTTCTTCGCAATGCTAGACATTCAGGGAATGGAGGAGGAGTGGCTCTGGGACCACCATTGGGCTGTCGACTTGAGGGCCCGGCTTCGGAGGCATTGGAGCTTGAAGCCATCGCCACCATATGGACCACGTTAGCCGACTGGTTCGATCGGCTCCAGTGATGAGGCTGAGGTGGGTCGACTACGTGGCCCAACATATTTACCAAGCCCTTTTGAATGAGCTCTTCCGCTATGTTCTTGAAAATATAGCAGTCGCCAATGGTGTGACCCAACCTTCGGTGATACACACAATAGGTAGGATCTTCTGTCTTGTCCACCTCTGAGGGCTTCCGCGGATCTGGCAAGGTAATGAGCTGCTCTTTCATGCATAGATCAAAGAGCATTTTAGTATGCTCTTTCTTGAAGGAATACGGCGTCTTCATGTTCTCCGCCAACCGAGACGCGCTTGCCTTGGCATCAGGCTTCTTGCCATTGCCTTTAGACTTTCCTTCCCCTTTATCTCCATTCGTCGGGGAGAAGTCAACGACATTTACCTCCTTGCCGCTAGCCAGACGGTCTTTGGAGGATTTGCCTTTGGCAGAAGCTTGTGTAGGGTGGTCGGCAAAGAACATCTCAATTTCCGCCACCACCGTGTTCAACTGGTCAAAGCTTCTGATGTTGGAGCCCAGAAGCTTTTCGCTGACTTCTGCCGAGAGACCCCTGCGGCAGATGGTGATCGCATCTTCAGGCGTCGGAGGATTATCGCAGCGCATGCTGACGTCCCTCCATCGCTTGATGAAGTCTAATGCTGTTTCACCCTTCTTCTGTCGAAGGGAACAAAGCTCTGCTAAGGAGACTTTGCGTTCGACCATTTGGAAGCGGTCGACAAACTTCTTCTGCATATCAGCCCAATCAGATACTGAATTGGGCTTTAACCTTGAATACCATTGGAAGGCGGTGCCAGTCAAGGACGTGGCGAAATACCGCAGCAAGTATGCCTCTTCCAAGGCTAATTCACCCATGGCCGTCATGTAATAGGCCAGGTGTTCATGCGGAGAGCCCTGCCCGTTGAACTTCTGGAGCTTCGGGGCCTTCGGGCAATCTGGTGGAAACTTCTTGAATTGATGATGGAGGGGATATGGCACGCTGTACAAATCAACGGTAGCCACACCCTCGCCATGTTGAGTGAACTTCGCTTCCACGATGCGCTCGATCATTTGCTTCTGCGCCATGAGGCTTTCTGCGGCAGGAGTAGCAGATGACCGCGCATTGGCTTCATGCGGCGGGACTTCGAAGTCCACCGCCAGTGGGAGTCTTGCAGCAGTGGCGGAAGCGTTGGCTACTGCTGGAATGGGAGAAGGCAGCTGATCCGCTCCAGCCGGTGCCGCCTGAGGCGGGGAAGGAACCTCCTTTTCGCGCAAAAGCGACTGTAAGAGGTTCTTGAGCTCTTGGTTTTCCCGTCGAAGCTCGTCCAATGTTGGGGCCCGTGGCTCTTCCCCCAACTCTTCTTCGTGCCGGGAGTGACTGTCCCCATCAACACTGTGGATATCTTCTTGGCGCGCCGGCTCGGGTTGAGATGTACCGGCGGCCGGCGCCTGCTGTGTTTGTGCCAGAATCCGGGAGACCGGCCTTGACCTTCTCAAATAATGGATGGGCTGGTCGAGCTCTCCCGAGGTGTTCTCGGGTTGTTTGTCGCCGGAGGTGGCGTAACAGGTGAACACTTTGACAGTGTCATCGGTCACCTGGACCATCCGCTTTTTCTTGGGCGGTTGTCGCTCCGGCTTGGGCGGCCTCCCAAGTCTGTCAAAGACAGACACTCGGGATGTGGATGCTTGAGGGGAGCGATCCTCTTCCGTGTGCGTGGAACTGGCCCACGGGGAGGTCGGCCGCACCTTCTTGCCAGCTCCACGACGCTTCTGCCCCCGTAGGGGCTGATTTGTAGATCTTGGAGAGACTGAAGCCTCAGTGCTTGTCGGACTCCGCATTCGTCGTAGATCCGACATGCGGAAAGGCTCCTCCGCCCTGGCACGTCTTATAATCCGGGCCTCCTCCTTGGTGACCCAGATCTTCTTCAAGTGGAGCTGGCGCTCCTCCACTTGGTTACCCCCTGTCATTGGACGGGGAGCTCGTGGCTTGGGCCGTTGCAGAAGGCCCTGAGTTGCTGCCGGTACCGCTGACTTCTCTTTCTTCGCTCCTTTCTCCCGGACTTGCCGGAGGGGCTGGAAGCGGTTGGAGGTAGAAATAGTCGGGACATGACGATCCCGTGGTAGGATCGGCTCGCCTCCATCGAGCCGGATGCGAATATCTCCGACGATTACAGTCTTGCCGGAGCGAGAGACAGCCGCTTCGGGCTTTGCACCCTTGCGGCTACGGTGTTGCCCCCATTGGGCAGGGGCGACAGTGGTGGCGCCCGCTATAGGCATGGCGTCATCCTGACGGCGGCGGCGTTGCCCTCGTTGAGCAGGGGCAACACCTCTGAGGGTGGCCGCAGTAGGTTTGGCGCCGTTGCGACGGCGGCGTTGCCCCCGTTGAGCAGGGGCGGTGCCGACAGTGATTTGATTGACTGAGAAAACTCGGCCAATAACTGGGGCAGAAGGCATGACACCTTCGGCCATTGACATAGCAACCGAGCGGGCTCGGCTGGTTGTCGGGATGAAGGGCTTGACACCCTTAACAGTTGGAGAATTGACCGGATGGACCCGGCCAGTTGATGAAGCAGAGGGTCTAACACCCTCGAGGACGGTCTCCTTGACCGGGCGAGCACGGCCGGTTGATGAAGTAGAGGGTCTGACACCCTCAGTGATTGGTTTCTTGGCCAAGTGAACCCGACCAATCGACGAAGCCGAGGACCTGATGCCCCTAGAGACGACCTTGTTGACCGGACTAACCCGGCAAGTTGTTGAGACCGAGGGCCTGACGCCCCCGACAGTTGTCTTCTTGACCGGGCGGACCCGGCCAGCAATTGAGGTTGAGGGGCTGACACCCTCAATAGTTGCCTTGTCGACCGGGCGGACCCGGCCAGTTGCTGGAGCCGAAGGCTTTGACGGGGAGCTCGTGGCTTGGGCCGTTGGAGAGGGCCCTGGGTCGCCGCCGGTACGACAGACTTCTTCTTCTTCGCTCCGTCCTCCCGGACTTGCCGGAGGGGCTCGAAGCGGTTGGAGGTAGAAATAGTCGGGACATGACGATCCCGTGGTAGGATCGGCTCGCCTCCATCGAGCCGGATGTGAATATCTCCGACGATTACAGTCTTGCCGGAGCGAGAGACAGCCGCTTCGGGCTTTGCACCCTTGCGGCTACGGCGTTGCCCCCATTGGGCAGGGGCGACAGTGGTGGCGCCCGCCATAGGCATGGCGTCATCCTGACGGCGGCGGCGTTGCCCTCGTTGAGCAGGGGCAGCACCTCTGAGGGTGGCCGCAGTAGGTTTGGCGCCGTTGCGGCGGCGGCGTTGCCCCCGTTGAGCAGGGGCGGTGCCGGCAGTGATTTGATTGACTGAGAAAACTCGGCCAATAGCTGGGGCAGAAGGCCTGACACCTTCGGCCATTGACATAACAGCCAAGCGGGCTCGGCTGGTTGTCGGGATGAAGGGCTTGACACCCTTAACAGTTGGAGAATTGACTGGATGGACCCGGCCAGTTGACGAAGCAGAGGGTCTAACACCCTCGAGGACGGTCTCCTTGACCGGGCGGACCCGGCCAATTGATGAAATAGAGGGCCTGACACCCCCAATGGTGATCTTGTTGACCGGACTGACCCGGCCAGTTGATGAAGCCGAAAGCCTGACGCCTCCGACAGTTGTCTTCTTGACCGGGCGGACCCGATCAGCTGAAGCAGAAGGCCTAATACCCCCAGTGATGGTCTTGTTGACCGGACTGACCCGGCTAGTTGCTGGAGCCGAAGGCCTGACGCCTCCGACAGTTGTCTTCTTGACCGGGCGGACCCGGCCAGTTGATGCAGTAGAGGGCCTGACGCCCTCAGCGACTGTTGGTACTACAGGAGCGGCTGAACTGACTTCCGCCACTGGCACCACGCCCAAGAAGAAGGGCGAGCCGACGACCGCTGGGAAGTCGCCAAAGACGATCGGAGTTGCCAGGTATCCGAACCTGGCATGGTCGGTAACGACTTGGGGGCCGTAGGTGACGGCTGCCATCGCTGTGCTGTTGTTGGTGGTGGTGGTGCGTAGCACGAAAGGAGTGGCGTGTAGATGCACAAAGAACTCTCAAATGAACAGAGAGATGTGCCCTCCTCTTCCCGTCCTGTAAGAGGAAGAGGGGCAATTAGAACCTTGAAGAAGGTTTAGGGGACTTTCTTTGACAGAAAGAAGAAAGGCGGGAAAAGTCCCACCGGGCGTGCTAGTCTGCGAGACACGGAAAAAATCTAAATCGACTTTTTATCGTAGATAAAATATAGATTTTGTTCTTTTTGAAAAGAAACATCCCCCTCTAAGTATAGAGGGTGATTCCGTGTGTGCGCATAGTATCAGACGATTTGGGTTCGAGTGCTGGATCTCTCCCCACTGACCGGAGTCAGTGTTGATTTACATCGGCCTAACGTCCGAACACCTTTGTTTGACTGTCAAAGAAATCCCCAACTTCTTTTACAGGGTTCTAAGGTTGAGGGCAAACTCTCTTGAAGAGCTCATGATGTCCACTCACTCACCACCGACCAACAGAAACAATTGAATTAGGGCTAGTTCTGAGCAAAACCCTAGGATTTAAGAATGGAAATGCAAATATGTAGAAGCCATAGGCATTTTTGAAGTAGAGAGAAGTTTTCTGGACCCCGAGGGTATTTCGATAATTTTACCACCCCAGGTGTATTCCGGTAATATTCCCAGGCCAAGGGTATTTCTGAAATTTCTGGGCTGGAATGAAGTAGGATCGGGTCCCTGACTCCCCAAGACGCTGAGGCTCTTTTTAGAGGGTTTTGGGAGGCTGCTGGGCCATTTTTAGGATGTAGGGGTATTTTGGTAATTTTTACCATACCCTAGACTTAGGTTTATAATGATACCCGAGTGTCGGACTGAGCTGACAACACTCCCAGACCGAAGTAGTGACAAGGGGGCTTGATAGAAGACACATATCTGTCAATTTGATCGAAGGAGGGGTATATATGCAATTTTCTGAAGTCGGGGGTTTTCTTATAATTTTTTCACCCGAGGGTACATATAAAACATGCTGAGTGCTTCTATAGTTCAAATGAGTACAAGGGTTGTCGGCGAGTTGTCGACTGTACAAGAGTCCGCGTAAGAGCGGGAGATAGAGACGTAGTCCCAATTACAAAAGTCGCAGGGTATAACTGCAAATTATAGGACTTGGGTCTTTTATGATCCCGGGGAGGACATTCTTGTAATTCTGCCATTATAAGGGCAGAAAGACATGACTTAGTCATCCCGGGGCGTAAAGACTTACAAACATGGCCCGCTGAGGGGCATAAACGTAAATATACCCCGTAGGGGCATAAGTACAAGACCCGGGGACTTACCCTACACGGGCCGAAACAAACGAACAAAAAGCTTCAAGTGTGCTCCGTAGGTTGTTGTTTGTAGTAGCCTCTTTGTTTCTCTTCTTCTGGACCTCCGGGGGTCTATTTATAGAAGTGGGGAACCTCCCCGGGAGTGTTCGATCCCGTACGGGTCCAACGGGATGAAAATGACCCCGGGGAGGTCCCATTTTCAAATTTTTTTAAGTCCGTGCGCGGGAATGGGACCTCCCCGGGGTGGGAGGTCCCCGGGACGGTCCGGGACCTCCCCTGGGTCGCGCGCCCCCGGGGGGGACCTGCCCGGGGTCGCGGACCCCGGGTGGGTCCCACCCGGGGTCGGGTGACCCCGGACGGGTCCGCCCGCCCAAGGGCGGCCTCGCGCGGGTTTGCCCACCTCCGGGCGGACCCGTCCGGGTGAGGGCGACCCCGTACGGGTCCCTCCGACCCCGGACGGGTTCCTCCGACCCCGGACGGGTCTTCCATCTCCAAGTTGGCCCATTTCTGCTCCAACTAAATAAAAGCGGAGGTATTTTTGCAAAGTAAAATTTGCTTGCAACAATATGATATAAGTAGATAATATAACATAGAAATCTATTATGCTGAATTTCCTGTTACCATTGTGTCATGCAGGGAATCATAACCAATATGTGCGAGTCCCTGAACATATGATATAAGTAGATAATATAACATAGAAACCTATTATGTTGACTTTCCTGTTACCATTGTGTAAAGAAAAGGTTAGTAAGGCTCCATTACACCATTATTAATCATATCGTAGAATGAACTCTCAAAGTCAATCCATTCCTCTCAAAAACTTGAAGTGAAGCTTTGAACCTTTCTTCTGTCTTTTTGACAAAAGAAGCTATTTAGAAACTTTTCAGTGTATAATTGCTTTGAAACATATAAGAAAAGAAGGCATAGATGGAGACCCGCAATAAAGTTTTCCAATGTAATTCCCCCAGACCAAGAAAACAAGTAGAATGAGAAAAGAAAAGAAAACAATCTTTAAACAAAGTAGGGGCTAGGGGGGCTAGTCGTGAATGATTTCAGAATGCATGACTGTGGTTTTAATGAATTTTAAAATCCACTGTTAGTCGTGGAGGAATTTAAAGTGTGATTTTAAAGTTAGTCATTAGTCAAAATGCATTGTGATTTAGATTTTAAATCCCAACTCAAATCCCACTAGGGTTGTTACAAAAGACGGTGCATTTCAAAACACATCTCAATGACCAAGTATTTTGAAATCCACTCTTCGGTCTCCTCTCCTCTTAAAGCCTTACCTCAGTTGGATTTTAAAACCACTGTCATTTTAAACTACACACTATCAAGTGCATTTTGAAATCACAAGTAGTTGTATTGCTAAATACAATTGTATTTTTCAAGATCACATGTGTTTTTGAAATCGATCTAATATTCTGAAGTCATTCATGAGTCATGACTAATTCCCCCAGTATCTTCTCTTGTCAACCCATCATATGCATTGGAAGGTGAACAAGAAAAGTATTTACTAATAAAATACCAAATCAAAAACCAAACAGCATATCAGAGGAGTCACTCTCATTTTTGTGTCAATACCAAATCTACATTTGGTAGAAAGGCCATTATCATCTTTGTTCCTGCCAATACTAACTCTGTGGTGAAGTTGACTTGAAATTCTTCACCTTCTCTAATGAAGGAAAATTGGAGTTTTTTTTGAAGGTGATGAAGAAAATTTTGAGTTAAAAACTGTTTGACAATAGCCTTCCTGAGTGAGAAGCTCTGGCGTTCATGATTCGCCCTCCGAGGGCTTGCTCGGAGCCTAACCTTCTCTGGGCACCAGATCACTCCCTCCTCGAGGGGTTGTTCCGCGTGAGGTAGGGGGTTCTCGTGGGCCGGCCGGCAGTAGGAGGGTGGTGTGCTTTTGGTGCGGGAGGCAGGGGCGTGTTCAAGGGTATGTAGGGTCCGACTGCGGAAGGGTTTGGGTGCTAGGAGACCGGCTCCTCTAGTCCGGTCATACGCCGACGTGGTCCGCTCAAATGCCTGGAGTTCGCCTAGGTAGATCAGGGAGGAATTCGACATTGGCCAGCTCCCGTTAGACATGGTCCATGACTGAGTCAGCTGGCTGCGCAGATATCTATGGGTGGCACTAGTAGATGGGTAGGTGGACGAGAAGGTCCTAAATCCGCTGGCTTCGTGGGGTGATGGTTGGGAGATTCGCCGAGTCAACCTGTCGGGTTTTGTGGCGATCGACAGGACGGAGGCAGCCGCGGCGGCAGGCTACGCGGTGGATGGAGGCACCTTACTGCGGATCCAGCACTGGGGGATGGACCGGGGCACCTGCCCAGATCCCAGATGCCAGGAGGTGGTGATTGCTATCGAACGCATCCCGCTAGGTGGAGACTTTGGTGCGTGGCTTTGGGGGTTCAGTGGTCCTTGGGACCACTGCCTTCTCCCCCTCCATGACCCTCACGACGATCCAAACGTCGGTGAGGATGAGCAGCCTGGCGGTGGTGCCGCCCATCATCGTCTTCGCCTTGGAAGATAGGAAGTTTGCGGCCAGGGTGCGTCTTCTACCGGAGGGCGCAGGCTGCTAGGGCATCCTTGCCCCAGGCGGGAAAAAGAAAAAGGTGCTTCGGGGGGGAGGGGGGGACGTGGCGTTTGTGGCGGCCCTGGCTCAAATTCAAAACAGGGCAGGGTTGCTATTGGGCCGGTGGGCCTTGGGCCGGGATCAGTCTCCGAGCCGCATCCTACTGGGCTGTCGCATTGTGGATCTGGCTCTCAGGTAATGGGCCGAGGCAAACAGGCTCCCTCTCCGGGTCTGGCCGGATGTTGGCAGGCCCAGAAGTTACCTGAGGCCCAAGGTCTTGGTGACTCTGAGTACGAGAGACCCGATTCCATCCTTCTTCCCCACCCAACACCTACAGTGGCCCCTACCTCTGCTCGCAGTGACGCCAGACATTTTCCGACGTTGCCCCCTCCTCGTAGCACCCCCCGGCATGGGTGCTCGGCGACAAGCAAGGGTTTCCCTCCTACAGGCGGAACCCCTGTCCCGACGGATTCGTGCATCCCCCATCAACCTTCGGAGGCCTGTGGTGGTCCTGCGCAACATCGTCACCTTCTTCAAGAGGCACCGGGGAGAGTGGAGCTGGTCGGTGGGGGAGCTGGTGGTCTGAACCCAAGCAGCTCTCATCGGGAGGGAAAGCGGCCGCTTCTACTGTAGGATCCAACTCCTGCCGAGGTGGTCGGGAGGTTCCCAGGAGACCCTACAGAGAAGCTAGCTGGTCTCTTTCAGTCGGACCACCTGCCTCGGGATCCTTCTGCTGTGCCTCTTGCTCTAGGCTTCCCCAGGGAGGGGAGCCGAGGCATACCTCAGTCGATGGAGCAGTCCGAGGAGGGCCAGCAGTCCCTCATGTTGGTGTCACTCCCAGTGGCCTCCTAATAGTCGGGGGACAGTTGAGCTGGAGCAGACAACTACCAGGACGGCTATCTTGACGGGTTGTAGTTGTTGTTGTTGGAGGAGGAGGAGGGCAGAGGGGGTGGAGGCCTGCAACCTGAGGGAGAGATGCTGGAAGTATGTTACGGAGGTAGGAAGTGAAGAAGATGCTAAAGGAAGTGGAAAAAATAACAGCGGAGTAGGTGAGGGAGGTGGCAGGCAAGATAAGCATTTCCTTTTTGACTATGGAAAAGGACTTGAGGGGAGCCTTCTCCAGAATTAATAAGAGATGGGGTGCGAGTATTCTGGGGGCAGAGAGATCTCAAGCGAGGGCAGAAAGGGAAGGAGAGGACAGTGGGGAGGAGGGGGACAATCCAACATCTTAATGCGGATTTCTCTTGGAATGTGAGGGGGTTAGGGGGAGGGGAGAAAAAGAGAGCAGTGAGGGAGCTAATCAATGGATGCCAAATTGATAGTCTATGTATTCAGAAGATCAAGTGTGAGGAAGATGGTGTTCCTCTCTTAGAGAGATTGAGTGTGCTCGACTTTCCTTGGGGGTTGCTTCCCCGTGGTGGCAGGTCTGGAAGTATTTTGATCATCTAGAATCCTTATGATGTGGAGGAGGTGGAGCAGGATAGACAGGTTAGCAGATGGACCATCTCCTTACACTTCAGAAACATTAGAGATGGTTTCTCCTAGGATTTTAGTTGGGTGTATGGAGTCATGGACCCCAATCCAGGGAAGAGAAGCGGCTGATGTAGGATGACTTGACTCGCCATCACCTTTCCTCTGGTCGGCCTTAGTGTGCTAGAGGAGATTTCAATGCAGTAGCTGTCTTGTGGGAGAGGATGGGGAATGGTGTATATGCTGGTGACATGGAGGACTTCTCATACTTCATCCAGGACGCAGCGTTAGTGGACATTGGCATGGCCCATGTCGGTTCACTTGGTCTAACCTACATGCAAATGCTTCTTACTCTACGCTAGACAAGTTTCTGGTCTCTGTTGATTAGGAGGACCACTTTCCTTATGTCCAGGTGCTTCCTCTGGCGACATCTGTCTCAGACCACAATCCCATCTTTCTGAAGATCAGCCGTGTGCATGATAGGAGTTACAACTTCAGACTTGAGAAGTTTTGGTTTAGAGATGTTGATTTTATGTAGACGGTCATAGGTGCTTGGCATGAATAGGGTGTGGGTTTCTCTGCTATAGCTACTATGGTGAGAAGACTGAAGCACACTGCCCAGGTGCTCTAGTCTTGGGGAGCTGATAAAACTCTTCTCGGAAGAGCAACGAAGGACAAAATTCTTTAGTAGATCGAGGGCCTTGATGGTTTGGAGGAGGCAAGGCTCATGGACGATGATGACAGGAGACTCAAGAATTCCTTGATGGACTAGTTCAGTGAGATTCTAGCTAGAGAGAAGATATACTGGAGGCAAAGATTGAGAGACATGTGGATTTAAGAAGGGGATAGAAATACTTCTTATTTTCAACGTATTGCGTCAGGGAGGAGGAGGGTCAACACCATCACTCTTATCAGGGTGGGTGACTGTTGCACTCGAAATTGTCTCAAAATATTTTGAGAATTTTATTATGTAACAACCGACGGAAAATACGACGTAGCGTCGACCTCGGCGGATCGCGGAGTATCTCCGCAGTTTAGGGTCCATCGACCCGACCATACAACCACAATCAGCGTCGCAGTCAGGAGATTAATGAGGAAAATATATGCGCGTATCCGTCAAAGTAGCCGAGCAAGTGTATCACAGGGCGCAGACGGACGCAAAGATTCCTCCCCACGCGACGGCGCACGACCAAACAACAAACAAGACGCTCCTCCGCTCCCACGCGAGTCTCCGCCAATCTATTGCTGCCACGCGGCGAAAGGAGGGCCCCGAGGATCAATATATATATTTCTCCTCAACCCAGGGCGACATAAACGGAGCAAAACGGCGCGAAGAGGGGCCAAAAGGCCTGCACAGGGGTCAAATGACCCCTCTAGACCTGTAACCCAGGAGGAGGGGAGGCCCGCGGGGTTTGCGCGCCCGAGCGGGGTCAAATGTGAAATGACCCTGTTAGGTCGCGCCACCCGCGGGGTCAAACGACCCCGCTGGGTTGCGCCCACCCGCGGGGTCGTTTGACCCCGCTGGGTCGTGCCACCAGCGGGGTCAAATGACCCTGCTGGGTCCCTCCCACCCCGCGGGGTCATCCGACCCCTTCGGGTCCCCGTGTTCAAAAAAAAAAAAAAAAAAAAACAAGTAGAGGTGTCAAAAATTATTTTTGCCACCCCACCTTGACAGAAAAAGGGGTTTTTGCACCCCACCTTGACAGAACCGGAGCATTTCCCCACGTTTTTGTGAACCTGGGTCCTCCTATCTTCTATAAATAGACCCCCAAGGGTCCGGACTCAGCATGAAGAATCTACGGGAGGAAAGAGAGAAGACACGCAAGGAGCTTCCATCATTTGTTCTGTTTGTTTTGGCCTGTGAGGGGTAAGTCCCCGAGTCTTGTGTATATGCCCCTACGGGGTATTTTTGTAATTATGCCCCTCATTGTGTTTGTAAGTTTCTACGCCCCGGGGCTGCCGAATTATGTAGTTCTATCCCTATGACGAAAGAATTACGAGAAAACTCCCCCGGGGTCGTGCGGAACAAAATGTCTTGTCATTTGCAGTTATACCCTACAACTTTTGTAATTGGGACTACGTCCCTACCTCCCGCGTTAGTGCGGATCTTTGTACAGTCGACAACACGCCGACAACCCTTGTACCCATTTGGGCTATAAATATATCCAGTGTGCTCTACAAATTTCCTTTGTATGTCAATCGGAGAAAATTATAAGAAAACCCCTCCGACTTGTGAAAATTACACACATACCCCTCTTCTGACAGAATTGACAAATGCCACTTCTATGAAGCCCCTTGTCATTCCTTCGGTCTGAAAGTGTTGTCAGCTCAGTCCGACACTTGAGTGCCACCTCAGCTTGAATCCACCTAGGGTTTGGTAAAATTACCGAAATACCCTTATGACCCAGGAATGGCCTAAGAGCCCTCAAAACCCTCCAGAAAACTGCCTCAGTGCCCTCGGGAGTCAGAAATCTTATTTTACTCTCTCTCCAACCCAGAAATTTCGGGAATGCCCTTGGCCTGGTAAAATTACCAAAATACCCCTGGAAGTGGAAAATTATCAAAATACCCCCAGAGTCTAGGAAATCTCCCGCGACCTCAAAAATGTCTACGGTTTTCGCACATTTGCATTCATACTCCTAAATTCCAAGGTTTTGCCTAAACGTAAGGGGCCTCAGTTGAAACCCTAGCTCAGTCATTCTGTTAGTCGGTGGTAAGTGAGTGGACATTGTGAGCCATCCAAATGAGTTTGCCCTCAACATCAAAATCCCCATAAAAGGCTTTGGGATTTCTTTGACAGTTAAACAAAGGTGTTCGGACGTTAGGCCGATGTAAATCAACACTGACTCCGGTCAGTGGGGAGAGGTCCAGCATCCGAACCTAAATCGTCTGATATTATGCGCACCCACGGATTAAACCTCTATACATAGAGGAATGTCTCTTTTCAAAAAGGACATCTAAACAATTTTATTTTTCCTACGTGAAAAAGTCTGTGGTAAACAGTGACCTCTCATTCTCCTCTAATGAGAATATCAGGGGACATGCGAGAGACTTCTACTCCATATTGTTTATAGAGGACGAGTACTGCAAGCCGAGGATTGCAAACAACCTTCTCCCCTACCTCTCCCTATAGGAGAGGGATGTTATCTCCCAAGCCTTTCAGAGGAGGAGGTCCATCAGGCTATCTTCTCTCTTGCAGGGGACAGAGCTCTAAGGCTAGATGACTTTCTGTTGGCCTTTTTCCAGAAGTGTTGTGAGGTCATCAAAGGTGACTTAGTGACAACTGGAAAGAAGTTTCAAGAGGGGAGGGCTCATTTGGAGGGTATCAATAAAACCCTCCTAGTCCTTATCCCTAAGAAGTAAGGTGCTCAAGATTTTTAGGACTTTAAACCCATTAACTTACTGAATGGTACCAACAAAATCATCACTAAGCTACTAGCTGGAAGATTGGTCAGTGTTATGGATAGACAGGTCAGCAGCTTTCAGGGGGCCTTCATAAGGGGGAGACATATCTAGGATAAGTTCTTGGTGGCCCATGAGTGCTTATTTGCTTTGAAGTCTCAGAGGAAGAGAGTTGTGGTCCTGAAACTAGATTTCGAGAAGGCCTATGACAAGGTGAATTAGTAGTGCTTATTTGATGCACTGGAGAAGATGGGCTTGGGGAAGAGGTGGATTGGCTGGGTCAGGGCTTGCATTCCTTCAGCTTCCTTTGTGGTTCGCGTTAATGGGAAGTCGTCCTCTTGATTCCATAGTGGTAGGGACCTCTGTCAGAGATACCCTATGTCCCCTCTCCTTTTCGTACTTGTGGCTAGTGTTCTGAGTAGAGTGTGGCTGAGAGCTAAGGCTGCTGGGCTGATTAAGGGCTTCTAGGTGGACATAGAGGGCCCTTCACTTATCCACTTGCAGTACGCAGATGACACCATCTTGTTTTTAGTTGAGGATGAGTAGTAATTTTTTGTGGTCAGGCTCTTGTTGGAATTGTTGGAGGTCACTGGTCTTAAAGCGAACTTCTAAAGGGTGACCTGCTTGTTGGGGTATAAGATTGGAGAGTTCCTTATTTCCTACCTGGGTCTCCCGCTCACTCTAGGACCTCTTCATCCAGTAGATTGGCTTCTTATTATCCAGAAATATGAGTCCAGACTGATTGGTTGGAAGACTAAAGTGTTATCTTATGCAAGCATACTAATTTTGTGCAGATCAGTGTTGGATAGTCTCCTTATCTATTTCCTCTCCATGTTTTGGGTCCCGAAGACGGTGGCGAAGAAGATTGACTCTATCCAGAGCAGGTTCTTCTGGCATGGTAGTGGAGAGAGATGCAGGGATTGGCATGACATTGCTTGGGGGAGGATTGCCTCTAGTAGGAAGGAGAGAGGTCTGGGGATCAAGAATGTCAGGGACTTTAATTTAGCTCCCTTGTATAAGTGGCTGTAGAGGTTAGAGAGTGGAGAGGATGGGTTGTGGGCACAATGATTAGGCAGAGATACTATGGCATGAGGAGAGTCTGGGACTTGGCTCTTACTCCGCAACACAGGACTTCAGCTCTTTGGCGTGATATTTTAACCTACGGGGATGTTGTCGCCTCTGGTGTCCGAATCTGACTAAGAAAAGATGACAAAAGCCTTTTCTAGAAGGACAGATGGTGTGGACACTTCACCTTGGATGTTCTGGTCCCTCACCTCCTTGTGGTTGCTGCAGATCCTCTGGGGGTGGTTTCCCAAGCCTTTGACTACCAACTTTCTGGAGGCACCTGCGCTCCAAACTTCAGGAGATATCTCACGTCCAATGAGTTGGTGCAGTTCCAAGACCTCCTTTCCTTCCTCCTTTACTTCCATCCTCAGCCTGACAGAGAGGATGAGAGGGCATGGAGGTGGGATAGGGAGGGCTCCTTTCTAGCCAGATCGCCCTACGCCATTATTTCTGATGGAGGTGCCCGTCATAGCCTCTTTCTTCAGGTTTGGAGACCGAAGAGCCCGCTGAAGGTGAAGATCCTCACCTAGAGAATCTCTCATGAGAGGTTACCTACCCGGGATAGACTGCTTCATTTCCTTCCAGGTATCTATCTGACTTACTGTCTATGTGGAGAGGACGACGAGACCCTCGACTACCTATTTGTAAGTTGTACCTGCTCGTAGGGGGTGTGGAAAGAGCTTGCTAGGAGGACTCACAGCGTTCTCGGCCATCAGAGAGAGGTGTACCACTGGGTTGAGTATTGGGGCAGGACGTGGCTCCTTAGGGGTAACAGGAGGGTGTGGTGACTCATCCTTCATGCCACACTATGGACGAAGGAACAACCGCATTTTCTAGAGAGGCTAGAGCCGAGGATACAGTCGTTTCCTTTACTTGTAATAGAGCGAGGGAATGGGCTGAGATTCTTTGTAATGCGAATTCCCTTTACTCTTTTTGCTTTGTTGGGGGGTTAGAGTGCTACACAATGTCTTAGTGTGGCCTTCTTTTGAATATGGATTTTTTGGGAATTGATACTTGTACATCTCCTCTTAATTTAATACATCAGTTGTACCATCCACTTTCAAAAAAAGAACTGTTTGACAATAGTTCTAATAAAACTTTTGCAACAGTTAGATATCTTTACATATATCTCTAATTTTGATTCGGTTAGTTAACAATAACTTCCTCTATTCAATAAAGTTTGCATGGATAATCATAACAAGACTTAATCTAGTCACTTGTATTCATTTTCCATTGATCACACAGCCATCCAGTAGAGTATCATCCAAGAACCCCAGTTCTATTTCAGCATGCACATATAACAAGTAACAACAATAGTCAAAAAACAGAGACCCTGTCTGCCAATCTGCAGCTCACCCACCACCTTTACAACCCATAACATAAAAAAAAAACAGAAAAGACAATAGGGCAGTTTTCTGGAGAACAAAACCAAAAAGAGAACAAGGAAAAGTAAGTTGTAAGACTACCACCAGAAGCATTCCAGGTTCTTGGCAGCCATCCTTGGGCAAGTAATGAATTGTCCAATTGAATGCCTCCAATTTTGTCAATCCACCAGCTTGAGGATAGAAAAGTATATTGAGTTAACACTTTGTCATTCCTCAGTTTCCATAAGCTATTTTTTTCCCAAGAAGAAGAGTGAAATGTAACACCAATTTTATTGACCGAGAAGGTACATTCAAACAAGGAAAGAAAGAGAGGAGAGGTGCCTACCCTATCCTAAATTAACACCAACTACCTATGATTTAAAATTATTCTTAATCTTAACCTCCTTCTCCAAATATCAGCAGGAACCTGAAGAATAGACCTACTCCAGCAATGAAGAAAATGAATGGCCCTGTAACAAATATTTTCAATATATTATAGACTGCACTTCTGTTGACTAGAGCATCATTCCGCTCTCTCCAAATGCTGCAGCAAATGGCATGTGGGACGAGAAGAATCTTCATTTTGTAGCATTTTCCCATAGACAGCTGCACTGTCTCCATCATAGGAATGGAGAAAAGAGATCATAATGGTCAGCATGTAGTTTTGATATTTTTGCCCTAGCAATACCAATGGTGGAGGGATGAAGCAACGGGGCTACGGAGTGATGAAACAGTGGGCAAGGGAGCTGGAGTCAGGTTTTTAGGAGATGAAGGATCGGATAATTCCAGCAATGCTGTAGAGAGGCGGCAGGGGTCAGGAGATACAGAAGGATGGACTTATGTCAACGGAAGAAGGAAGAGGAGGCCACAGTGAGGGCAGCGGTTTCCTGGCAACAATAAAGAGCAAAACTCTTCTCCATGCTGCCTCAGGTGCTTGGGACCCGGGCATCCAGTGGATCACTGCCAGAATGCATTGGTATGCTGGTTGTCATGGGACAAGCCATAGAAGCTTTGGTTGCTGAGAGAGAGAGAGAGAGAGAGGTATCTAGATCTCTGGGTCTGCTTCCTGAAGTAAAACGGGAGGCTGGCTGTCAACTTCCTGTAGAGGTACAGTGGTTTCATTGTTACAATCAAATCACGGAACTATTTAATATGAGTCTCGTAGGTATTGTTACGAAGGGTCATCTTTTTCTCTCTTATTTGCAGAGGAAGTTGCACCTAGAGTGGCCAGACAAGGAGAAGTGCCTGCTGCAGTGGTTTGGTGAAGCAAAACTCCTGCTGAGTTGTTTGTCTTATTCAACTTATTAAGATTTACGTGCTGCCAAACAGTGCTCTGTTTCAAAGGCTACAGTCACATGGAAGCATGGCAGTTTGATTCTGATATTGAGCCTGTTGCAGGAGGAAAGCTTGTTTGATGTAGATTGTTCGGCCTCCCTTTTCCACTGTGGAATCCAGAAGTTTTTAAAACAATAGTGGCACAATTTGGTGTTCTGAAGAAAGTTGATCATAAAACCTCTTCTTGGCAGCAGTTGAGGTATGCTTGAATTTTGGTGGAGGTTGATGAGTTTCATTGTATGCCATCAACGATGAGGATTAAGTGGGTGCTAGATTTTTCCTCATTTGTCTTCAAGAAGAGGTTGGCATGGGCAGTGAAGCACAATCTTTGTCTTCGACTTACAGTGAGGTTGTCAAAGCTTACAAAAGTTACAGAGAGCAGAGGAATGGCTTGGTGCATGGGATGCACTAGCATGGAAGGATGACTTGCTGGAAGTAGGCGAATATTCTGTAATGGCTCAATTCAGTAGCATGACTGGCAAAGAAGTCTAGATGTTATCAAGGGTGTATGGTCCTCACAGCTACAGGGTTAGACAGGAACTTTGGACAGAGCTTGGTAGCTGCCAAGACAGATATCAGTTGCCCTGGTGTATTAGAGGGACTCTAATGAAGTTTGAAGGCCTGAGGAAAGAAATAGAGACCACAACACTACAGCGGGTATGATTCAATTTAATGACTGGATTGAGCAGAGAGGTCTTTTGAAACTCCCACTCAGTTGGAGTAATTCCCATCCTCACCCTGCATGTCTAAAATCGACCGTGTACTCATTGATCATAGGTGTAGTATGCTTTTTCCTATGGCCAAGATGTATGGACATCCACAAACAGTGTCTGATCAGAATCCTCTCATTGTGCAATGGTTGGAGAATTATTCCCGGAGGAGTCAATTTCTATTAGACCAATAATGGTTCCAGCAGCAAGAGTTTATTGATCTGGTTGCATTCAACGGGACATCTGTAGGGTCTCAATTTGCCCCCGTGAAAAAATTTCAGAGCAGGCTGAAGCATTCTAGAATTCATCAGCTCCAAGAAGGGAATGGCAATACTAGATTTTCGTCCATTTTATCTTAAAATCTTTTGAGTACATTTCTGGTCTCAAGATCAATTTTGACATTAGTTCTACCACCGGCATCAATTTTTCTAAGAGGATCTCTCTGCTGGAGCAGCCATCCTGGGGTGCAAGTTAGTAAACTTCCCTATCCAGTATCTGGGCCTACCTGTACATCATCAATCTCTTCTGGTTGCAGATTGGAATTAAACAGAGGTTATCGGGGGGGGGGGGGGGGGCTCTGCTTAGAAAATGTCTGTGGGAACTTTCCTCTGATAATAAATCTCTGTTGGAACAGGTCATTCAGTTCAAGCACTATAAAGCCTCTTCAAAATTCTCCCTTTGGCTTGACAATCTGAATGCTCTCTCACTTAACTGGAAAGGGGAACTGAAGACAGCATTTTGGGTTGAGAAAGGTCTGGCCATTAACATAGGAAATGGTGCAGGCACTTTCCTTTGGTGGGAAAAATGGGCACGCAAATTTTACCTTAAAGACAAAGTTCCCAAAAATTTTCAGAATCGCCATTCATAAGTGGCACTTGGTGAGTGACTGTTATGTCATTAATAATGGTGTTATTCACTGGGAGATTACTTTATGTAGAAATTTAAAAGATGATGAGGTGGATGAATATATGGCATTATTGAACCTGCTGGAACATACTGAGCTTAATATTGATGCTATACTCAGGTATCTGGCTAAAAAAATGGGGAACTTTCTCAGTCAAGTCTTTATATCAGCTTATTGATGGTAATAGACAAAGACCTGGAACACCTCTCTCTCTGTAGCTCCTCCTAGAGTGAGAAGCTCTAGGGTTTTGGGCGCGATGGCTCGTCCGGGGGGGGGGGGGGGGATCACGCCGGAGCTTCCCTCCGGCTGGGGTCTTGCAGGCCAGGGGGTCGGTTCAGGGGGTGATTGCCGACATGTTTTAGCTGTGGCAGGAGGGGCACATAAGGTGTTTCTGCAGAGGTTCGGCTCCAGCTGTTGCAGAGGTGCGTGGTGTCCCTGTTTCGCCGATATGGTGAGAAGCACCCCTCCGCTGAAGGGACCGGTGAACAAGCGGTGGCTAGACATTGGCGAGTTCGCGGCGGAGCTTCTGCAATGCAGGCTTGGGTGGCTGCAGAGGTGCATCTGTGTCACTCTGTTGGAAGGGGTTATTGATTCTGCAGAGGTCCGGCGGTAGCTTATGGAGGCTGCAGGCGGGTCTGGGAGGTCGCGCGGGTGTCCTGGTCTTCTTTCTGGCCTCTGGGCGGGAGAAGGAGGCAGTGGCGCGTTTGGCTGAAGTTGATGTTCTGTCGGCAGGTGGAACCATCTTACGCCTCTAACGGTGGTCGGAGTCGAGGGGGACCTTCCCCAACCCATCGGCCAAGAGAGTCAGGGTCGTCATCGAGGACCTTCCCATCTTTCTCTGCAACACAAAGGACGTGGGTTTCTTAGTGAGAAGCTTCGGTCAGGTAGAGTGCAAGTCATTGGGCTACACCCCAGTGGGCTCACAAATGTTGGCAGTTGCCATCCTTCAAGTGGCCAGCCCGGCAGCGATTCTTGCGGTGGTGTCTGATGACCTTGCTGGAGTGCCAATTGTCCTTCGGATTTGGGTGAAAGAGGAGCTCCAGGGGCCGCCACCGCCGCCGTTAGGGTAACTGGGGGGAAGTCACGAGGCGGGAGAAGCAAGGCCGGGCCATCAGTAGGCGGGCTTTTCAAATTCAACCCACGCTCAAGGATGGCAGTGTCGGTTTCGGACTCAGTTTCGGCCGGGTCCGAAACCGATACGACTCGGTATCGGTTTCGGTTTCGGCCGAAACCGGTTCAAAACAGTTAGAAAAGGGGGCAATCTATGAAAATGTTAGGTTTCGGCCCGAAAACAAGTTAGGTTTCGGCGAAAACAGGTTAGGTTTCGGTCCGAAATCATTAAAAAAATATTATTTTTGGTATCGGACCTGCTACAGTGCAAAGGCCCGTTTCGGTGTCGGTATAGGCCGAAACCGATACGTTTCGGCCGAAACGTATCGGTTTCGGCCGATACTGCCAACCTGGCCCACGCTTCTTCGTTGGTCGGGCCAGGTTCAATCGTGGTGCCAATTCGGCTGGCTAGCCCAATGCTTCTGCAGATCCGGGCCTGTGGGTAGGGTGTTCGGGTGGTGAACCGGGCGGGCCATCGCAGGCTCCTTTAAGTAGGGGGTTCGGGCAAGGCTTGATGACCCGGGGCTTACCCACGCATATTAGAGGGGCGCATAACGGGTCTACGGGACCCGGTAAGGGCAGTCTCTCCCACCCAACTCTCCCCCCTCCTACCCCGAAGCACCCCCAATCTCAGGTCGCCCCAACAGTCTTGGGGTGCCCGTCGGCGATAGTTCCCCCCCCCCCCCCCCGTTGGCGACCAATGGATCTCATCGGCAGTTTGACAGCTCGCCTCTTGCCCTGACATATGACGGGAGTCAGAGTCAGGGCAGCCTTTGGCTTTGGCCAGAGTCGATGATAGAAAGGGAGTAGGTGGTCCCGTCCAGGCTGCTGTACGAGGGGGTGATGGCCTAGGGGGATGGGGATCTTCTAGTAGGCTTTACGGTAGAACCAGAGTGCCTCTACCAGCCGGAGCCCCTGCCTCGGAGCCTTGAAGCTGTGTCGCCAGCGGCCCAACTAAAGGCCTCTTCCATGGAGGGGAACCAGACGGCTTCTCAAGCAGTGGCTGACCAGGATGGGGGGCTAGCGAGCCCGCGGAGGTGTGCAAGGAGGGTCTGCCGACCCTGTCGCTCGTGTCAGTCCAAGCTAATGACTCCTCGGAGCCGGAGAATGGCTGCCTCGAGGGCTTGAAGTTGCCGCCGGAGGAGGAGGATGGAGGAGGTGTAAGCCCTCATTCTGAGGGGGAGCTATCGAGAGGCAGAAGGACTTTGTGGAGGGAGGAGGTGAGGGAGATGTTGAAGGAATTGGAGAGAATGTCAGGAGAACATACAAGGGAGATGGCAGAGAGGGTGAGCATCTCCTGTTCGACAGCAGAGAAAGACTTGAGGGGGGCCTTTTCTAAAATTGGCAAGAGATGGGGTGCAAGTATTTAGGGGGGAGAGAGATCTCAAGTGAGGAGGGAGAAGGTGGGAGAGAAAGAGGGGGAGGAGAGAGACATTCCTAGTTCTTAATGAGGATTGTTTCTTGGAATGTGAGAGGGTTAGGGGATGGAGAAGAAGAGGGCGGCGAAAGAGTTGATTAGGAGATGTAAAATTAATATTCTTTGCATCCAGGAGATTAAGTGTGTGAGGGGGATGATAAGCACCTTATGAGGGAGCTCGGAGGTGGTAGGCTGTCATCGAGGGATGCTTCCCAGACAGTGTGCCGGTCCGGGGGGATTATGAACCTCTAGAACCCTTATGAGGTGGAAGAATAATGCAAGACAGGTAGATTAGCAGATGGACCATCTCTCTTCACTTCAGAAATGTTAGAGATGGCTTCTCCTGGGACTTCACTGGGGTGTATGGACCCCAATCCAAGAAGGAGAAGCGGCTCCTGTGGAACGACCTGATTCGTCAGCACCTCTCCTCTGGTCGGCCTTGATGTGTTGGAGGGGACTTCAATGCAATGGCTTTCCCGTGGGAGCGGACGGGGGATAGGAGGCACTCGGGAGATGTACAGGGCTTCACTGACTTCATCCAGGAGGCTACTTTGGTGGACATCAGCATGACTCATGGTTGTTTCACTTGGTCCAACCTACGAGTTGATGTCTCTTGCTCTAGGCTGGAGTAAAGATGGCAAACTCGATTTCGGACTCGGTTTCGGCCGGGTCCGAAACCGATACGACTCGGTATCGGTTTCGGCCGAAACCGGTTCAAAACAGTTAGAAAAGGCCAAAATTGGGGCCAGCAGGTTAGGTTTCGGCCGAAACCGGACGGTTTCGGTCCGAAATCGGACGGTTTCGGTCCGAAACCATTAAAAAATTATTATTTTTTGGTATCGAACCTGCTACAGTGCAAAGGCCCGTTTCGGTGTCGGTATAGGCCGAAACCGGAAACGTATCGGTTTCGGCCGATACTGCCAACCTGGGGCTGGACAGGTTCCTGATTTCTGTTGATTGGGAGGACCATTTTTCTCGTGTGCAGGTGCTTCCTCTGGCTAGGTCTATTTTGAACCATAAGCCTATCATTCTAAAGACCAGCCGTGTGCATGATAGGAGCTATAGTTTCAGGCTTTAGTAGTTCTAGTCTAGAGAGGCTGATTTTTTTTGGACTGTCACTAGTGCTTGGAATGCACAGGGGGCGGGTACCTTTGCTATGGCTACTTTGGTTAGAAGACACATAGCTGATGTTCTTCAGGCTTGGGGAGGTGCTAGAACTCTCCTTGGGAGGGCAGCAAAGGACATGATTCTTCAGCAGATTGAGAGCCTTGATTGTTTGGAGGAGATAGTCTTATAGATGATACTGGTAGGTGACTCATGGATTCTTTGTGAGCCCAATTTGATGAGATTCTCTCTAGGGAGGAGATACACTGGAGGCAGAGGTCGAGAGACAGGTAGATTAAAGAAGGAGACAGGAATACTGCTTACTTCCAGCGTATTGCTTCAGAGAGGAGGAAGGTCAACACCTTTGCTTCCATCAAGGTGGGTGACCTATCCTTCTCCTCAGATGAGGAGATCAGGGACCAGGTGAGAGACTTATATTCTAGATTGTTCACTGAGGACGAGTTTTGTAGGCCAAGGATTGCAGACAACCTCCTGCCTCGCCTCTCCCCTGAAAAGAGAGATGCTATCTCCAAGAGTTTTTCAGAGGAGGAGGTTCACTAGGCTACTTTTCTCTTGTAAGGGATAGAGCTCCAGGGTCGGATGGTTTCCCCTTGGCCTTCTTCCAGAACTGTTGGGACGTCATCAAAGGAGACCTAGTGGCTGCTGTGAGAGAGTTTCAGAAGAAGAGGGCTCATTTGAGGGGATCAATAAAACACTCCTAGTTCTTATCCCTAGGAACATGGTTGGTAGTATCGGCCGAAACCGATACGTTTCGGCCGAAACGTATCGGTTTCGGCTGGTACCGAAATGATACCGAACCCTTGCACTGTAGCAGTTCCGAAACTACAAAGAAAATATTTTTTTAATGGTTTCGGGCGAAACCGATGCGGTTTCACCCGAAACCCACCCGTTTCGATCCGAAACCGAATGTGCCTCAGTGTTCATTTTGCCTTTTTTGAATGGTTTCAACCGGTTTCGGCCTTATAAGTGGCAGCACAACAATACGTGGAGAATATCATAATAATGAATCAATGATTGCCTTTGCGTGATTTCTTCTTCATTCACAGAGTGATATTAGATCACATGACTTCAAAATCCTCAAATGTTTGTAGACAATAAGACGTATTTTTGACAAAAACAAGCATTGTTTAAGTAAGCAAAGAAAGGTAAATTCTGAGCTAGGTAATCAAAATGCATCCAACTGTTCCCAAGCAGGTTGTAACTTATAAGCCTTCTCTCAAAAAAGTCCTTCTAATCCTTCCATCTAGAAGATTAAAAATATGAAATGTCAAAATTAAAATATTTGTCAAATAAAAAAATAATCACATAAACTTAATTAGACATATTACACATTCATCACAAAACATCTATCACATTAGGTGCTGAATTGATGCTTGAAAGATCTGATAAATAAAATATAAATTGTAAGAAAAATGATAACAAAAGTAATTAATTAATAAAAATATTAAGAATATGCATATGTTACCTTTATCTAACTGTTCAACATCATCTAACTTCTCTTCAACAATTAATGGTTCTGAAGACGCTCGAAGCCAATCTTGAGCACAAATTGATGCTTCTACAATTCTAGGAGACAAATAACTCCTAAAAGAATCAAGAACATGTCCTCCCGTACTAAATGCCGATTCTGATGCAAATGTGGAGATGAGGATGGCCAATACATCACGTGCCATTTGAGAGAGAATGGGAAATCTTGCACTATTGATTTTCCACCAACATAAAATATCAAATGAGTCTGCATCCTCTTCAATATCTTCATCTAAATATTTGTCCAACTCAGATTTTGAATCTCCACTGTCATTTTCAGCTTTATGTTGTTTGAAACGGGATTCCATTAATGATCTTAATCTTTGTGATGGTTGTTCTACATCTTGCACACTTGAACTTCCAACTTGACATTTATCCTTTTGTGTTGATTGACTGAGTGAAATGAGACTAAAATTCTTGTACTGATCAAACAAAGAATAAAGTGTTGTCTTCACTTTTTTGCTTAATGTCAATGCTGTGTCACCATCATACATGTGAGAAATGCCAAAATCTATGTACTCATATTTATATCGAGGATCAAGGACCACGGCAATGAATATCATGACATTGAGCTTGTTCGAATCTCCTCAATATTTATCACATTTTTGCTTCATTTTGAATACCATTCCCTTAAACTGAAGATTATCATTTCTAATCCATTCTTTTAAAAGACAATCAACATTGCTGATTTCATGGAAATAAGTGTTTAAAGTAACATAAGATGACCCTGAAACTCTCAAAGTAAGGTCATAAAAACTTTCCAACAATTTAGTCAAATCTCTAACCTTGTCCCAATCTTCATCTGTAGGTTTTCCTAAACCATTTTGTTCAAAAAATGCACTTACAAAAAAATGATCATGTTCTTCATATCTCTCAAAGGCTCTTTGAAACTTTTGAGTTGTATTTAACATAAGGTAAGTGGAGTTCCACCTAGTGGGAACATCAAGACACAATGAACTTTTATCTTGAATTTTTTCCTCTTCATTGCAAGCCTTAAACTTCTTCAATCGAGATGGAGATTGTCTCACATACCGCACAACATTGCGCACGCGAGCAATAGAGTCATTTGTCAATTTTAAACCATCATTGACAATCAAATTCATAATATGTGCAATGCATCTTATATGAAATTCACCTTTCAAGACACTTCCCTCCCAATTGTTGATTCTCCTCTTCAACTAACTAATTGCCACATCATTAGAAGATGCGTTGTCAACTGTTATAGCCATGACTTTCTCAATATCCTAACTATTTAAACATTTCTCAATTGTCTTTCTAAAGTCTTCACCTTTATGGCTTGAGATGGGAGAGAAATTTAATATCTTCTTTTTCAAAGTCCAATCATTATCAATAAAATGAGCTGTTAAACTCATATAATTTATTAATTGTCAAGAAGTCCAAGTGTTTGTAGTAAGACAAACTCTTCTACAATTATTTGCCAAAAAACTTTTTAATTTCAACCTCTCCTCTACAAACAACGCATAGCAATCTCTTGCAAGAGTATGTCTAGAAGGAACATTAAACTTTGGTTGAATAATATTACAAAAATGTTGAAAGCCTCTAGGCTGAACATGTTTAAATGGAAGTTCATCAACAATAAACATATGTGCTAGAGCATTTCTGACAAGATTTTGATCAAATTTCCAATGTATTATATGACTTGTCTTCTCACCCTCTCCTCTTTCACAATTGATAGAAGATTGTAAAATCAGCTGTGTTTGTCCCTCATCATGACAATTGATTTTACTCAATAGATATTTTTTGCATCTCAAGCTCAAATGTTGTGTGAGTGTACTAGTGCCACATTTAGAAGTATCGCATTTATAAATTAATCCACATTAATTACACTTGCACTGTGAATGCTCATTTTCACTACCCTCAAGCTTAGTGAAATGATCCCATATCTTAGACCTTTCTTTCATTCTCTTCCGCTTTAATCCAGAGGTTGAAGAAATTACCTCGTTCGATTGACCAGTGTTAACATTAGAACTTGTACCTTCAACTGTACGTGACTGGACAATATCACATGTTTGCAACATCTGTTTAAACATAAAAAAATTAAATATTAATATAACATAAATGATAGTCAAATCTATTTCTATAATCGATATTTTTTTTTTAAAAAAAACTTACATTTGTAGATTCACATGTTGACGCCGTTATTAATATGATGATGTCAATATGGACGAACAAGAATCTCCAAGAAGATTTTCACAATTTGTAACAATTTTTTTAACCCATATAGAGCAACTCTAGAATTAGATAGACGATTCTGTAACAATCAAACGCCAAAAGCACAAAAATACCTTACTTGTGACTTCCAGATGTGAGCGGCCGGCGAAGGGGCCGTGAGGGATCCGACTGTCCGGCGTGACTCTACGGTGTTGGCCCTGCAGTGCAGTGTGAGGGAGGGGTCGCGTCACTTGGTGGCGTGGGGCACCGTTGCGGCCTGCGGGGTGAGCCGGAGAAGAAGACGTGTGAGGGTGGGTGGGGCGTGACTGTGCAGGGTGAGGGAGGGCCGGAGCGGAGGGGTCGCGTCTGTGGCCTGCGGGGTGAGCACTGAGCAGGAGAGGAAGATGCGTGGGCCGTAAGGGGCCGCTACGGCCTACGGGGTGAGCCGGAGAGGACTCACCGGAGAGGAAGAGGCGTGGGGCACCGCTGCGGCATGCGTGGTGAGCCAGAGAGGAAGACGACGTGTGGCGTGGCCCGATGGCCGTGTTCGCGTGTCACGCCATGGCTCGTGGCAGGGTGAGGGAGGGGTCGAGTGGCGGCGTCGCCGGCGTAGGGCGTCGCTGCGGCCTGCGGGGTGAGGGAGGGCCGGAGGGGTCGCGCGTGGGGATTGCGGTGTCGCTGCGTGGGGCGTCACCGCGTCGCTGCGTGGCCGTGGGATGCCACTGCGGGCCTGCGGCGCTGCCTATGCCAACCAGGCTGGCTGGCACAGGTAGCGCCGCAGGCCCGCAGCGGCATCCCACGGCCACGCAGTGACGTGGCGATGCCCCAGTCCCCACGCACCGACGCCCCATGCGCGACCCCTCCGGCCCTCCCTCACCCCGCAGCGACGCCCCACGCCGGCGACGCCACCACTCGACCCCTCCCTCACCCTGCCACGGGCCACAGCGTGACACACGAACATGGCCACCGGGCCACGCCCCACGCCACGCGTCGTCTTCCTCTCTGGCTCACCACGCAGGCCGCAGCGGTGCCCCACGCGTCTTCCTCTCCGGTGAGTCCTCTCCGGCTCACCCCGTAGGCCGTAGCGGCCCCTTACGGCCCACACATCTTCCTCTCCTGCTCAGTGCTCACCCCGCAGGCCACAGACGCGACCCCTCCGCTCCGGCCCTCCCTCACCCTGCACACTCACGCCCCACCCACCCTCACGCGTCTTCTTCTCCGGCTCACCCCGCAGGCCGCAACGGTGCCCCACGCCACCAAGTGGCGCGACCCCTCCCTCACCCTGCACTGCAGGGCCAACACCGCAGAGTCACGCCGGACAGCCGGATCCCTCACGGCCCCTCCGCCGGACAGCACCCTTCGCCGGCCGCTCACATCTGGAAGTCACAAGTAAGGTATTTTTGTACTTTTGGGGTTTGATTGTTACAGAATCGTCTATCTAATTCTAGAGTTGCTCTATATGGGTTAAAAAAATTGTTACAAATTGTGAAAATCTTCTTGCAGATTCCTGTTCGTCCATATTGACATCATCATATTAATAACGGCGTCAACATGTGAATCTACAAATGTAAGTTTTTTTTAAAAAAAATATATCGATTATAGAAATAGATTTGACTATCATTTATGTTATATTAATATTTAATTTTTTTATGTTTAAACAGATGTTGCAAACATGTGATATTGTCCAGTCACGTACAGTTGAAGGTACAAGTTCTAATGTTAACACTGGTCAATCGAACGAGGTAATTTCTTCAACCTCTGGATTAAAGCGGAAGAGAATGAAAGAAAGGTCTAAGATATGGGATCATTTCACTAAACTTGAGGGTAGTGAAAATGAGCATTCACAGTGCAAGTGTAATTAATGTGGATTAATTTATAAATGCGATACTTCTAAATGTGGCACTAGTACACTCACACAACATTTGAGCTTGAGATGCAAAAAATATCCATTGAGTAAAATCAATTGTCATGATGAGGGACAAACACAGCTGATTTTACAATCTTCTATCAATTGTGAAAGAGGAGAGGGTGAGAAGACAAGTCATATAATACATTGGAAATTTGATCAAAATCTTGTCAGAAATGCTCTAGCACATATGTTTATTGTTGATGAACTTCCATTTAAACATGTTCAGTCTAGAGGCTTTCAACATTTTTGTAATATTATTCAACCAAAGTTTCATGTTCCTTCTAGACATACTCTTGCAAGAGATTGCTATGCGTTGTTTGTAGAGGAGAGGTTGAAATTAAAAAGTTTTTTGGCAAGTAATTGTAGAAGAGTTTGTCTTACTACAGACACTTGAACTTCTTTACAACGAATAAATTATATGAGTTTAACAGCTCATTTTATTGATAATGATTGGACTTTGAAAAAGAAGATATTAAATTTCTCTCCCATCTCAAGTCATAAAGGTGAAGACATTGGAAAGGCAATTGAGAAATGTTTAAATAGTTGGGATATTGAGAAAGTCATGGCTATAACAGTTGACAACGCATCTTCTAATGATGTGGCAATTAGTTATTTGAAGAGGAGAATCAACAATTGGGAAAGAAGTGTCTTGAAAGGTGAATTTCTTCATATAAGATGCATTGCACATATTATGAATTTGATTGTCAATGATGGTTTAAAATTGGCAAATGACTCTATTGCTCGCGTGCGCAATGTTGTGCGGTATGTGAGACAATCTCCATCTCGATTGAAGAAGTTTAAGACTTGCATTGAAGAGGAAAAAATTCAAGATAAGAGTTCATTGTGTCTTGATGTTCCCACTAGGTGGAACTCCACTTACCTTATGTTAAATACAGCTCAAAAGTTTCAAAGAGCCTCTGTGAGATATGAAGAACATGATCATTTTTTTGTAAGTGCACTTTTTGAACAAAATGGTTTAGAAAAACCTACAAATGAAGATTGGAACAAGGTTAGAGATTTGACAAAATTGTTGGAAAGTTTTTATGACCTTACTTTGAGAGTTTCAGGGTCATCTTATGTTACTTCAAACGCTTATTTCCATGAAATCAGCAATGTTGATTGTCTTTTAAAAGAATGGTTTGAAAATGATAATCTTCAATTTAAAGAAATAGTATTCAAAATGAAACAAAAATGTGATAAATATTGGGGAGATTCGAACAAGCTCAATGTCATGATATTCATTGCCGTGGTCCTTGATCCTCGATATAAATATGAGTACATAGATTTTGGCATTTCTCACATGTATGATGGTGACACAGCATTGACATTAAGCAAAAAAGTGAAGACAACACTTTATTCTTGGTTTGATCAGTACAAGAATTTTAGTCTCATTTCACTCAGTCAATCAACACAAAAGGATAAATGTCAAGTTGGAAGTTCAAGTTCAAGTGTGCAAGATGTAGAACAACCATCACAAAGAATGAGATCATTAATGAAATCCCGTTTCAAACAACATAAAGCTGAAAAGGATAGTGGAGATTCAAAATCTGAGTTGGACAAATATTTAGATGAAGATATTGAAGAGGATGCAGACTCATTTGACATTTTATGTTGGTGGAAAATCAATAGTGCAAGATTTCCCATTCTCTCTTAAATGGCACGTGATGTATTGGCCATCCCCATCTCCACAGTTGCATCAGAATCGGCATTTAGTACGGGAGGACGTGTTCTTGACTCTTTTAGGAGTTCTTTGTCTCCTAGAATTGTAGAAGCATTAATTTGTGCTCAAGATTGGCTTCGAGCGTCTTCAGAATCATTAATTGTTGAAGAGAAGTTAGATGATGTTGAACAGTTAGATAAAGATAACATATGCATATTCTTAATATTTTTATTAATTAATTACTTTTGTTATCATTTTTCTTACAATTTATATTTTATTTTCAGATCTTTCAAGCATCAATTCAGCACCTAATGTGATAGATGTTTTGTGATGAATAGGTAATATGTCTAATTAAGTTTATGTGATTATTTTTTTATTTGACAAATATTTTAATTTTGACATTTCATATTTTTAATCTTCTAGATGGAAGGATTAAAAGGACTTTTTTGAGAGAAGGCTTATAAGTTACAACCTGCTTGGGAACAGTTGGATGCATTTTGATTACCTAGCTCAGAATTTACCTTTCTTTGCTTACTTAAACAATGCTTGTTTTTGTCAAAAATACGTCTTATTGTCTACAAACATTTGAGGATTTTGAAGTCATGTGATCTAATATCACTCTGTGAATGAAGAAGAAATCACGCAAAGGCAATCATTGATTCATTATTCTGATATTCTCCACGTATTGTTGTGCTGCCACTTATAAGATGATAATGAAAAGGACATGGTATTAGTATGATTGCAATAAATAGACTAGAAATTTTGATTTCAAAAAAATTAATGAGCATCAAACAATGGTCTAGTGTCAAGTTTCCAAAGGTGTTACTGTTTATGATATGAGAGTAAAAAGGTGCAAGAATATTCAGATGGAATGACCAATCTAAATTTGACTTGTAATTATGGTTCAAACCGAACCAAACCGAATTAATTCGATTTGGTTTGGTTTGGTTTCAAAGACGTTCGGTTTGGTTTGGTTCAGGTTGACCCCTCAATTCGATTTTGGTTTGGTTTGAGAAAAAATCTACTCAAACCAAACCAAACCAAACCGTGCTCACCCCTAGTCGACCGGCCCACAGCAGGGGGAGCTCTGCCCTGGTCGGTCGACCGAACCAAGCTGGTCGGTCGACCGAACTGGGGCAGAGACCCAGTCCCGTGGCGAACGTTGTTTTGGTCGACCGAACCCCTGCTGTCGGTCAACTGAAAATGGTAGAGAGCCGTCCGGACTCAACCCGGAGTCCGGTTTCCACGACCGCTCGATCCCAATCGAGGGGGAAAACAACGGGGACCATTCCCCGAGTCCCAAACATAGTTGTCAAGGCGAACCAAGACGCTCACGGGGTCTCTAAGCGCTTAGGCGACAAGGCGTCTGCTTAGGCGTCGCCTAGGCGACACTTTGGCCACTGATTAAAAAATCTAAAATATATATCTCCTAATATATAAAGTAACAAAAAATATATGAAAATATTATAGAAAAAATACAAAAAATTCAGAAGTATGAAGAAATTACAGTAATTAAATTGCATGACAATTATAGAAAATTAAATTGCATCAAAAAAATATAGAAAAATCTAAAAATAATTCATAAAATTACAAAAAGAACATAATAACATCAAGAAAATTATAGAAAATAAAGGCCAAAGGGTTAAACACACTAACCTGTGGGCTACATTTTTTTAACTTTATCTTTTTATTAGCTCCATCCTGAAAGATATTAGACATAATATGGAAAACAAATCCTACCAAACATAATAAATTATTAACAAATAACAAATCACATCGTTAAAAAAGAATCAAATAGTGGCACTTAACAAGTATGATATAAGATAACTAGTTAACTACTAATAAATGTTCATGTCTAAGCGTCTTAACATTACATGAAAGACTAAATCCTAAAACCAAATGGCACTTCTGCTGGAATGACCTCATCATGATTGTCATTCTCATCATCTTCTTGGTGAGCTTGACCTTCTTCACTAGACTCCCATGGAGCATCATCATCATCCTCTTCAGATTCTTCTTCTAGCAATTCTCCATCATCCGACGGATCATCATAATCTCTTGGTTGTGCTCTACTTCTTGTTGGTCTTTCATATGATGCTTCCATAGCAAGCTCAACATCTACCCAAGTAAGATCTTCATCATCATGAACTAAATTCTTTGACTTTTGAGTCATCCACTCACTCCCCCAATCTAAATCTTGTAGACAAATGGGATCATATTTTTCTGGATGATTTTTCCTCTCTTTGAATCTCTCTTGAAGACGACGATTATATTTAACATATACAAGATCATTCAATCTTTTATGTTCCAAGCGGTTCCTCTTCTTGGTGTGAATCTACATACAAAGATTACAAGTGGATAATATTAAATAAGAATAATATTAATAAATGTAAAAGAAAAATTTGAAATTAGATGAGTTTGTGAAACTTACAAATTCAAATGTATTCCAATTCCGTTCACACCCAGAAGCACTACAACAAAGTCCCAAAATTCTTATCGCAATATTCTTCAATTCGGAAGTTTTCCCACCATATGTTACCCACCACTCAACTATAAAAAAATATATGTCAAAATATTGTTATTTGAAAAAATACCAAGTAAAATTTAAAAATTATAAAAAAGATACACTTACTTGGCATTCTCCTGTCGCAAGCTCTTATGGCTAGTTCTCTTCCGAACATCTCTCTTTCATTCAAATACATTGTAACTTGATCACCTATCTTATCCTGAAGGTCCAAATCTGGCACCATTCTTTCAAGACATGTAAAAAAACCACTCTCAAACTTCCCACATGAACTAACATCTTTCTCTCTAGCCTTGAAATATAAGTTGGGATTTAAGAAAAACCTTGCCAAATGTAAAGGACGGTGCATTTGATCTTGCCATCTTTTATCAACTATCTTCAGAATTGACTGAAATTTTACTTCCTGCATATATATGGATGATGGAGTTTAAAGCAAGGTAAATTTTTAAAATAAGCAAATTAAAGCACAGTAAATTTACCTTGGAGCCAAAATTTTGAACAATTTGCTCTTTTGCATACTCCATGGCAACGTATATATAAGGCATTGCAGGTTTTTCATCTCCATCAACCAATCTTAACACTTGCAAAATTGGTTGAGAGGCTCTCAAAACATCTTCAACACCATGCCAAAATCTCACCTGAAAGACAATACTTGAGGCATTTTTCCCTGCATTTGTTGATGACAAAATACTCTTTATACCAAGCTTCAGAACTAAATAGTCTCCGAAGAGCTCTTTTTATTGCATCATCATTCAACCTCTCCAATGTAAGAAATGATGTGGCAAATCTAGTCACACCACATCTCACCAATTCTCTACCCTTGGTTTCCTTTCTCATGTGTTCAAGAAGGCGAGTGTGAGTGTAAATATAAGCTGTCAACTTCTTAGCTTTTATAATTACACTTTTGTAACCCTTTAACTTACCAATATCTTCTAACATGAGATCCAAACAATGTGCAGCACAAGGTGTTCAGAATAATATTTTTCTTTTATCCATCAACAAACGACCAGCTGCTACATTATATGATGCATTATCAGTTACAATTTGCACCACATTTTCTTCTCCAATTCTTTCTACCATTTTATCAGGCAACTCATATAATAACCCTGCGTCTTCCTTCTTATCAGAAGTATTAACTGACTCAACAAAAAAAGTCCCCTGCGAACAATTGACGAGAAAGTTGATTAATTTTCTTTGTCTTTTATCGGTCCAACCATCACACATTATTGTACAACCATGTCTTCCAATACTTTTGATATTCCTCATACATCAAGTTTGTCTTCCCCACCATGTCCTTCAAAAGGGACACTCTCAACATGTGATAGCTTGGGGGCTTATATCCTGGTCCAAACCGTCCTATAGCCTCCACTGCATGTTCAAAGCATTTTAGACGGGATACATTGAATGGTATGCCACCTTCATAGAACAAAGTGGCAACATACTCATCAACCATCCTTTTGTTTTCTTTGTTCCATCTATTTTCTAACGTGAATTGAATTTTCTTCCCACTTCTCCTAGCATCAACAAAGTCTTCTATATTCATTCTTGCAAAGGCATCGATTGGCCCTTTGGATTTAGCTGTAGGTGGTTTGCTTGTCCCCGAACTCTTTGCAGAAGAGTCCAATGTTGAAGAACCTTGCCGGGACTTTTCCACGTGTCTCTCCACTTCATGTTCATCATCAGAATCTCCTTCAATCGGAATACTCTCATTTGGCTTTCTTTTTTTGTTTTTGTTCATCCAATTGAGCATCTCTTCAGCAATTTGTCTATTAGTATTTCAGCATTTTTTTCACATCCCCAAAACCACCAATCAAATGTTCCTTTTGTCTTTTGATGCCCCCATTAGTAATCAAGCCACAAAGATCGCACTTGACCTTGTTCTTATCATTTATGTCAGGCCAATATGCATACTTCCATCCCGGATCTTTTGACTTTACTTTTAATTTTATCTCGGTCTCAGCCGTGGAACTATTATCTGCCATAATCTACACGCAAAACAATAACTAATAATGAAAATTATTTTAATTTTAATTTAAAAAATTAATCTAAAAAATTAATCTAAAAAACTATTATCTGCCATGGGGGTCGGGGAGAGGAGGGAGACAGAGAGGGAAAGTCGGGAGACAGAGAGGGAGAGAGACTGAGAGAGAGGAGGGAGACTGAGAGAGGGGTCGGAGGGGAGAGCGGAGAGAGAGAGAGAGAGGAGGAGGAGGAGGAGGAGGAGGAGGGAGAGTGGGAGACAGAGGGAGAGACTGAGAGAGAGAGAAGGGAGATAGAGAGGGGCCGGCCCGCCGGGGGGTTGCTCCGGTGAGAGAGAGAGAGAGAGGAGGGAGACAGAGAGAGGGGCGCCGGGGGGGAGAGCCGAGAGAGAGAGAGAGAGAGGGGCAGGGGGGACTCACCGGCGGCGGAGGAGGAAGACGCCGGAGCCCGCGAGGGAAGCCACAGCCGGGGAGGAGGAGGACGTCGCGTCGTTGCCGCGGCGGCGGAGGACTTGCAGGCGCGGAGGAGGAAGACGACGCCGGAGCCCGCGGGGGAAGTCGCAGCCGGCGGGGAGGAAGAAGACGTCGCCGCGGCTGTGGAGAAGTTGTAGCAGGCGCGAGGAGGAGGAGGTGACGCCGGGGCCCTCGACGACGACGACTACGGCGGACTTCTCCACGGGTTAGGGCAAAGGCAAATCGCAGGCGGCAGTCGAACAGGACGAGGGGGGGGAGAGGTCAAGGGAGGTTGACCATCGCGGGGGTGGGGGAGGGTGTTAACCCAGCGGATCCGCACCAGCGGGCGGGTTACCGGGTCGGACTCCCGCGGCACGGGTAACAGGGTCGGACTCACGCGGAGCCAAGGCGACCGAGCGTCCGCCTTGGCGCCCAGACCGCCTAGGCGGTCCGCCTGGGTCGCTTTTTCACCATCCTGAAAGGCGACAGTCCGCCTCTCACGTTCAGCAGCGCCTAGGCGCCTAGGCGGCGCCCGCCTTGACTACTATGGTCCCAAAACACAAAAATGGAAGAAAATAAACGGCAAAACGTCGATCGATCCGACGAAACCGTCACACGCCCTAAAAACATGATTGTAACCCCGGCGTGTAGAAAAACCCACTCTCGGCTTGCCTCGGCCTACAAAATGCGGATAAAATGAAGTACACGGGCTAGGGAACCATCCCCCTACCTCCACCGAAGATTACGCGCGCCGAGGACGCCGTTTCCTCGCGAAAACGCTTCTCAAAACCCCGCCGGCGGCCCGAACTCGCGAACGACGAACGCCCCACCTCCACCTCGATCCTCGACCCGTCCTCGCCGCTCGTCGCCCCACGAGTCTCGCCGCCTTCCTCCGTCGGCCGCCGGAGAAGAGAGGGAGAGAAGAGAGAGCGTGAGAAGAGAGAGGGAGAGAGGGAGAGATGTGAGGAGAGAGAGGGGGTGGTTTATTTATAGAAAACCATTTGGCATTTTTAAATCCGAAAAATACAAAAATGGGAAAAAAATACTCCCCACGATCTTCGGAAAACGCACAATGCGCTTGCAACGTCCCGGAGCCCGAAATCACGACGGTTCACCCTACACAGGGTTCCGCAGGCTCGACAGCAAAAAATCGAGTAAATCATAAAACACGTTCCGGGACTCACAAAGGCGCTCCGAACTCACGGATTCTGATCCGGAAAATTGGAAAAAAATTCGGGGTATTACAAGTGACTTCCAGGGAGCCTTCATCAGAGAAAGATATATTCAAGATAACTTCTTGGTGGCCCATTGTGCTTATTTGCTATGAAGACTATGAGGAAGAAAGGGGTGATTTTGAAGCTGGACTTCGAGAAAGCCTATCACAGAATGAATTGACAGTGCCTCTTTGATGTGTTAGAGAAGATGGGCTTTAGGGAGAGATAGATTGGCTGGATCAGAGCTTATATTTCTTCTGCTTCCTTTGCGGTCCCTATCAGTCCTTGTCAATGGGAAGTCGTCTTCTTGGTTGCTCAGTGATAGGGGACTTCGTCAGGAAAACCCTATGTCCCCTCTCCTCTTTGTGCTGGTGGCTAGTGATCTGAGTAAGGTGTGACTGAGAGCTGAGACTGTTGGTCTAATTAGGGATTCAGATGGACAGATGTGGACCTTCTCTTACTCACTTGCAGTATGTAGATGATACTATCTTGTTCCTACTTGAGGATGAACAACAGCTGTATATGGTCAGGTTCCTGTTGGAATTATTGGAGGATGTCATTGTGCTTAAGGTCAACTTCAGTAAGAGCATGCTTGTTGGAGTTAACTTGGAGGATCGGCCTCTCCAGAGGGTGGCTTGCATCTTGGGGCATAAGATCGGGCAATTCCCTATTTCCTACCTGGGACTCCCACTTACCTCGGGCTCTCTTCGTTGCGTAGATTAACTCTCTATTATCCAGAGATATGAGTCCAGGTTGGCTGGTTGGAAGGCTCGAGTTCTATCTTATGGAAGCAGATTAGTCCCATGTAGATCAGTTTTAGATAGTCTCCCTGTCTACTTCCTCTCCATGTTCCGGATCCCGAAGACGGTGGCGAAGAAAATTGATTCTAATCATAGTAGGTTCATTTGGCATGGTAGTGAAGGGAGATGCAGGGACTGGCATGATATAACCTGAGGAAGGATTGCCACTAGTAGGGTGTAGGGAGACCTGAGGATCAATGATGTTAGGGCCTTCAACTTGGCTCTCTTGTGTAAGTGGTTGCGGAAGTTGGGAGTGGGATAAAAGGGGTTATGGGAACAGGTGATCAGGCAGAGGTACTATGGCAGGAAGAGCCTTTGGGACTTGGCACCTACTCCACAGCACAAGACTTCACCTCTTTGGTAAGATATCTTGACTTGTAGGGATGTTATTGCCTCCGTTGTCCCGATCTGACTAGGTAGAGGCGACAAGAGCCTTTTTTGGAAGGCTCTCAGGTCAAGATGGTGTGGAGATTTCTCCTTGAAGGACTTGTTTCCCAGCCTCTTCGCGGTTTCAGCGGACCCGTTGGAGTTAGTCTCAGGCTTCTGACTCCCACATTTCAGGGGGCACCTAGTCACTGACCTTCAGGAAGGCTCTCAGGTCAAAAGAGATGGTGTTGCTCCAGGACTTTCTTTCCTTCCTCCTACACATTCGTCCTCGGTCAGACACAGAGGACGAGTGGACGAAGAGGTGGGAAAGCGAGGGTTCTTTTTCGGTCACATCAGCCAATGCCATTATTTTTGATGGAGGTGTACGCCACAGCCTATATTCTTAGATCTGGAGCCCGAAGATCCCACTGAAGGTGAAGCTTCTATCTTGGAGGATCTCCCGTGGGAGGTTACCTACTCAGGACAGACTACTTCGCTTCCTTCGGGATATCCAGCTGACTTGCTGCTTCTGCGGAGACACCCTTGACCACCTATTCGTAGGATGTACCTACTCTCAGGGGGTGTAGAGAGAGCTGGCTAGGAGGACACACACCGTCTTCGATCGACAGAGGGAGGTGCACCACCTCATCCAACATTGGGGCAGGAACTGGCCCCTAAGGGGTGACAAAACGGTGTGGTGGTTTATCCTTCATGCCACACTGTGAACGTTGTGGGGGGAAAGGAACAAATGTAGGAGGGAGGCGAGAGCCGAGGCAATGTTGTTTCTTTTGTTTGTGTCAGAGTGAGAAAATGGGCCGAGCTTCTGTGTAGTGTAAATTCCCTCAACTCTGCTCTTTTTGTCTTGTTCGAGGGTTAATATGCTCCATATTGCCTTAGTGTGGCCTTCTTTGTATAGGAATTTTTTGAGAAGTGGCTGATTATACTTGTACATCCCCTTTTTTCATTTAATACATTAGTGGTATTACCCACTTTCAAAAAGAAAAAAAGACAAAGACCTGTGCATTATGGCAGAATTTGGAAAGTTAGAGCACCTCTTAAAGTAAAAGCGTTCATGTGGCTTCTCTCCCAAAGACCGCCTATTACCAAGATGTGCCACAGCAAATGGGCTTCAGCCAGTGACACTCGGTGTGCATTCTGCTGTCAAACACCTGAAACCATAGATCATCTTTTATACCAATGTATCATTAGCAAGGAAATTTGGGCTGTGTTTGGAACTATAACTCCGTTACAGTTCTCTCTGGTATCAATTGAGGATATGTGGAGCTTCTTCCAGGATCTCAAGAAGCAGCAGATTACTCAAGATGCTTTCAAGATTCTTCCATCTCTCCCCTATGCCATTTGTTGGAGTATCTGGAAACAACGCAATGAAATCATTCTTTCGGGGAAGTAGGCTCATGTAGAAAACATTTGTTTACAGGCTTTATATTAGCTTTATTCTTGGTCCAGATTTCTTCTTCATGTTAGTCCGGACTCTTGGAAGGGCATCATTAGTTATTTGTAATCGTCCTCACAGCAGACTTTTATGTTTAAAGTACTAGAGGAACCTCTCCTCTACACCTACTGGTTGTACTACCTCTTCCAATAAAATTGGTGGTCCAAATCACAACTTTTGTCCCAAAAAAAAGCAACAATGCCCTTTTCCCTCAGCTGCACAAAGCAAATCAGAAAGCATATGCCATCTGACCACTGCAAAATTGATGACTGCTTATTGTTGAGAAAAAATGTCTTCCATCTACCATACGGGCAAAAAACCAGGGCTCTAGAAATATCCAGGTTATTGACATGCCAGCATCTTGAATCCGGCCAGTGATTCAACAGCCCCAACCTGATTTTTATATACTTATGGGTGTGGACACCACTGAGCACACCACACGAGGTTTTGATTCCATAAGTATCCAGGGAATCAGATCAGTAACAGTATTGTCCTGGAGAACCAAGTTACTGATAGAGGACCAATCTTCAATACTTTTGTTGCTTAAAGGCTCTTCTTTCTCTTAGTCTCATCTGTTTCTTGTATCTCCTCTGATTTCTCTTTTCTTGGATCCTTACCATCTTTGACAGCTATCGTCCTGATAGATCGGATGGGTTGCAGGAGCACACTTGTGCTCGATTGTACACTGTATCATTTTGTCCTTTCAATGAATGGTGATTTTCCCACTTTCAAAAAAGTATCCAGGGAACCAAAAGATGCTTCAACATGTGGAGCTTGCTTGTCATCCTCTTCCATCAGTTTGACTGTTCTCTCCCAATGTAGTTTTGTCAATGGTGACTGCCATGCACAAGGACACCTGTGACTCCGAAGGCCATTCTGTCGACAATGGCGACACACCACCAAATTTCTGCATCCTGCCGCGGCATGCACAGGCTCCAAACACTGGAAGCAGATGCCTGAAATCCTTAGGATTTGGATTCCCAGATGAAGAGAAATGGCAACCTACCATCCTTCGATCCACCCTTCTCCATCCAGACTCACCAGCCCTGCTTCGCTGTTCCGATCTCCCCCTTCTCACCTTGCCGTTTCAATCTCCCCCAACTCGCCTCACCTCATTGCTCCATCCCATTTGCTCCTTAAGCATGTTGATGTGCACTCAACATCTTATCTTCATTAGCATCCGGGCTTTTGACACCTGACTCCAGAGATTACAATTTGGCTTTTGCAGACTCAGCAAAATATATTCTCATCACTGAAATCATCTCAAACACTTTTACATTGTGAACAGAAGATTTCACAGCTGACTCTCTTCGCTTTATAGAGCAGCAGGCTAATGTCAGTGTACTAAAGTGAGTCAAATAACGACCCCACAGAGCGGCCTTTGAATGTGTTGCTCCCAACATCTCTCTTCCACATCTCCAAACTTCTCTGTGGCTAACATGAAGAGAAGTAGAGAGGTTTACTGTTTTAATCACCCCGCCTGAGACCTCTACACTATAGAAATACCCCAGGATCTTTCTATCCAATGATCTTCATAACAATGTTTCCTCCTCTTTTCAATCATCTTTCAATAACTTTTTTCCTTTTTGAAGGTGTACTATCCTTCAAGAACTTAATTGATCAGCTAGCACCTATAATAGTTTAATCATCAAAAAATGATACACCTGTCAAGTGATCGAATGGTTGATGCCATTTGCACCTTTGTCATGCAAAATCACACACTTTTTGTCCTTTCTTTTTCGATTTCAGTTGCTACCATGTGACCAACCAAGCTGTACTGGTTTGACAGTAGTTTTCCTCTTTAACACATGCACACACACATACAAAGAAACACACAAAGGTGTTCTTTTAGGACCAAAATAATTTTAATCTAATGTTGTTCACAAGTGCATACTAACAAATAACAATCCAAAAATCTTCTTCAAATATAAAGATATCGTGAGAAGATGATAGGTGAACTAAATATGAGATATTGATAGATGTCTCTTTCAAACTTCCTTGAAAGTAGTTCGAAAATGTTTCACTCGAGGCTTCAAAAACAATTTTCTGTCTGTCTAGGAGGGTAGATTGGGCCTTCTGTTTTTATATACTAATGAAGATGCTTCAATTTTCCCAAATCTTAGAGATGCATCACTAAAGTTAGTAAACGAATCTACAGTGGCAAAAGAACAAACAGTTGGGCGACCTACCAAGGACTCCACTCGTTAGATCACTGTCCCCTGGCGACCGGCAAAATACCAGGTCCTGGTGGAACTTTTTTATCAAATGCTCGATAATCTTCGCACGAGTGAGCGGAACTCTCTCCATTGCGGTGCAAGCAAGCTTCATCAGAGGCATCGTGAAGGGTCTGATTCCATCTTCTTCCTATGAAAACAATGAACAAACAAACCTCCTTATAAGTCTTCAGCTCACTCTGAAATCTGAAACGCCACTCAGCTATCCCACAAGCCATACAGTGAGAGAGAGAGAGAGGGCACGCGCACCTGGTACTCCCACTCGGCAGCGATGGCCTTGGCGAGGGCGAGGCTGGGGATCTTGAGGGGCCGCTTGGAGGGCGTCTTGAGGGTACGGTAATCAAGCATCACCGTCCACCCGTTGCCGTCGTCGGCCATCCGGGTGTTCACCTCGTTGTAGAAGCGCTTCCCGATGATGGACCCCGTCATGAACGACATCGGCATCGTCACCGACGTCTGGTCCCTCGTCGTGCAGCTGCTGCCGCCGCCGCTGCTCGGCCGCTTCAGGTAGATCTTGTCATCTTTCTCCTTGTTACCGTTCCCATCCTTCTGCTTCCCTTCGGTGCTGGCAGGCGCCGGGCCTTCTGGCTCCGCTGTCGCCCCCGCGGCTGTGGCTACGAGGGGGCGGCCGTGGGCACAGGAGATGGAGCGCCTGATAGCGGCGAGAGGGTCCACGTGCCGTAGGATCTGGTTCGCCGGCGGCACCATGGCCGGTCTCCTCGCTGGCACCACTGTGCCTGCCTGCTGCGGCAGCAGCCAGCAGGAGACAGGAGGGGTAGACGAAACGGCGAATCCGGATCCACTACCGGTGCTCCGGAAGACGTGAGTAGTGGATCCGAACGCTAAATGGCTCCACTAAGAGGATTAACCAACAAGTAGATAATCGAATACTCCTACCGCTTACTAATTGAATAATACTTGCTTCACATCTGGGCGTCGGGTTTGCGTTTGAAAACACATTTGCAAGAGATTCCGATCAAACACATTTCCAAACGTGATCATGTTACATTGACTTGCATGCCAGACAAATACATGACAGTGTGAGAAATCACACACAACAAGGTGCCACTCTCTCGAATCAGAAAAAGTGAGCGAAGGGCAGCTTCCTGCTAGGTGGGGCACAAATTCTGAGAAGTGAATATCTCTTTTATCTCTCATGTTCACTATATTTACACCCTTTGCCATCATAAAAGACCCTCGAATCAAAGCGTTGGTCTTCCCCCTCTCTCACTCACTCAAAACCCTAACAGAGCGACCTCTTCGCAACGGCCTTCCTCCCCTCTCCTCGAGATGGCGATCGGCATTCTTCCCTCTCCTTGCGACGACGTTCGTTGGGCATTCTTCCCCCTATGCTGGTCGACGTTCTTATCCCTACACTGGTCGACGTTTGCCCTTATTTCGACCTCTCGTGCCAAGTCGATTAGAAGGGGGGCATGATGGGAGTGATCTTCACCGGTGCCAAACTCTCCCCCTGCATTGGTGTGTGGCCATTCTGATAGTCTTGCCGTGGTCGGCTTCGCAGGAACCCTTTGTACAATGAATCTTCCGATTTGTTGTGAACAAAGAGGATAAAGTGGGGGTAGGATAGAATGGACATTAGCTCACCCATCCGAAGTTAGACATTTGAACATGGCAACAACCATTTCAAATGTGATCTTCGCTCTTGTTCAAAATCCTTCATTGTCAGGTGCCAATACAAATGGGGGGATTCTTCGTAATCCCACAATGGCTTAAAAAGTGTTTCCAAACACGCTCTAAGGGGTGCATGACAACATGCCACTTGGACCAATAGGAGGCATGGCACCCTGTGGGTGTTCAATAAGTTGCACTCTTATTTTTAACAAATGATTTTTGGATAATATTTTAAAATTGATATGTAAATGAACATTGAAATAAAGAGGATATTTGAAGAAAATCTAAATCTGATATTTCAATTTAGTCAAACTCAACTCCTAAAAAAACTAGTCAAAGTCATAACTTTGGACTAGATTACTTATAGGTTAGATCATTTTGTTCTAAACATTCCATGAGTCAAGTTAGGATCAAACAATTTGACCCAATTTTACTTTAACATAATTTAAAGTGTACTTTTTACCTTAACTTGTTTTGACTTTTTTTGGTTTGCTTGTTAAGTCAAAAAATAATTTTAAGATAACACTTCAAAAATTGATATGGTGACGAATGTAAAGATAGATGGCATGAGCATGCTTCACCTCCAAAATGAATCCTCAACACTAAAGTTAAAGTCACTATTGGCAAATGATAGGATAAACTACCAATATTACTCAGGGACTTTCGGTCTGTTTGGTATCGAGATAGGGCTGGGTTAATCTCAATTTAACCTCATTCCCCGTTTGGTAAGGCCAAAAAGTGCAGGGTTATCATGGAATAAAGAGAATAAGAGTAACCTCGAAAGCGTGGTTAAAATTGAGGATAACTCATTCTAACAAAAATTTGGAATGAGTTATCCCCATCCCCCATCCCTATTTTTATCTCACCAATGACCCCTTGCTCAATCCCTCGCTCTCGAACTGTTTCTTCTCTCTCGTGATTGCTCTCCCGTGCTCTCCAGTGGAGCTCTCCCCTCTGTGAAACCCGTCCTCAGAAGGCCTTTGATCATCTTCGGTCGACTCCATGTGAAGGTTGATCTTCTCTCACGATCGTCTCTGGTGGCCTCCGCGAAGCCTCATCCTCCTCTCTCATGATCATCTCTGGCCTCATCCTCTGTCGTGATTGTCCCCAGTCGTCTCCAACAAGCCTCATCCTCTCTCTCGTTCGCCTCTAGCCATCCAACGTCTTCATCGGACTTCTCTCCCCTCTCCCCTATCTCAGCCATCTTCTTTCCTTCTACGAGCAAACCTTAGACCCTGGATCATCCTCTCTTCCCTCTTCCCTCTCCCCTTTGTCGGCCCTCTTCTCTACCTCCTCTCCGGTCATATGACGTCTTCATCAGACCTCTTTCCCCTCTCCCCTTTCTCTGCCCTCACTCCCCCCCCCCCCCCCCCGCTGTGTTCCCCTTCGTTACCTGTGTCTCTTGCCCCATCCTCTCCGGCCTTCCCCATCACCCCTTGCACCGAGGTCCCCTTTGTCATTGTTGATTGCCTTAGGCACCTTCATGTGTTCATCAAAATCCCTTTGGTCTCCGGTTGACCTCTGCGGTCAATGATCTACTATTGTCTTTAGTAACAAACCCATCTATTGTCGAGGTAGACCGGTCTGTGCGCCCATCGATATCCTTTCTCTCATTCTGCCAAGGTAGACCTTTTTTTGTTTTAGTTCGTCAACTATTGACACCTTTCCTGAGTTGCATTGAAGGGATTCTCCTGTAAAGAAAATAGTGAAGAATTTGCATGGTGGTTACTGGATAGAGGGATCTGTGTTACTGATAATCCTATTTTGTGACAAATGTGCAGGGTGTCAAGGTGTATGTGTATGTTATTCAGATCGAGAGAAGATGGCTTGTAGGGAGTGTGCTTGTGTGTGTGTTGTGTAGGGAGTGTGTGTGTGTGTGTGTTATGCAAATCGGTTTGTGTGTGTGTGTGTGTGTGTGTGTTATGCAGATTAGTTTTTGTGTGTGTGTTACTGATAATCCTATTTTGTAAAAAAATTGTAGGGTGTCAATTGGCTGCCCCTTTCCCCAACACTTTATGGATTGCTCCTTCTCGTTGACTACTCCTTTCCCTTGACTTCTTCCCCTCCGGTGTATGTGGACTAGAGTTTGACGCATCAGTTCGATATATTACGTACCGTACGTATCAGACCGTACTAACCGAATACCAATATAGCCAGTCTGTGGTACGCAACTAGTACGATACCCATATCATTTTAAATATTATATGTTTTATTTTATGATTAGTCTATCTTCATAAGTCAATTGGTTAAAACTGCTCCTTTGCAATGCTTGGTTTTGAGTTCGAAATGAGTGAGCATCATATTTTTGTTGATTGATTTTTTCATTATTCTTTAGAAAAAGAAGTCAAAAATTTATGGCAATTGTAAGATTCGAACTCAGAGTGAGCATCATATTTTTGTTAATTGATTTTTTCATTGTTCTTTAGAAAAAAAAGTCAAAAACTTATGGCAATTGTAAGATTCGAACCCAAAATCTCACACTTAAACAACACATCGTCTAACTAACTAAGTTAAACACAATTTCTTATCATATTTTATTATAATAGATATTTATTAAGTCGTCATTCATTCTTGACACATGATTGTATGATACAGTATATCGTACAATACCGGTAACACACGAGTACAACCGGTATGACGGAACCCGCAAACCTTGGTGTGGACTACTCCTTCCCCGTAAGGTAACCTCGTATCACGATACTGGGTATGATTTACCTTTATTTTGGATGTCTTTGATGCTAATGTGAAGGCTATTCATGAATCTTAGTGTGATGTATTGTATGCTTAATGTGAAAAAATTGTTTAGGCCATGCTAATTCATTTGTTTAGGGCATGTCATAGTCTGTTAATGTTATTATGATTAGAATGTTATCTTGTGCACTTTTTAGGTGTTTGAGTGCGTCATATGGAATTTATTAACATGAGCATTCTATTTTTGATAGTAAAATACCAGTTGATATAAATAGTCATTTTTGTTAGCTTGATAGTTTATTCACAAGCATATGTTGTATTTAGATTGACCTTACTTCTCCTTTCCTAATGATTAATAATGTTCTGGTAAAAAATATGATTACATTTAAAGATGGGAAAAGTAAGGTGATGAACGGGAGCAATAAAGTAGATTTGTGTTTTGTAGATCTCTCGCTAGAACACAATATGAGCAATGATAATTTTATCAATGAAATTTTAAAAAAGAAACATGGAGATATATAGTAAAGAAATTCAATGAGTTGACCAAGTTAGGATATTCAATGAAAATTTTAAAAAATCAGTTAAAATTTTTAATATATATATATATATATATATATATTAATTGTGACTATAAAAATCAATCAAGATGGAGATAAGATGATGATAAAAAAATGTCAATCCCAAGTACAGAGGAAACCGAGGATGATCTCATAGCAATATGTAACATACGTATTAAACAGTTAATTGTTAAATTTAGCTTTCTTTAAATGAATATCATGTGAGTTTAATTTTCAAACCAATAAAGAGTACAAAGTAATTCAAAGGAAGTCTTTCTTAGTTTTCAATAAACTAAGAAATTTAATGAGTTGACCAAGTTAGGATATTTAATGAAAAATTTGAAAAATCAGTTAACGAATTAAAGAAGATGTACTTTTTAATTATGACTATAAAAATCAATCAGGATGGAGATGGGATGATGACAGAAAAATGCTAGTCCCAGGTATAGAGAAAATTGAGAATGATCTCATAGCGGTATATAACATACGTATTGCACAGTTAATTATTAAATTTAACGTTCTTTAAATGAATAACATATGAGTTTAATTTTTAAACCAATAAAGAGTACAACGTAATTCAAAAGAAGTCTTTCTTAGTTTTCAATAAAATGGAGTTTATTTTGTTCAATTCTATGTCGAGAGGGGATGCCGATATATACAATGAAGGTCCTCCTTATCTCGACAAATGCAGTGACCCTGGTGATGAGGAGCAACAGTGTCAGAGACTCTGACGCACCAGGTTAGGCGCGTCACACTCAACTTTGCACCGAGCGTCTGACGGCCTTTTGTTGGTGCGTCAGAGTGGTTGTGAAGGTCGAGGCTTGGACCGTTACAGACTGTGACGGCCCAAGCTTAGACCGTCAGGCTCTGTGTGGTGCCGAGATGAGTTTTCGTGTTCTCCGCGATCGTTTCGCGTTGTGTCGGTCCCTAGTTGACCCGGTCGTGACCCAGTGGTCGACTTGCGGTCTTGTGAGTGCCCCAGACACCCACGGGATTATGTGTCCATGTTTTGAGGGTGTCGGGAGGACCGTGTTACATCGTTTAGCGTACCCATGGGTTTGAGAGTCCGGGTGACTTCTCGCGTGTCGGGCTTTCGTGTTACGCTAGACCGAGTCACCGTGTGTCGGTGTGTGCGGTGGGGTCTCCCCCGCATGCCGTGAGTTTTCCTGGAAGATGATTCCCGAGTGGGCCATGTGTTTGGCCTTGGACTGCGAGTCCAATTATCGGCGTGGCAGCTTGTACGTTGCCCTGGGAATCATGCTTCTGTGCTTTCCGCGTGGGCCATGCGTATGGCCTTGGACTGCGAGTCCAGTTGCCAGCCTGGGGCTGGAGGGTTCCCGCCTTTCCCTGAGAGTGGGATTTGGTTTGGCGGCCTGTGAGCTGCTTTGGGAACCGTGTTTCTGCGTGGCCAAGCGTGCGGCCCGTGGACTGTGAGTCCCGTTTCTTCTCCGACTGTGGTCACCGTGCGACGGTGCTGGTACATGGGACGGTCCCCGTACTTCGTCGGATTCGGACGTTGTTTTCCGTTGACTTGAGAGTCTACTCTCTCAGTGACCCTCCACTAGTCGTAGCATGCTTACACGCGTGTGGTCCCACCAGGGAGTGGTGGAGAGGCTACCCTTAGAGACGATTTGTGGACCGGTTTTCGTCGGGCCCCGCGTCTAGCAGCCAGAGTCCGGCTGAGGGGAAAACTGGTCAGAGGGCCAGACCAGGGACGGACGGTCTGTGTGTGCACACGTGGTTGGGGGCGGTTGGACCCACGGCGACGGGCGTGACCCCAGCTAGTCACTTGTTTGTGATTACTTGTACGGTGTCTCAGTTCCCGCTGGGCTGGAGGGAGATACCTGAGGCGCAGACTAAGACGTCAGTGGACGCATCCGGTCTTGCTTCTAGTGGGAGGTACTCCTGTTCTCGACAAAGAGTGGCAGACTGTCAGTTTCCGTGACTTCGACCTTCGGATTTTCAGTCGTGTTGGCAGTTGAGTTTCGGTTGTCTCGCAGAGGCACGTGTGTCGATTTTCGTGCCGTGAGACTAGTGCTAGTGGCTTTACCGAGGTTGCGTCTTGTTATGCGGTACCCGCGATCGGATGGTCGGGGTTGCACCTTGGACAGTGTGTCCTGGTTGGCCGTGTCATGGAGGCAGGCCTCTACGGCGTGGTTACCGTGGGTTTTTACTTCGGTAAGCGGTACTAGTGTAGTTCGGTAGCCCCCGACCGTGAGTCTGGGGTGTGTTTCTAGTACAGTAGGAGTAGCTGTAGTGCCGAGTTTTGACCGGCCACCGGTTCGTTGTTCCTGCTGTCGTTGTAGCCTTCCTTTTCGCTGCCACCGTTGTTTCCGGTTGGGGTTCCGCGGGATCCCTACTGAGTCTCTGTTTTGGAGACTCATTCTCTACTTTTCAGGTGTGGCGGTTCTTCCTCGAGGCTCGAGGGTGCGGTGCGGAGGTTCTCAGTTGCCAGCTCGCCGGGCCGAGTGTTCACTTGGCATGTGGTACGTTTTTACTGCTTTAGACTGTACTTTCTGTTGGACTGGACTCTGTTGTAGCTGTAGTTGTTTATTTATTTTTGTTAATTTTTGTCATGCTTTATTTCCTATTTCTTTGTACCTCCACACTCCTTTTAGCCCTTCCGAGCCCTCCCGACTTGTGGGCGGCGGTTCGAGTCTCGGGTTATCGGGACTTCTCGGTAATCGGATTCTCGGGTCGTTACAAGCAGACTATATATGGAGGAAGACTCAGGGCTGGATTTCAATATATATAGTATGCTTAATGGCACCAACACACCTGAAAATAATCAACAACCATCGCAAATGGGAGCTTTGAATGTTGAGACAATCGGGGACGCTCCCTCTATGTCCAAGACTATCCTTTCATCTAGTAATATTAATAAGAAGAGGAAGTGAGATTCCCAGGGTAACGAGGATTCAATTAATAAGTTGGTGGGGTTAGGTCATGAAAGGTTAACCTTGACAAGAGAGATGCTTCAATTATTAAAAAAAAGCTACATTGCCAATGGATGAGGCAACTGATGTGCTCATCAAGTTGTCTGGACTTCCTTAGCAAGGTATCTATGAAGCTATCGAGCTTATCAAGTCTACCGAGGATCGTTCCATCTTCTTGACCCTCTTAGAAGATTTGAAAGTGGGATGGATATTTAGGCACCTAGGCTACTATTGAAATTAGTTCATATCTTTTTCATGCTTTCAATTACATGTGCAATTTTTACTATTTTCATTTATTTATTTGATGAAATGTGAACAACTTTTACAATGCTTTATTTACATGAATTACTTCGTGATATACTCTTGCACATATTTAATGTTGCTTTGTTTTGTCATATAAGATTTTTGGTTTTTACATCATCAATGAATTCTGGAACCACTTATGTCGATCTTTCACTTGACGTCCTCGTCAAGTTTATGATGGAAGAGGAGAAGTATTAGGAGGAAGTTGAATATGCAGTTCTTCTTCAAAGGTTGTCCTCTCACATATATATCCACGTGACCCCAATGCACATATATGTTGGTCGAGGTCATAGGTGGGTTAAACAATTAACGGTTGATCATGTGGATTTATCATATTCTAATTTTTGAGTGCATCCTCAATTATTCTTAAGATTAAGGTCTAATCGTTGGATGCCTAGAATGATTGACTTTTGGTATTGTTGGGACTTAGCTGCAAGAGTCAGATAAGTTAAGATCGACTTTTGGTTCAAGTATCAATTTAAAGTTCTACTTTGATGAGAATGTAGGATCAACTATTATGGACCTTCTACCTTAGATGCATGTTGTGGTATTTTACAGGCCCTAACTTAGTGGCCAAGAAAGAGGGAGTGTGGAAAAAGCCGGAGATAATTCAATGAAGGTATCTTTTCTCTTAGAAAAAGGTCAACAAAATATTTTGTTGAAGTCTGAGTTAACCTAAAGCAAGTTTGCTGGGGAGTTTTATTTCACCCCTAAGTCGACGGTTTTAGAAAACTTGGCCATTATATGAAGATATCTCGGTAAAGCACCTTCCCACTTATTAAGGGCGAGAAAATGTAAAAAGATCATGCTATATCTTAGTCTGATGCTTGCAGGGGGTCGTAAAGCTATATATATATTATCTCCTGACACCCCCGTCTTACGTTTTCTGGTGTTATATTACTGTCAAGTCAAGTCCTCTCCATTATAAGGGTTGCAAGTCTTTTTTTATATGGAAGTTTGCATTGTTAGAGAGCCCAACTCTGATGGAAAAGCTCATCTAACCATTTCCCTAACATTTACTTAACATATGAATTAGGGTGCAATAAGTTTCTGCATGTTTCCCCCCTCCCTTCTTCATTTCCCTAGTAGATGGATCTTTGCCACTTTCCAGAATCTTCATGTTCAGGAAATCTCTGTCTTATGAAAATAACTAAGTATGAAGAGGTTAGATTTCGCGTCAAGTCCTGAGCCGTCCGATCTAGGGCGATAACTGCGGGTAGTTACTCCAACACAAAATTCTACAGAGAGAGAAGAAGATGCCAAGGGGGCCCGAGCTTCTAACTCCGGGGAAAACCCTCCGATGCTTAAGTCAGCGAACGGTAGTAGCAAGGTGCGAAGGGGGCAGGGGAGGAAGACGGACACGAGATTACTCTCCACCAGTTGAAGTGACTCCGAGTGAGCTTACCTTTCCGAAGGGATCTCCTGAGTTTATATAGCGGCGGGCTTCACCGCCAAGGAAGAAGAAGGATGGGGTTCGGAGGGGACTGCATCCTGGTGAGGGACTCTTCCCATTCAAGGACTCTCCCCTCCTCCTTATCTCCATTCCATGATATCAACCCAATCCTTGCTCATATAGGTGCAAACGGCAAGGACTTAGCCCCAGCTTGCTAAGGAGTCCTGATCCCAAGCTAATCTATAAGGATAAGGCATGGAACACCTTTCTTTCGCTAGGGCCGCCCACCCGACCTTGGGGGCCGCTCGGCAGGATCCACTGGCTTTCCCCGCTAGGGAGGGAGGCCGACTGATCGTCACCGAGCCGAGGCCCAAAAGACGAAACAGGCCGTGGGCGGATAAAGCCTCGAAATAAGTGGGCTCGACGAGGGCTATCACTTAAAGGGCCGAACAAGCCATGATGGGCCATACGTGCAGTGGGTCGCAAATTTCCCCGTCTCCAAAGTACATTCATGTGACAAACTATACGAACCTCTGATTCTTGAAGCTTTTCACAATTGGGGGCTCAACAGAGTTTTGATGAGTTTCTATTGGGCGCTCCACTGCCATCAAGTGTACAGATTATATTTCCCATTTTATCTGTCACTCTGTCTTTGTTTTGTTTGCCTCTCTTCTTATCGATGATGATATTCATAAAAATATGTTTGAAATTTACCTCCTTAAAAACATATTTGAAAATATCGATGATGATATTCATAAAAATATGTTTGAAATTTACCTCCTTAAAAACATATTTGAAAATATCGATGATGACATTCATAAAAATATGTTTGAAATTGACCTCCTTAAAAATATATTTGAAAATTAAAAATATGTTTGAAATTTCAAATATGTTTTTAAGGAGGTCAATTTTCAAATATGTTTTTAAGGAGGTCAATTTCAAACATATTTTTATGAATATCATCATCGATAAGAAGAGAGGCAAACAAAACAAAGACAGACAGATAAAGAAATTTGAAAATGGCCCCACTAAAATTCCCATTAGCTCCTTGGTCCTAGTCTCTTCTTTTAAACATGAAAAGAGACCACTTCAAAGCAAAACATAGGAAGACCAGAGAAAGACGAGGAACCGTCCCAGCCTATGCAGATGATGTTTTAACCTGTCATATGTACAGTAACTCTAGTCTCAGTCTTAAAATGACACATACAACTCGAGTCACTGGATAAGATTACAATTCTACACAAAATTTTCTAACATCTCTTTTCAAAATTACCATATGCACATATTTCCCTCTCTATCTTTGAGAGAAAGGTGGAGAACTAGTCTATATCAGGGTTTGTAATATCGGTCTAGGACAGCCTGACTCGCACGACCTGACCCGTCTCAGTCCGAGGCCGGGACGCATGGGCCGTGGGTCGTGACCGAGTCGTTTAATATATTTAAGATTATATTTTAAATATAAAATATTATATAAGTAAGATGGTTAAGTATCTTCATTGGTTAGGAGGTGATTTAGGTTCAAAACTCACCAATTACGTATGTTATTTTGATTTCTTTTTAAGATTTTTATATAAAAAATTCAAAATCTTAAGGGGGTTCAACATATTTGAATCCAAGACGTCTTAAATAAAGCGCACAAATCACTTAACCAACCGAGCTAAAATTTTATTATATTATTATATATATATTATATATAAAAAGAGTCCTTTTTTATTTCGACATTTTACGGGATGGATCGAGACGGATCGGGACGGTACCGTCTCGGGCCGTGACCGGGACGGCCGAGACGACAAATCTTGATCTATATATCCTCAAAATTAGAGAAAGATGACCAAAAACTGAAAAACAAAGAAGCAAGTGACCGAATTGATGAGAAAAGTTTTGTACAATATCTTGGGTAATTACACATGGGAGTGTTACACGTGTAACACTTATTTTTTTAATTTTTTTGGGTAACTCTCCCCTCAAGTTATCTGAATGTGGATGTCACGTCCCTTGATGACGTGATGTGAGGGTCACGTAAAAAAATTTATCCTCTATGAATAATATAAAAATAAGATTTTTCGCTATTCACAAGGTCATTTTTATACGTGACATCTGCGCCCAAATAATTTGAGACGAGAGTCATTCAAAAATAAATTCAAAAAAAATTATTACACGTGTAACACCTCCGAATGTAATTATCTGAGGTGTTAGCCCAAATACTTTCTCCGAATTGGTTGGCCACCAACGACCTCTGACTAGGAGAAGAAAGCAACTTGAGAATTGAGGTGAGGTAAGAGCTGACAAGAATGCATAAGATACTCCAATTAGAGCTGGCCACCAACCGAGGGGAATGGAGTAGATGATGTTATGAAGAACCTCTCATCTGATATCTAAAAGAGTGACTTATTTGACACGATAGACAGATGACGTTGTTTAGTTCCTCCGGGACAGCTACTCCCTTCCCTGCAAATGTGAGACACTCTGATATTTATCCACTTTCCTAACATCTGCTTAATAGTCACGAGGACTGCTCTGATTTCAAGGGGAGCTTCGTCCTGTTCCATGTCCTTCCATGGTAAGCTATCACCTTCACACCATAGTCCTTCCATGTCTTCTGGACTTTTCCTTTGAACGCCTGCCTGGAGGCCATGAAGGAGAGCTAAACCCTCAGCTTTAAGCCTTAAGGATGGAGGTCTCCCCTAGATAAAGAGCACCGTCCCCAGTCCCCGAATACAAACCTGCCTGCCCCTGTTTGGCCCGAAGACAATTCAAGTATTTGGCTCCATCGACATTAAGTTTCACGTCCCATCCTCCATCTGGTGTTTGCCATTTAATCCATCTCTCTCTACTCTGATATGTAGTGAGAACCCCCACCCATTGCCTGTCTAGGATCTGCTCCCTCTCATTGCACGCCCAGGATCTATATTGCTGTCTGTCTACATTCATCAAAAAGGCATGTGATCTTAGCTAGTATGCTCGCCGCATTGCTGCAGCTTCCCTGGTCTCACCTCTGAAAACTCATTCATTTCTGCTGTTCCATATATATAGAGTCCGGTGCACACGCCACTATGGCTGGCTCTCTTTGCAGCCGTCAGGAAATTGCCCTTTTGGCAGCATTTAACAACTTCTTCCCATGCTTTCTGCATATATGCATGTTGGTTGTCAAGAATGCAGAAATTAATCCCCAAAGCTCCGTGGGTTAATTTCTTACACAGAAACACAGCATGTGATTGGTGTTTCCTCTGCCCCTCCACAACGAGTGGCGTTTGCGATGCCAATGGATGTCCAGTAAGATCCTCCTCGCGCGGTAAACCAGCTTTTAAATTCTGGAGATTTGAGCATCGCCCAGCATCGATACATATAACAAACACTCTTTTATCGTTCTTTGGTTTGTTAATTACTAACCGTCTGATCTCACAAATGACATGATGAATATGATTCTTCTAATGCGTAAAGAGTTGACTACAAAAAAAAACTTAAGATATAGACAAATAAAAGAAAGAACGAATATTTTCTTGTTGGACAACCTAATCGAAACTAATTTAATAAACGGAATAAGAGTAGAATATGATGGGTTAATTATTCACCTTATCCTAACATGTTATAAAAGCAGCCCAAGAGATTAGATTCATTTAAGATATATGATTTCATATATCCCAGCATGCAAATAGCGTCAAAGAACAGTGAGTTAGAAATCACAAGCACCGTTTAATGGTGGGTCTGAATTAATCTTGGATGAAACAACTCAAGAACAGTTTGGTTTAACCTGAAATATCATAAAGCGTTACATTCATGTGTCCCTCGAATATCAAACTACGATTCAAAAGAAGAAGAGAAAAGATACAAAATAATTAATCGTAGATCACTGATCACCCAATTAAGTTGTTCTACAGTTTATTTGGAGACCGTAAACGTAGAAGTTTCACATGTACGCGATTCTTTCCAGTTTCGTGAAGAAAAGTTGAGGACCCCGTCCATGAATTGGTGAAGGATTTTACGCGCTGCAGAGTACCACAAGAACCTCTCTTCAATAAAGAAACCACATATATATATATGCATATGTATACTCTCTCTCCATATTTACAAGAAGACGATGTACGGATCGATTAACCATGGGAGACGTATCACACAGCACAGAACTAGGGACGTCTGGCCGCAGAAGTCTACTATATCTACAGCGGGTGGGTTGTTTGGGGATCGAAGGAGGCGATCGGCCTCCGCGCGCTACGCCCACGGCCGGATGAGGAGGACGGTGCCGGGGCCGACGTCGTCGGTGTCGGCTATCTGGGGGTTGTCGTCGAGGATGAAGGGCGCATCGCACTTGACGCTGATGGTCTGCAGCGTCTCCCCTTCCTTGGCCACGTACACCTCGTCGCAGCGGCGGGGGAGGGCGCGGGCGGCGTCGGCGCACCCGCAGGCGACGCAGAACGCGAGGTAGAAGATCAGCAGGAGCGCCACCAGCCTCCTCGGAGCCCCCATCGATCCCTTCCAATTCTCTCCTGTCCTCAGAAGCTAGCCAACGTTGGTTTGGAACGATGCAAAGAGCTGACCCGGCTGTGGGTATTTATCGGAGAAGGTGGTGGCGCAGAGGTCAGCGAGACGGGAAGGGGAGGCTTCGAAGCAAAGGGGAGTTAAGGGAGGTGGCGTTTTGGGTTTGGTGGGTGGGGGGGGGGAGTTCTAACGTGAATGGGACCGCGGAGAAAGGAGGGAGTAGGAGGATGGAAGGCTTGACCAGGACTCGTTTCGCGTGGTTTATAAAGTATCAGGCGAAGGGCGGAGTCGCTCAGGTTTTGGTGAGCTAAAACGGAACCGGTCAGGTGGAATAAACCGACATGCGACCGGCCTTTTTGGCTAAAGATTTTAAGGTGTCCTAAAACGACTCGGCAACTGAAACCGATCCCGTTGGGATTTTTGAGTACGTGGTTTGGAAACGCGATCAATCGGTGAGGGCAATCGGAGGCGACGGCGAGAGTGACCGCAGGGGGTGTCAATAGAGACCGCAACAGCTCTAGTGACCGCGCAACAGCCCCCGCAATGGCGACGCTAATGGTAGGCGATGGCGAGGGTGACCGCAATGGCTTCTGGAGATGGTGAGTTCAATGGCGGCCATGTTGGCGATGGCATAAATGGAAAAACACCTCCCGAAATCTTCTGGTCACCGCGCTGGGAAGCGGCCCTCGACAAGTTTATCTAGATTCTGAGAGAGAGGGAGCGAGTTGCGAGTGATTTCTCTCTTTCGTGAATCCATGCCGCACACCACCCGGGACAGTCTGAAGTCCTGAACCCATTGGAAACGGATTCAACCCTGTCGAATAGTGAATACCACGTGGCACAAAGCGCGGCTTTAGAATTAAATCATGACCCTCAACTTTTTTTTTTGAGAAAATGTCCTCGTATTGACGTCAGGGGTGAAGAGGCGTGACTCTAATATGGGTAGATGTTAATTAAGTAAAATTCATCTAAAGTTGTGGAAGATTCACTGTCAAAATATATAAAATATAGTCACACGTGCATGTAATGGGCGGTGTATGGTATGACCCTAAAGAGAAAAATTGATGGAACGGAACGGGAAAAAAGAAGAAGGAAATGCCGAACCTTCATTCCACGTGGGCCAAAATCAGCTGCTACCAATTTCCATGTGAGGCTATAATCAAAACGTAAGAACTTTAAATTTAGAATATCTATTAAAAATAACAATGGGAAAATCCTTTAATTTGGACCCCTCTTCGAAAAGAAAATCATGCCAATTATTTCTCTCCTCTAAAACGGAAAACAAGTTGTCCATGTGCTGGCTCATAGATATGAGCAAAACATTTATCTTACGAGCAAAAACTAAGTAAGTATTTTGTGGGATATTTCACAACTCGAAGAAAAGAAATCATTGAAATGGTGAATGTTAGTAACCGGACACACTCCCGAGGGAGCTGAATAGGTGTGTCTTTGAAAAATAATCATTGATTAAAGATTTCTAAGTTGTGTAGCTGACTAAAAAGTGTATCAATGTAACCAAATCACAATAGACACGAGATTTTATATTGGTTCGGTCAGTTCTGTGGATTTTTTACGTCTAGTCTCCGTGTAACTCGCCCGAGATATTTATTAATCTTTTGTCAAAAGTTACAACATATGTTTTCCGATTCAACTCCCCAGTTGATCTTGCAGGGCTCATAGGATCCTAGTTATTTTTCAGGAACCACTAACTCAGCTGATTTTGATCTGATCTCATCCCACCAAACAGTCACCCATTATGACTTAAATTTTTTTAGTGATTTCACATCAACTAGTTAGCCTTCCAGGGGTTAGTCATCTAACTGATTTTTATAGTATCAGCGGACCAACCCAACACACAAAGTGCTGGTTATACATAGTAATAAATGCTCTTACCATCTGTCCTTTAGGTAGACTAACACAGAGTAAATATAAATGATTGTAATGAATGAAAGAGAATGAAAGTAGAATATCATTACAACATAATAATCAATTTTTCTTTTCAATATCTTTGTAAATCATTTATGTGTATGGTCTTGTAGCATTGAAGTGTTCTATTGGCACCATACTATTTATTTCGTGTGATCAATGTGTCAAAATCAATACACGTGAACCACTTTTGTATATTATCACTAAAGATTAATATATCAATAAAGAGGAGAGGTGAAATATCGCCTTTTCATGTAATACATTGTAAATACACCTTTGTTTATGTCGTTTTCTGCTAAGGTAGTGTATCAGATTCATTCCACCTTTTTTAAGAAATAAAGAGTGTTCCGTCTTATTAAGAAATTGTAGTTTACTATCACGATGGAATATTAGACACATTTCACATTATCAAGATAGTTGAGTCAAATGCTTCCCCTTATCCTTTAGTGTTGTCAATTTGTGTTGAGGTGAAGTGTCATTTTTGTTGTTCTGCCTTCTCAACGAGTTTTATCTTTTTTGTGTTAAGGCAGATACTTCAGCTAAGGCAAATGCTTTGCATTTCTATTTGGTAAGGCGTATGCTTTACTTTATAGGAAGTTAAGATGAATGCTCCACCTTACCTTTAGTTTTGTCTTTTTATGTTGAGACGGAAGTTTCGGTTAAGGCAAATACTAATTCACATTTCATCCCGTTAAGATGAATGCTTCGTCTTATGGAAGTTAAGGCGAATGCTTTGTCTTATCTGAACTTTTTGTCATTTTGTGGTAAAGCGATGTTAAGACGAATGCCTTGCTAAGGCGAATGCTTCGTCTTCTTAATTATTTTATCTTTTTTTGTTGAGGCGAAATCGTTTGGCCTGTTAAGGTGTTAAAGTGATGTTCCGCCATGTCTTGACTTTTTGTCATTTTGTGCTAAGGCGAATATCTTATTAAGGCGAATGGTTCACCTTCTTGAGTACTAAGGCGAATGTTCCACCTTCTTTATGTGCTAAGGCGGATCATAGAGTGATGTTTCAACTTTCTAAGAAAATAATGTGAATGATTTAGCTTTTATTCCATGTTCATATTGCCTTTCTATTGTGTCTTTCATCTTTATTATAGACTAAGACGTTGTTAATTAGTATTTATCTCAGATATTTATGTAGACATGTATTTAAGTTCAACTTGTAATCTTAATTATTGAGATAATTAATTATTTGTTTTATCATAATCTAAATTAATAGATTTTATGAAAAATATATTTTTCAATAGTGAATAATGTATGACTGGTCAAATACTCTCTAGGATTTTTTTCCAAAGTTCAATGTACAAATAATGGTAGCTTTTCGATCTAAGACGTGAGTGAAGCGCTTCACATTTTTACATATGTGCGTGTATATAATGGGACATTTGTTGTGTTTGGAGGATATTAATCTTATTTAGTTTCAGGTCTTAGGATCATTGGATCCTATATGGTTAAACTTTCTCAACAAGTAGGCTATTATATATGATGACCTACACCCATGTACTTGTTACAAACCTCTCACTCATTCAATGCCCCTAATTATAATTGGAGCCCAGATAGATTGTCAAACTCTCACATGTGATCAGATAATCTCATACTCTAATAATCAACAAGAAATTCATTTCTAGTTAATTGTTTGGATGCCCCTATCTAGAGATTTACTAAGTATAGCTCTATAGGCCATTCTTTCTCTAGATATCAAGACTGATGAGTTCATGTTAACCACTCAATTTGTCTTTACATACATCTCTGAGAACTCAAGTGCACAGTTATCTTAGAGTCATGTAAGTGAGTTTATAAGTCATACATCAAAGCATGATGATCCCCATGCAAGATATCTTTGATATCTCAGGTGTCAATTACACCATTGTGACTAGGAGTATCCTGCTTGATAGTCATATATCATAACCATTCAAAAACTGTTCAGTGCATCAATTAAGTAGACTCATTCTCCAACGAGCATCTGCACACTTTTAAGTTGTTGGGTTAATTGCTATGCACCAACCCTTTATTACCTGTAGTATTCAGGAGTGACTCAATTGATAAAGACCCTCTATGTGCACCTAGATGACCAAGTTCAAACATCACGAGTCATGTTTAAAAAGAAAGAATTTATATGGAGAATTGTATAAAAGCTTAAAAGTAGGACTTCCAACTAAAAACAAAAAAATCTTGGAGAGCCTTGCTCTGTTCTGTTTCCTAACTCACATGAGATGCATCAGAGAGGGAGACTTGCTATTGTGAGAGATGGGGAAACACCCTGAGGCCATAGGTGGCTTCACTCTATTAGTATCATTTAGGATTGTTGCCACCAGTATCTTAAAATTCGACCCGACCCGGCCAGTCCGCCCGATTAACCCGTCACTCAATCTTAAAATTGGGTTAAAACAATGTCTAAACTGTCCAAGACCTAAAATCCAATCAAACCCGATTAACTTACTCTAACTCGGCTAATCTGGCCTAACCCGGTAAAACTAGTGCGACCCAGTCGAGTCCGAGACATATTTTTTATTTTTAAAATTTTATCATTATTTTAAATTTTAATGTTAATTTACCTTTTGACCTTATTGTTTAATAATATTAATAAAAGATTAACATAATTTTTAAAATTTAAAAATACTTGGGCTCCAAACTTCCAACCTTTCTAATTCTAGCTTATTCCCTATGTGAGTAATGGCAGCGTGCAAAATAACAGAAGGAAGAAGATGAGGATCAGAGAACACTCGTAGAGGGAGATGAAGATAAGGAATAAGATGAAGGCCCAGTGACATATGAAAATTTAGATGAAGAATAAATTTGACTTCACACATTATGAAACTTATGTCTCATGAGATTCTAACTATAGCTGATAAATATTCATATGTAGTGTTTATTTAATGTATTTTTTATTCCTTATCTAGATTATCGTAGCGGTTGTTTAATGCATTTATTTTTATTTTTATAATATGTGTTAAAGTGTATCTTTCATATTTCTAACTTAAGATATATTAAAATTTTATGGTGATAAATAATATTGATATTTATGGTTCTAATATTATAGGTCACGGGTCAACTCGAACGGTTAAATCATTGACATGTAATCCACTAACCTAACCAAGTCAAAGTCTGGGTCAGATTTTAAAACATTGGTTGCCACGGCTCTCGACCCCATCTTTGGTGCATTAGGGGTTTTAGAAAACTTTTTATTACTTGAGAAAAGAAACTTTTTCTTCCCAAATTTTACAAGTTTTTTTAGAGGAAAATATTTTTTCATTGTTTGGATTAAATCTTATTTGATTAATGTTAAATCTCAAAATGTCGAAAAGAGAGAGAGAAAGAGGAACCTTGTTTTTTCTCTTCTCCCCCACCCCCTAAACAAACAAAAAAAAAGTTTTACTATGTCTCTACTCTCAAGGTAGTAAATTTTTTAGGTACTTTTTTCACCCTACAAATAACAAAAAACTAACTATTATTTTAAACTTTTTAGAAAAGATCTTTTCCCATAAAATTAATTATTTTATATTATAAAAATAAATATATATGAATATCTAAGCTTCTACATTATCCCACATGGCTAAGTAAATTTACTAATTTAACCTAACTTAGGTCTCCTAAATATTTAGTCTAAAAAAATCAGTTAAACTTATATCTAGGAATACTAGACGCCCTACATCTAAGTCCTCAATGCTTATATGGAATATCATCTAAGTACTTCGTCTAAGGTAGAAGTTGGATGATAGATCGTCCACGAACTTAACTTAGATGATAAGAAGCCTTTTGTCTAAAGAAAAAATGTTAGATGATACATTGTCTACTATGGGTAAATAGACAATGTAACATCCACTTTGTAAAAGACATCATCTAAAACGAAGCATCCTCTACCTTCGAAGTTAGACAATGCTTAGTCTACTATGAAAACCCAACCTGTTCAATCTATGTCCCTCCATCTAAAAACATAAAGTTAGATGATACATCGTATAAGGTAAAAAGGATATACGATGCGAGAGCGGATAGATGAAATTCTGTCTAAAAGGAAAACAATAAAACATGTAATAGATGAAACTTAGCCTAACCCAGCAGATGCACTACAAGTTGGATGATGTAGTGTCTAAGTGCCATGTAAACAGAAGATTGTCTAAGTTGCAAATAAGTATACGATAGAACATCTAAATGAAGAACAATACATCGTCGAAGACTACTAAACGACAAACCTATATATCATCTGATATCATATCTTTATGTTTAAAACTCACATAAATAATACATAACCCAAGTTTGCATAAATACTATATATCGCCACATCATCTAATAAGACGATAGACAATGCAACGTCCCTCTACCAGACTTGGTCAAATAAATTGCTTTTGACCATGTTTCATCTAAGTGTCATAAAATAAAAAATACCTATGAAAACACTTAAATGATATAACGAAGACAATACTCTAATTGTCTAACTTGCTTGAAATACTTTAATACTTGGACAATGCACATCTAGACAAATATATTAGACAGTCAAATGGTCACAGACATCCTGCATTAAATGTACAGTATTCGTTGTATACTTTTAGCCCTAAATATAAAACATATTATATTACGTGCTCAAAATATAATGTCAATTTTTGAAAGTGAGATATATTTTATTTGCATACTCAAATTTATTTTATTTCTGTACTCAAACGTTACGGGGCATATTTTCAAATTTCGCTACTTTATCTCAAATTAGTATAACAGCTATATATAGAAGAAATACTTTTAGTATATGTGTCAGATATACAGGCTTCAGGGACAGAGATAGATAGCATGCAAAGGGAAAGATACACAGACAAGATATCTGTGGCAGGCGTCTGACTCACCTACCGCCTGGACAAAGACATGCATATGTAAAGAATGTTGAGTTCCCAGAAGAAGTCAAGGCCACTGAACGTTGTGATAGTGATCATACCATTGAAGACTATCTGAGTCTAACTGATAGAACTCTCGGGAGTCTATAAATACCCTAGACTTCAAAGGAGGAACTACCTTTTGCACGCCAAGGGTTCAACAAGCATTCAAGCGATCCCCAAGTGACAAGCTTCCTCCACACTCACACCTACGAGAAATTTTATCGCATTCACTCTGATCCCTGAAATCTCTCACTTCGAGAAGCATTCAAGAGGAGAAAGAATATACACTTCAATGACATTCTTCATTCCTTCCTCTTCATATCTTTCAGTATTTTTCATTTATTCTATTGTAAATTATCATTGTCTTCGTGATAGGGGTAAGACCATTTGTTGCTCTTGGGGATAGCACTGCGTGTGCTTGGCGAGGTCACTGAAACTCAAATTAGCTAGGTGGCTAGATCTTGGAAAGCTAACTAGTGCGAAATCACTAGAAAAATTAAGTCACTTTGTGTGACCGAGTGGTTTGCTGAAACTTGATCAAAAATCACCTAGGTCGCCTGTTCTTGAAAAATAAGCAGGGAAAGGTTTGCTAAGACTTGTTAAGATCAACTGAGAGCTAAGCCGTGTAAAACCAACAAATGTAACCTTTGAAGAAGGTTAATGAAATCCCTTGTGAAGTTCTTGAAAGAAATGTACATCTTGCAAGTCAATCATTTATAAAGTGATGGCATTATTTTATAAACATTCTCATTTATATTAATAATATTTATGATATTTTTTTCATTATGTCTCATTTAATAATTATTTATACATATCACTGCTTGACGTGATGAAGTCCTTGAATACATGTAAGGAAGTTTGGGTCATAATGAGATTATGATAATACAACCAACCTTCCAGATGTATGTGTTCTAAATATTCATTGTCATAAGATTTTTGAGACGGGACATCAAATAATCTAGATAGATCAGTGCACATGATATTCTCTCATGTAAGAAGGGTGACTAATCTCATAGCCACTGGTGTGAAGACACGAAGATATATATGCAAGTTCCCATTACAAGAATAGGGTTCACTAAACTAATCTGATTACGAATCTCTAGAATATAATTATATCTAACTATCAACCAAGATATTCTTTAGTCACAATAATATAATTGGTCCTTAGACATGACTCACCAAAGATATCTTGCATGAGAACGCCAGTGTTTTGATCGTCCACTCTCAGATATCGGATGAGAGAGAATGCCTTATGTTACTCGAAAAGATCTCTAGCCAGGGTTACGAAGTTCACTAGAGAAGGAATTACAGTACGATTTAGAGTACAGAGTTCATCAAGTTATAAATAAGAAGGGTTTGACAGTATGATTATACCATTAATTATGACAAAGGGCATTGCATATGAATGAAAGACTATAACTGTATAGTAATTGTGGACGGAAAGGTCCCAGAGTGGTTTCATAGACTCTCTTTATCTTCTGGGGCCACACAGTGTTGTTAGGTGATTACTGTGGCATGAAAGCCCAATGAATGGATAATCATGATCATGAGATGATTATCCATCATGAGATGACTAAATATTTAATTTTATGTTAAGTGTTAATACGAAAAAGGTAAGTAGTTCTTAACCTTAATGGGCCTAAACTCATACTTACATTGGGCCTAGTGGGTCACACACATTAGGGTTATGGATGACGAGAGTATTTATTAAATTATGGACTTATGAAGTTTTTTGTGAAAAAGTAAGAAGTCTATTAATAATTATATGGAGGGAACCTTGGGCCAAGCATCCAGAGTTTCCCCGGTCAGAGTCGCCCCCTTTTCTCTCTCTCCTCCTTCGAAGGAGCCCCCCTTCTCCTCTCTCTTCTCCCTCTTGTCTTTAGTGTAGAGACTCTGCTTGAGTACCGTGGAAGAGATAGTTCGTGGAGCGCTTCTTAGAGAGAACTATGTCATCCGTGTTCATGTGGATATCACTAGATACCGCGAAGTTGTGCATTTTATCACCGCCACGAGAGATCACTTTCTATTTCTCTATGATCCCCGTATCGTAGGAGTAAAATCGGATCTTTCTCGTAGATAGTTGACGAGAATCACACTCGAGCGATCAACATGTGCTAAAATAAAATTTTAATTTCTTGTTTCCATTGCATTCATCCCGGCTCAAATCCTTACAGTCCTAAGGGGACTAGATGTAGGTCTACGAAAGAGGGTAGATCGAACTAGTATAAATCTGTGTTCCATGTGTGTGATTGTTGTTATACATATTTATTTTCCCCTGCGTTTAACATTTAAAATTTTAATACGTGATTATTTTTCAAAGACACTTATTCACCCCCTTTAGAGTGTGCCCAGTTAATAACATAAATAAATATTTTGAAAAAAATATTTATTTAGAAAATAAATTTTCCTCTAGCTTTTTAAAACTCCTTAATTTTGTAGAAGTTTTATTCATGACTCTAAATGCTATCGATCATCATAGTAAAGTTCAAGATCATAGGTAATCCACTTCTTTGAGGGAGCAAGAAAGATGAGATCCTCAGCGAAGGATGTCACAGCTCCCATAGGAGCTGTAAGACCAAGGAAGATGAGAAATTAGCACTTTTGCATCATATATGGCTATTTATGTATTGAGTGATACTACATTGCATGCAGTGAAGTTGGGCGCAGCTCAAATATATCTTTTTTTTTAAATAATCCCTTCCCAATGTAACCCGAATGTTGTTTGATTAATTTTCTTTAAAAATGGGATAATCTTTTTCCCGCAAAAAATGGGCCAACCAAAAAAGGCCCAAAAAAGTTGTCTGTTTTTTTTTGAATTTCTTTCAACCGTCTCATCTAAGTTGAGATAGTATGTATGGATTGTTTGGGGAAGTGGTTACCTTAAAATTTTCAAATATATATATATATATATTTTTTTGGTTGGGCTGTTTCCCATGACGTGCAGCTGACATTACTCATGTATGATTTTTTTTGGAATTGCACTTGTCACTTTTTCTTTTGTGGTTAACCAGTATTTTAGGGCCTGTTTGCAGGCTTATCTTTAAACTTTTATATATTTAAACTAATTAACTTGGGAGTAAGGAAGTAAATCTTAGAAGCTGCTTACGTGAATTGCTTTTCAATCTTCAAAAGTCCCAACATTATGACTGTTTAAAATTAGGGTAGAAATAAGACTGTTGGAGAAGTTTGACTGTTGATGTTGGGGGGAAAATAGAATATTTTTTAAACTAAGATAAAACTAGAAATCAATATAGAAAAACGCCCTTATAGCTCAGTGGTAGAGCGTCAGTCTTGTAAACTGAAGGTCCGTAGTTCGATCCTGCGTGGGGGCATTGTTTTTTGCGATTTTATTCAATATATTTTTTTATTTGATGTCTAGGAGTGCTTCCAGTCCTCTCGCGGGGTCGTCATCCCGCCAACCATGGCGGCGTCAGCAGCACTAGCCGCTGGGATCTCCTATACGCCGCCAAATTCGAACTCGAATCCCCACCCAACCGCCCGACTTCCTCCATCGCCACCTCGCCGGCAGAGCAAGATCTCTCCTTCTCGAGACCCCATCGTCGACCTGCTGCAGAGATGCAGAGGCGCGGATCAGTTCTCCCAAATCCATGCCAGAATCATCAAATCGGGGAGAGACAGGGACGGCGTCCTGCTCTTCAAGGTCCTCCGATCCTGCTCCGACTGGGGAGCGACGGAATACGCCGCCAAGATCTTCGAGAACATCGAGACTCCGGACGTCTACCACTACACCGCCATCATCGAAGGGATGATTGCCGGGAGCTCTTGTCTGGAAGCGATTTCCTTGTACGCCCGCATGGTGGGCGAAGCCATTCGTCCGGATTCGTTCGTGATGTCGTACGTTCTCAGGGCGTGCGCGCTTGGGTCGGCCTCGGAAGAGGGGAAGCAGGTCCACGGGCGCATACTGAAGCATGGGCTGATCTCCGAGAGAGCAGTTCGGATGAGGTTGCTGGAGTTTTACGGCAAGTGCGGGGAATTTGCGAGTGTCCGGCAGCTGTCTGTTGAAATGCCCTATTCAGACGCCGTCCCCGCGACCATCGCCATATCCTGCTATGTCGATTATGGCCTGGTCCAGGAAGCGCGTGTTGTTTTTGACGGGGTCCGGGAGAAGGACACCCCGTGCTGGACGGCAATGATTGATGGGCTTGCTCGGAATGGGCGGATGAACGAGGCACTGGAACTCTTCAGGGAGATGCAGAGGGAGGAGGTGAAGCCCAACGAAGTCACCATTGTCTGTGTGTTGTCTGCTTGCTCCCAACTGGGGGCACTTGAGCTCGGCAGATGGGTTCACTCATATGTGGGTAAGTATAACATCAGGTTGAACGCTATCTTGGGTTCTGCCCTCATTGACATGTACTCGAAGTGTGGCAGCCTGGAGCATGCACAGAGGGTGTTCGGAGTCATGCCGGATAGGGATGTCGTGACTTACAACTCGATGATAGCTGGACTTGCCATTCATGGGAGGAGCACTGAGGCCGTGGAGTTGTTCCAGAGAATGGTGAAACAAGGATTAAGGCCGACGGCTATTACCTTTGTGGGTGTTCTCAATGCCTGTAGCCACGGCGGCCTGGTGGATTTGGCATTTGACATGTTCGAATCCATGGCGGAGGATTATGGCATAGAGCCGCAGCTTGAGCACTATGGATGTATGGTGGACCTTTTAGGCCGAGTCGGACGCTTGCAGGAAGCTGATGATCTCATCAAGAAGATGAGAATGGAACCAGACCATGTCATCTGGGGCTCCCTGCTGGGTGCTTGTAAGGTTCACGGGAACCTCGCACTGGGAGAAAAGGTGGCAGGCATCCTCATCGGCAATGGAGCAGCCGATTCGGGGACCTACATCCTTCTCGCGAATGCTTATGCATCATTTGGGAAATGGGAGGCGTCTGCAAGGATAAGAGAGCAGATGAGGAAGCGAGGAGTGAGCAAGGAGCCCGGCTGCAGCTCGATTGAAGTTGATAACGAGATCCATGAGTTCCTCTTGGGGGACATCAGGCACCCTCGGCGCGGGGAGATTTACAGGAAGCTAGAGGACTTGAACGAAGTTCTAAGATTACATGGATACTCTCCTTCAACTGATGTGGTTTTGCAGGATGTTGGGGAGGTGGCAAAGGAATGGGCTTTGTCGATCCACAGCGAGAGGCTGGCCATTTGTTTCGGGCTGATCTCGACCAGAGAAGGGACGACGATACGGGTAGCGAAGAACCTGAGGGTGTGCAACGATTGCCACTCCATGATCAAGCTCATTGCAAAGATCACCCGGAGAAAGATAGTGGTGAGGGATCGCAACCGATTCCATCATTTTGAGAACGGGGCTTGTTCTTGTGGGGATTACTGGTGAAGGTGGTGATGTTAGTGACGGAAGCCCAGATGATTATACTCTGTTCTCACATCGTTTTGGTCTTGAAATAATATCAAAACAGATGTTCTTGTACATTTTCAATTGAAATGAAAGGGAGATGATGTTTCAGGGATTTTCCAACCTGCAACAGGGAATTCTTGAGGACCTAGTTGAATCATAAAATCAAATTCATCTTTTGTTTGAATTAACGTAAAAATATTCGGATAATTAGTTTTGTTGCATAAGGGCGCCTTTGGCGACAAGATTGGGGGGAGAGGAATTATGATCTTGAAATGCTCACCCCCGAAAAGTTGTTTCAAATGTGTCGTTATCGCACCAGATTACGAGAAAAGGTGGATTATAAGGTTTAGGCTACGATTGGTAGGGCTTATTCCTTGGGTAGTCTTTGGAAAATCCGTCCACCGTGGTTACTGACAAGAGGTGAATTATCATCGTTCCAGAATTCCCGAACCTCCTCCTCAGTTTTGAAAGATCGAATAAATTGGTCCATCGTGTGTACGCTTCTCTCTCTTGTTGGATTTTGGCAGCCCAAAAGTCGAGGCACAACCGACGACATTTGATAATGTTAAAATATTGTTAGAATTTTAATTATTAGAATCTCGTTCAACGTGTTATCAATCGCGCCCTACAAAAAGATAAGAAGAAAAAGAGAGAATTTTAAAAATCTCCACCATTTGCAATTATTTCTCTCTATGGGGATTATGAAAACATCCATAATCCGATTGCGATGCCAAACATGTCTTAATTGAGGTAAAGTATTAAATATTAAAAAACTTATATTATACTTTTTAAACATTTTTGCTAAGATAATTACAAATCATAATTAATTGTCTAGTTATATCAATTTAGAACTAATTAATTGAAATTGAAACTTCAAATACTTTATGTCAATTTAAGCACTTAAATTTTGAAAAAGAAATGTTACGGCGTCACACTTTTTATCAAGATTTGACAAATCGATCGGCACGGACTGTACAGTCCGTATCAGACCGTATCAACCGGTGATTGGTACGATCGATACGTGATATGTAATCGGTACACTGCCTATGTTATTTTTAATATTAATTATTTTATTTTATAATAAATATTTTTTATAGGTCGGTTGATTGAGAATCTCACATTTAAAACGGGAGATCCTATGTTCGAAATATGCTTTTGATACATTTTTATTCTACTTTTTAGAAAGTTATTTTAAAAAAATCGTTTAAAAAGTTGGCATACGTGAGATTGGAACTGCATGTGTCCGTTTAAATTACATATCAACTAATCAATCGAGATAAAAGATCATTTAAATAATTTTATTTTATAACATATATATTTATATATAATATGTTTTTATCTCATTATATAACGATACCTATTTGTACCGTATCATATTAGTGAAATATTTATACGAGGGATACGAACGTATCGACAAATCTTACTTTTTATTACTCTCTAGTCTCGTAGTGGTTTCTCTTTACAATCGTCCTATCGTAACAATCGAGATCAAAGATGGAGATGATAGTGACAGATCAAATGGTAAAATAAGTAAACATTATACAAAGTGCATTTTGGAAACAACCATCCTATAGGCAAAAGCGTCATTTACTCACACCACTATTTGCCGTCGGTATTGATCGTGCTTACCGTGTCATTGCGGTCGTCTGTGGACTCGTCAAAAGGCCAATTAGTCGTCTCAAATCAAACCTCTGCGGCGTCCCTATCTATCCGTGCGTCACCGTATCTTCTGATCATCCAAATTGTGTCCTGCTGCCCGATGCTACAGTGCAGCTTTTTGCTCGTGACCGAAGCCCGCCCACACGAGTGGCGGTTGTGTCTTCGGCCGGTCTCTCGGGCCATCTTTGGGATAGATACCTGGTTCTCTTCTTCTATGTTCTTGCATGCTCTCTGTATTCATCATTGGCTGGGCAGAGCCTTAAGCGGGCTTTGATTTGTTTAATCCGCTTATGTTGGTAGTTTCTTTCTTCTTCTTCGTGGTTGTAAATCTCTGTCGAGAGAATGAAAATCTTTTTTATCCATCAATTATTTGTTTTTTAATTATGAGAAACCTAGACCGATGCTACTCAGATATAATCGTACAGTGTGAGAAATGTGGTCAGACGGACAAGTCAACGCATTTGTTTATTTTTTTAAGACTAAAAATCCCAAGTCAACATCCTCCACGATTAGTTAAATGTGGTCAAATTATTAAGTTTCGCCGAAAGCGTCCGTCAAGTATTTACTTGCTCATCCATACGTGAGCATTATTTTTATATCGTCGAGTGGCAACGCCAATGCTCTATTCCCCGACGACATCCTTGCCGAAGACAGGCAGCGAAATATCTCTTGGTGCAATCCCCTCCATGGCACTGGCGGTATTCCATTCCCCGTCATCACCTCCCCGAGTAAGTCTCGTGATCCCCACCTTCCCCGCCACTCCATACCACTTCTACGCCACCCTAAATTAGCATCCTTCCGCAGCTTCGCGTCTCCCTGGAAAGCCTCGAGCTGCACGGCCCTCGTTCGCCGGCGTCCTGTTGGTGCTCGAGGCAGGGTTCTGCCATCATCGGGGGTCTCCGGGCGCGCTCCACCGCGGCGTCAGCGTGGGTGGAAATGGCGGCCCAGAATGATGGCCTCGGCAAGCGGAAGGTTCCCCATGTGCTCACCGTCGCCGGCTCCGACTCCGGGGCCGGCGCCGGGATACAGGCGGACCTCAAGGCCTGCGGGGCGCTCGGGGCCTACTGCTCGACGGTGATCACGGCGGTCACGGCGCAGAACACCGTGGGAGTCCAGGTTGCACGCCAACCGTGTGAGTAATTGCTCTAGAGAATTTGTGTTGAGGTGTCTGATGTAGGACTGCGGGAATGTCTTCTGTCTTGTTAACAGGGAGTTCATCCCGTCCCGGAGGATTTCATTGCGGAGCAGTTGAGGTCCGTGCTTTCTGATATGGAGGTTGACGTGGTAAGTTGGATACGCCCCTGTTAGAAGGATAATCTTGATTGCCTTACCATGTTACGATATTGATCTTAAATTCTGATTCCCACGCAATCAGCTCTTCCTACATATTTGTTTCAACAAGAAACTTGCCCATTTCAAAAGGAAAAAAAAAAGAACCTTGCAAACTGATTTTACAGACAGTTGATTTGAGTAGCTAGTTACAAGAATTGGCATAGAAAATTGCGGGAAAGTGTATTGTTCGGAATTACTTCCGAACAGTCTTAGTCTATCTCAGTGTTGAATTCACTGTCCGAGCTCGATCTTATTCTGGGTTCACGTCCTGTCCCGCATCACCATTGGTACACACACTTCAAACTTCCACAGGATGCAGGTTTTTTTCTTTCCCCCCTGTATTCATAAGGATGATATCATTTTAGATTCAAGCCTTCAAATGCATTATATGAAGAGAAATTAGTGATTTCAGGGAGCCCTTTTGTGGCTTTAGATAAAAAAATTAAACAAAGCTTAAACAATAAATGGCTGTTACAGTCCCATGCCTGGCAAAGGTTAACCCAACCTGTCAGACCCTCCTGGCCCTTAGAGAGGCAGTTTGGGTCAAAAGTTCTGATGACCGGATCAAGTTCAGGTCTTGTCACGTTGACCCAAACTCTACAATGGGTCACGTCAGGGTCAACAAAACTGGCCCAAATCTGCCTCAACTTAGCCTGCCTATTGTTTTGACCTTAACCTAGCTTCACCGCCTCCAGCCTTCCTTGACTTGAGTTAGGATATGGGTCACATAGGTTTGGTTTGGAGTCGGGTCGGGTTGGGATAGGGGTCAATCATTTTTTGCCAATTTCCATTGATGACGCAACCTGACCCATACCCAATCCAGCGCATTCCTACCTCTAGGCCCTTATTTGTCGATCATCAACATTGAACAACTTCAATGATGCCCCCCACTGCCCTAGAAAGGGAAAGGATGATGTGGGTGAATAAAATAGTGATACTGTCCACTTTCAAAAAAAAAATGGTGATACTGTCTACATGAAGTGTCAACTTCGAATGACCCAAAGGTCTTTTTTATCTGAAAGCTGTCATTATCTTATTTGAATCTTCCAAACATGCCTACATGAGAAAATACATTAAAATTCTATCTTATGAACATCTCAATGGCTGTTCAATATGCACTTTAGTTGAACATGAAACATTTTTAATCAATATTCAGCATGCATTATTGGACGTGTAGGAATAAAGAAATATTGTCCTGTGGTACTTGTAATCTTTTATCTTTCCTGGGCACAGCCTTGAGGCTACAATGCATGTATGTGTATTTTTGTGAGTAGTTAGATCAAAGGTTGGATAAGCTCCTGGTCCATGATATTCAGTTTGTATATCTATGCAGTTTGATTAAGCACATGAAGAAACTCTTCTTCACTTTTAACATTTCCTGGAAAGCAATGTTGATTATTGAATTCAATCAGGTAAAGACTGGCATGCTTCCAACTGCTGGTGTGATCAAAATTTTATGTGACAAACTCAAAGAGTTTCGAGTTAGAGGTATGCCTTGGTATCAGAATGTGCTCTCATAAATTTATGGCCATTAAGTTGTCTTTTCAACTCATATGCATGCATCTTCAAAGGCAGCTATAGTGGTGGATCCAGTCATGGTATCTACAAGTGGTGATGTGCTTGCTGCTCCATCTACTATAAATGGTTTTCGGTATGAACAGCCCTTTTTTTATTTAATTTTGTCTCCAAATGTACTTACATTCTTTGTGGATTTTTTTTTTTAGGAAGTTGCTCCCTAAACAGTACAATATTCAGATAATCAGTATAGATTTCAGTTTCCATTTCCTCATGCTGAAACATCCAGAAAGATGTCTCATCAGATGTTGGTTGCTGGTTGTCATACAGTGAAGAACTTTTTCCGATGGCTGATATAGTGACTCCAAACCTAAAGGAAGCATCTACAATACTTGGTGGATTTCGACTGGAAACTATAGCTGACATGTATGTTGCTGCTAGATCCATACATAAGTTGGGGCCCAGGTCAGTCCCTTTTGCATGATAATATGACAAGTATATCAATGTGAAAAACTATGAATCTGTGGGTGGCTGTGTGAAACTTCAGCAGATAGTTGCCCCCTCTACCACCACAACCACCATTTCCTCCTCATTCTTCTTCTTCTTTTTGCCACTTTGTCATTGTTGTTGCTACTCCTACTCACATCAGATCAGTCCCCTCAGTTAGGTAGGAAGGGTCCTTTGTGTACCTTGGAGAATTTTCTGTTTCTGTTGCTTTCACATGTACTAGTACGAAGAACATATGGATGCTAACCGAAGTGTATGCTTCTACCTCCTATGTTGACCGGCAAGTCTTATGGGTCAAGCTGCAATATTGCTACAATAATCACCCCCTTCCATGGTGTGTTGCCGGTGATTTTAATGAAATACGAACCCGGACGATAGGAACAAACAGTGTAAATTTAATGTGGGGATGGAGGAGTTCAATCAGTGGATTGAAGACATGGAGTTCATTGATTTACCACTGTCTACCCTGAGATGCACTCGGTCTAATGGCCGCAAGGCTCCAACCATGTCAAAGCTGGACAGAATACTAGTTACCAATGATTGGGAGGCTCTTCACCCACTTGCTAAGGTCCAAAGATTGGCAAGAGTATTGTCTGATCGCACTCCCCTTTTTCTGGATGATGGCAAGAAGAAACCTTTCAGGCTGGAGAAACTTTGGCTTCAGAGGGAACTTCGTGGATTTGGTTATTTCTTCTTGGCCAACTGCTGTGTGCCATGCATGCAGGGCTCGTAATTTAGTAATTAAGCTGAGAACTATAAAAGGTAAAATTAAGAAATGGGCTGTTGAAGGGAACAAGGACAGGATCAGAAAACAGGAAGCTTTAACTGCAAGTCTGCAACCTTACTGCACTTTGAGAAAGAAGAGGAGCAAAAACAGTTGACCGACTTGGAAATACAGACTAAAGCTATTACTCAGGCAGAATACACAGATTAGCTTCTTGAGGAAGAAATCTGTTGGAAAATAATATCCAGAATTACTTGGCTTCAGGAAGGGAATCTCGGCACAGCTTATTTCCATGAGGTGACCAATGGTAGAATATGCTGGAAAATGGTTTCTGTTTGCAGAAAGAAGACTGTATCCTAGATAATGAAGATGGTATTTCTGCTGAGATGGTTCAATACCATTCATCACTTTTATCCGGTGAGCACTGTAGTTTTCCTAGATGGGTGGGCTGCAGCAGCTCCACTTTATCTGTTGAAGATCAGCAACATCTTTTAGATGATGTCTAGGTAAGGATGGCAGTGTCGGTTTCGGTGTCAATTTCGGCCGGTGCCGAAACCGAAACGGTTTCGGTTTCGGTTTCGGTCCAAAACCAAATAAATTATTATTTTTTTGCCAAACTGCAGGGTTTTGGTTTCGGTCCGGTTTCGGCCGGGTAGTTTGGATCGTTTCGGTCCGAAACCGAAACGTTTCGGTCGAAACTGCCATCCATGTGTCCAGGAGGACGAGGTGAGGGCTGCCACTTTCAGCCTTGGGGCTGACAATGCTCCGGGACCGGATGGCTTCAACATGAGCTCTGTCAACAACATCAGGGCCAGCATACCAAACAAGAATTACAGATGTTCAGACTTGTACCTGCTGCGGTCTGTTCGAGCATGTGGAAGGAAAGGAATAAGGTGGTCTTCAGGGGTGCAAAGACATATGTGTAGAATATCTGCTCAAGGACTCTCTCTCCTTCATAGTTGGGCAAGCATCTTGTTAAAGCTCCCCTGGCATGCATCCCTTTTTAATGTTATTATATTTAGAGGAGTTTAGGTTTTCATTTTTTAGGAGGAGGAATCTCACCTCCTCCTTTTCGACTGTACTGCCTCTTATCTTAGTAAAACTGGTAGTACAGTCGACCTTCTTTCGAAAAAAAAACATCAGATCATCTCCCTGAACTGTTTGCTCACATGCCATTCACATAGTACCTGAACAAAACAGAAAGTTTATGAGCTAGAAGATCTATCTTCAAATGTTCTCTCATAGCAAGGATGTGTTGGTGATACCTACCTAGTTTCTGTGTACAGCTGCCCAATTTTTGTTACTAAGTGTGTAGGTCAACTCAAGACTAGTCAAGACAAAGTTCAATCTCTATGCTTGATCCTAAGCTACCTCAGAAAATACTGATGGACCAACAAAGAGTGGTGATAGGGGAGATGATCACTCTGTTGTGGTCATTTGAATTCTCTACAAGGGAAGCCACTTGCTTGAGACTGCAAAATCAAACCCCAATTCATAATCCGTCAGTCCTGCCTTTTGACACACCATCCCCACCCTATACATGCATGTGTGCCTACACACTGAAACCTCTGATGCGGTTGTTATACAAGGATTTGGTGGGCATTCGAAAAGACACAGCAGGCACCGAAGTATATTGGAGGGAAGCTGAATCTATGTAAAGATGATCCATTGTGAAAGTTTATGCATTTTGGCGAAGCAAAAGGAAGGTCGGTGAGTTAACGAAGTGTGGGTTGTTGCCTGAAGCTGAGTTTTTGGTAAACCAAAGGATCTAGGAGCTCCTTTTTTTAATTATCTTGCTCTCACTTTGATGTACCATGTTTTAACTCATAGTTTAGATTATCCATAAAAGTTCATCAGCAAATATTCTCAACAGATAGAACAGGAAGGACAACATTTACTCTCGGAATATTAAATTGTTATTGCATCATAAGAAATCTTCACGTGAATGTCATTATGCCACTAAAATAAGATTACTCTACAGTGCAGATAATGCTGTCCCTAGTTGTGTAAATATACGGATAATGTAATACCCCTTAGGTGAACATTGTCAAAAGGAAAGGGTGATGCTTCTGTAATATCTTTCCTTATTCAATAATTTGATAATATCATACATTTCAGTGCCACGGGCAATTGAAGAAATTTTGTTGCAGTAACAGGACCTTTTTTTTCCTATTTGCAGAAATGTGCTTGTGAAAGGTGGGCATCTGTCAGATTCTTCCGATTCTGTGGACATATTATTTGATGGTATAGCCTTTATCCCGTGACAATTTGCAAGGATTGTATCCCATACCCTCTTAACCACATTTGATGTATTTCCATTCCACTGGGACCTCATCTCATCTGTTGATTGATTGTTTTAGGTGAACAGTTCCATGAGCTACGTGGGCCACGTGTAAAGACACGTAACACTCATGGAACTGGTTGTACATTGGCCTCATGTATTGCAGCAGAACTAGCCAAAGGCTCTTCAATGCTTCAAGCTGTTCAGGTTATTCGGCTACTTCCCTGCAGTATGACCTGCTGTGTTACTTGAGGATGTAGCTTACCAATATTGGCAAAAGCAGGGAAACCTTAAATATCTAATTCTGATTTTCCCATGGGCCTTTTTATGATTATCATAAGCTAAAATGTCCAAGAAAACTGGGATTTAACTCCTCTGGCTCCATAATGTTGCATTTTGTTCTGATTCCATAGCAAAATTATTTCAACCTTCATTAGCTGGCCTCAGTGGTGCCTTAGAGAACTTTATGGTATCATCAAGAATCTCTAATAGGATCATGTTTGACTTGAGGAGACGTTACACACTATTGAATGAATAAAGCAGCTGCTGTTATTGCTTAGCAGTGACAACACTCGTGTGAGATTTTCTGAAAGACAAATGCACTAGATGATGAATATCTTATCTCATCCACATTGACTTCTTTCTTGCTGTGAAATTGTTCCTATGAATTTATGAGGTTGTTTCCTTGTGTATTCCATAGGCAGCCAAGAACTTTGTTGAGAATGCTCTTTTCCACAGCAAAGATGTTGTCACTGGTTCTGGACCACAGGGTCCCCTTGACCACTTCTTCAAGCTTAAGGGTTACATGACTGAAACACGACGATTCAGGTCAGATGATCTGTTACTCTATGCTGTAACAGACTCTAGAATGAATAAGAAGTGGGGCCGCTCTATTACTGATGCGGTCATGTTTGCTATAGAAGGAGGTGCTACTATGATTCAGCTCAGGTTAGTTGTCATTGTTATATTACTTCAGATCTTTTATATTCAAAAATATGTTGACTCCAGATTTGAAGTGGAGCTAGGAAGCTTGAACATCTAAAGGTTAGGTTATTCAGAAGAAATGTTTGATCCAGCATTCAAATTCTTTGTTTATCTTCCATATTGTACTGTTTTTGCAGCAATTGGGATCAATGACATTTGTTTGTCATGTAAGAATGTTGTCCTTGTTTACTGTCAATAATTTGTCATTTGGACATCATATTCCTGTGTGTGCGCGTTGATATGGATATACAACTCAGCTTGGACTTGGATGTTTGCCTTCTGTATGGAACAGTGAGTTGACTTAGTACGTTCTTATTTTATCAACATGGACATACCATTTTGCTGTATGCTACAGTAAAGAGTGCTCATGTGCATTTAGTGGCAACCGGAATACAGTTAAGTTCTCTGTGACACCACATTGAGCCCCAGGTTCAGTACCGTTTATGAAGATCTATTATTCAGGCGTACACTGATGATTGGGATCAGTTTCTGGCTCTCTGCTCAACAGTGTATCCTGCAAACAAGGGTTTTTTTTTTTTTTGCGGGGGGGGGGGGGGGGTCTATTCAAAGGCGATCCTGATAAATTGGAAATCATGTATAATAACAGAATTTAGCTGTTTTCCTCTATTAAAAACCTTACCCCTTACAATGTACTTATTCTGGAAGGTCACCGATCTTACCCACATGCATCCCAGGGTATTCTCCAGATGCCAATACACATCTATATCTGCATGTTACCTGTTATCTTGACCATTATCAAATGCTAACATGCTTCCCGTCTTTCTGCCATAAAAACCAGGGAAAAAGAAGCTGAAACACGTGAATTTGTAGCAGCAGCGATGGAATGTATGGAGATATGCCGTTCACATGGGGTGCCACTTCTGATCAATGACAGGGTGGATGTTGCCCTTGCTTGCCAGGCAGATGGCGTACATGTTGGTCAGTCAGACATGCAAGCACATATTGTTCGTACTATTCTTGGGCCTGGAAAGATCATTGGAGTTTCATGTAAGACTCCGGCACAAGCTGAACAGGCATTCGTAGATGGAGCTGACTACATAGGCTGCGGTGGTGTTTTTCCTACTAACACAAAAGCAAACAATCCCGTTTTGGGGTTGGAGGGGCTGAAAACTGTCTGTCAGGCTTCCAAGCTGCCTGTAGTTGCAATTGGCGGCATTGGAGTTGGAAATGCAAGTTCTGTCGTGGAAATCGGTGTCCCAAATCTGAAAGGTGTTGCGGTGGTATCTGCACTGTTTGACCAGGAATCTGTACTAAGCGAGGCCCAGAAGCTGAAATCTCTCCTAACAAGTCTCCTTTCACGCAATATGATCTCCCCAACCTTCTAACTCTTCTGTGTCAATTGTGGAGTGACTGCACTATACTTGCAATTTCAGAGAAATAGTGAATGATAGCATTGCAAACCGAGAAAATGAGAGATTTTTTCACCTTATTTAATTTTAAAACCTTCATGGGTCCATGTATGAGTTCTGCCTTGGAATTTAAACTTCGGGCACGCCTTGGAGCTTGTTCAAATCATGTCACTGCCAATGGTGTAACAAAATTTTCCTTTTCTGTGTGATTTGAATGGTCAGTGAAGTATGTTGACTTGGGTGCCACCACAAGTCCACACCTTTGTACGCATGGGACATGGCCAACCAGCCTAAACTCTGCATGATCATAGGTTCCCCGTCATCAATTTGAACAAAGTCCTGAAGACTTGCCTGGAAAATTCCATGACTTGGGTGCCGTCACGAGCCTATGCGCCCACACTAAGCACTCATTGAGGCCTGCGACTCTGAGCTATGTCAACGTGTCTCGCTTAGGTACCCTCGCTATGATCATGTCATCTTAGCGCAAATCCGCACCTAGGCCGGTAAGCCTGAAGGATTGTTAAATTGTCACATGAGTTCTTGAGAATCGATCTTGTTCAAGTTTATGGTGGGTACACCACTGCAATGTTCTTTATTGTCGTGTGCGGATGGATGGGCTGATGCTGAGTCAAGTGAGTTCTGCGTGCTGTCCAAAGTCCGGTGCCCGTTCCACTTACAGATGTGGGTGCATTTCGTCGCCACGCCGGCGGCAATCCTGATAAACTGCACGGCCATCGCTTCCCGCCACTTCCCGTCTGAATTGCAGGCCACAAAGCATCAAAATTCAACCTTCTCTCTCATTTAAAGATTGTTGCAAACAAATTCCCCGCTGATCCACATTGGTGCGACATAGCATGACATAGAGGATGCAGAAAGCACAGGCTCCACATCTTTTTTGATATACGACTTAACCTTTTTGCTTACCTCCTCATTATTATGTTGCACCAACGTGAACCAAAAGGGATCCAGTTTAGAAGAGGGTCAGCAGACCAAGTTTGCAGCAAGTATTACTCTCATTAAAAAGCTTGTTTATGCCCCTTCAGCTGCCAAGGACTCGAAGTGCACTTGGGAGGGTAAAAACTTGGTGATTAATGTTCACAGTCGGGTGTCTGATCTCATGCACGTTCGGAAACAAATGCACTCCCTTATCATGATCAATGCTCTTTAGCTTTTTCCTTTTTGTGGATGGTAACAAAGCCACAATTCATTAAAAAAAAATTCACAGGTAAATCCAATCTTAGAAGCATCCTCTCTTTCTCTCTCTCTCCCCCCCCTCTCTCTCGAGTTAGCTAGAGAGATAAAAGCCTAAAAAATGTTAAAAGCAAGAAAGTAATTTAAATGTCAAGTTCACGAACTATGTCCACCACCAAACAAAGACTCCACTCGATTTTTCCTAATAAGCAATGTCCTTTACTTAGATAATCATACAAAATGAAGGAAAAGAAAAAAAAAGAGATTTGTCTCTATGTCACACACTTCGTTATCACTTGTATTTCCGAGTTTCCGTCAAAACAGGCATTTCAAAGTGAGATTTGCCTCTTGCACGAGATAAAGTAAATGTCCAAACAGCTACTCGTCGCAGACACATTCATGCCTACAATATAACCTCAAGAGATAAGATTAATAACTTCCTTGCACAATTACAAATCCCGTGAGCAGGTCCATCAGATGATATAGCTGGCTTGTTTGTCAAGATGCTCCATCTTTAAGTAGCATTCGAAGTCTTTAATATCGTCCCTGCATTTGATAAGTGAGTAAATAACTGTTTACAAACAGAGAATATAGAGTAATTGATCTTTAGCCATGAGAATACCAAGGTCCAGTTAGAACAACACCATACAGTCAAGAAGATCCTACAAACACTGATGGATTGTGGCCTAGTTGGTTTGGGTTAGAGGGTTAGGAAGGGAACCACCCAAGCTTGAACCCGGGAGGGCTGAGTTTTATGGGATCTCTGTGAACTGCCTCTGCCACGGCGGTAGATGCCCTCAAGGAAAAGGGATTCTTACAAAACAGTCCCTATAATCTAGGCCAATTCCATATTTATACCTGTAATTTTTCATTTTCAAAAAGAACTCCCTACAATCTCTTACCATTCTAACAAACATCCCTCTGGTCAATAAACGTTTAAAGGAAAACATCATTTATGAGAGATTCTTTCTTCTTCAGTTAAATGGCAGATCTAACTCTTCGATATTTAAACAATAACTCCTCTCCCTTATGCTACCTGCCCATCCCCCCTCCCTCCTCTCCTATGGTGATGATGAAACCTATCACGTGTGAAGTCAAGCTATCAGCAAAAAGGGCAGGAGATCCAAGCTATAGGTGGGAAAACTCCAGCACGATGAAGGGGTGCTTGGTGATGGTGTGGGAGAAGTTGGCTGTGTCAAGGGTGAGGATGAAGGACGGCCCCTCTTGGGCATTGGTGGCACCATCGGTGATCACATCCTCGGCATGGGTGAAGTTAGGGAGGAAGCACAAGAGGGTAGTTATGGGCTTATGGCGAGGCCAGCCATATATGAACCCTAGCTGGTGGCAGTTTGCTCTTACAAATCTATTGGTGGTGGAGGCCATTGCAACTATTATAACTGATGTGATGCAACAACGAGGGAAGAAGGCTGGGAGGCCCATCCTCTCTCTCTCTCTCTGTCTCTCTCTGGTTTCATGGAGCATCTACTCTCTGTCCAGCACTCTCTCTCTCTCTCTCATGAAGCATTTACTCTATCGCCAGCATGTGGCCCCCTCAACAAGGATGCATTCGCAAGGCCAATGGTGGTGGAAGCAGTGCTGCCGGAGTAGGTGAACAGCCGCATCTGCTTTGTCTCAAATGTGTGTTCCCTGATCTGCCCCGGCCTCTCTCTCTCTTCCTGCACCCCCCAACCCACCCACCAAGGATGCTGGATCATAGGAGTGACCAGTCTCCTGCTGCACTGTGTTCTCTTTCTCAACAAGGACAAAAGCATAATGTTCTACCCTTAGTTATCATAAACTAAAGTTAAGCGAACATAGTGGCATCGTTAAAAAGTGGACGGCAGGGATCTCCGTTGGAATGGAATCAAAATGTGAGTAGGTCTTTAAAAACAAGAAGATTATAGAGATATATTTGGAATTAGAATAAATTATAGGGACTGATTTATAAAAATCCCAAAATTTAAAAAATGAAGATTGTAAAAACCATGGAAGGTAGAATCGGACGGGATCGGATCGGATCGCCCGATCTGATCGGATTTCGGGCGAAACGACCCGATCCCGATCCGGCTTGAACCGATCCACCCCCGGGATCGGCCGGATCGGCCTGGGATCGCCCAGGATCGGCCGGATCGCCCTCAATTTTAATTTTTTTAACTTATGTTCCCTTGGATAAAAGTTTTACAGACCCTATGTGACTCACTTGAATTTCATACGAGCTTGTGCATAGTGTTCCATCCGAATCAATGCATGACCCCAAGCATTCCAAACAGGAAAAGCATCAATCTGAAAAATGATACATCTTGCAGTATTAATATGCAACAGAAACCTATAAACAGGAAATGAAATAGATACATGCACGTAATCAATGTGCATCACAACCTTACATTTTTTACAAGTATACACAGCCATGCTATACTTGTAAAAAATGCAGAAGGCTGATGCACATAGATACATGCACGTAATCAATGCATGCACCTATTTCACAAAATGATGAGTAAATGTCACCTATTTCACATTAAACTTGATATATATCTATGTGAGAATAATTTTTCTATTTTTTCAGATTTTTTTAGATTTTTTTGACATTTGTATCCCCAGCCGAGTCAACTGGTCTGACTCGGCCGGGATCGGCTGGGATCGGCCGATCCCACCGACCTGGATCGGTTTGGGACCGGGCGATCCGATCCCGATCCCCGATTCCGCCTTCCTTGGTAAAAACACCAAATCTGAGAAAACCCCAGATGTGCCATGTCCAGTATAGATGCCCAATTAGCAGAAATTACACATGATCCACTTTGCTGGTCGGCTCAGTGCAGGTTAACCCCTAAGTCCAATGATCCCCTAAAGTCCATTTCCAGGAAATAAAATTCACCATAAATGAGACTTCAAACAGTGTCTTGGTCTATTTTGTAGGTGGTTTATGTGTTTTCATTATTCTGCTTCAAGTTCTCTTCAGGACTGATCCATCCGCTGGCCAACTTGGTGTAAGTTAGGTACCTTTTCCCTTTGATTAGATTTAAATTTCAGCATGCTTCAAATTTTGTCCACAATATATACTAAAAAAAATTGCGATGAATAAAAAAATATTTGGGAGCAATTGCTTCATTAATGAAACCTCTATGGTTTCCATGTTTTTTGACTTGTTACCTCTTCTCTTAATCTCAAAATTTTACTTATGCATGTCATTGGGCAGAAAATGACTATACAATCACATAGATTCAAACAATTTATGACCTCACCTAGTCCAGATTTAGTTATGCCGTAGTTTCATGTTCACATAATATGCATGGGTTTACATATATGTGTATGTTCCAGGGAGCTAGCAAACTAGTTCACACACTATTTACAGTTTCAGAAATAAATAGTCACATTTTATATTTTGTCATATTTAAAAGAAGATAATGCAAGAGGATCCACATCAGATATGTCTGCCTTTTGTAGACATGAGAAGCAGTACAAGTCTGATAATGAGTACTGATTACCCAAAAGAAAATTGTCAAAGATATGAAAGAGAAGAGAAAGATACCTGATTTGTCCTTGTCTGCGGTTGATAAGTAAAATTTCTCTGTTCATTTTGTGGGTTGTCCCAGTGATCAGGATGAGGGAGAGGCTGCCCTTCTCTTGGCCCTGAGTAATTTTGTCCATAGTTCTGCCCAGAAGCTCCTGTGTAGTCTTGTCCATAGGCAGAACCATCTTGCCGGTAACCTCCACCATAACCAGAACTCGGGCCTTGCCTGTAATCTGAACTGCCATATACCTGCTGTCCTTGTGGGAAGTTTCCAGATTCCTGAGATGGGAAATTTCCTTGTTGTCCTTGTGAGAAGTCTCTACGTTCTTGAGGGGGGACATTTCCACCCTGTTCTGGATTAAAGCCCCTTTGGTATGCATGTGTTGGATCTCTTCTTTCTCCTTGATACCCATCTCTTCCTCCAGGAAAGTTTTCTCTTCTTTCAAAGTTTCCGCCTCCTGGCGCACCATAAGCCTGTCTATCTCGTCCATAGTTTTGTTGAGGTACATTTCTTCCTTCACCTTGTGGGGGTCCCTGGCGGTCAAAAGATGGGTTTCCCTGCTGCATCGACACTGTATCTCTTTGCCTGTCATATCTAGGTCGGTCATAATTCCTATTTCGGTCGCCATACCTTCCTTGCCTTCCGTACTGGACTGGTGGAGGCCTCGGAGTAATAACACCATTGTCATATTTGTCTCCTGAATTTTTAAGATAAGAAGGAAGCAGCACATTAAAGTCGGAATCAATCATAATGATATTACCAGAAAACAAAGGATTCAATTACACTGTTTTCGAAAGACTCGGATCTTATCCAAAACAAAAAGAAACAAATATGAAATTCCACGGCAAGGGGACTTAATCTTAAAAAAATAAAGAACATTTCGAGGTCTCCTTTTTAATTTTCCTTGGCAATGGTACAAGAAAATTCATCAGAATCTAGCAGAAAAAATCAGAACACAAGAAAACAAACCTCCATACTCCTTGTTTATGGGATCAATGTAGGAATCAGGCAAAATAAAAACAACTCCAGGAAGACCTGATTATCACAATTAAAACAAAATAATATGTAAGAACATTTAGCAGATTATGATATAAGAGAGATGCTCATCTTAGAAAAAAGGATTTAGGTACAAACATCCAGAATCTTACCCCGAAATTTCTCGGACATTTCTTCAGTCATCACAGCCTGAAATCCAGTGTATGTTGTTGTACTGCAGGCATACATTTTCTTCTTTGCCTCCTCCACACTGTTGTAGGCACCTCCAAAATAAGTATCTTCACTCTAAAAAGAAAATGCAAAAACTATGCAAGGGAATAACCAGGGCACAATTACAGCACAACAGACATCCGATGAATATTCTGGAGAAGGATAGAACTCTAGAATATCTGCTAGATACCTAGTCAAATAGCTGTAAATTTATTCAATCGGTCAATCATGTGCTTTATACCATCAAAGTAGAAGCCAAGCGTTCATCTTCATAGTATGCTGCTGTTGGGGGAGTGTGGAGTCTGATCCGGATATCGGTAGGCTCCCCCTGTCCTTTCGCGGAGCCCCCGAGGCCGGGGGTTCGGGGGGCGGAGCCCCCGAGGCGAAAATTTTGGGGGGGTATTACTGTAATTTCACCCAGGAGGGTTGCCCTAGCTCCTTATATATAAAGGCAGCATCCCTTGTAATTGTAACTGTGTGTGCGAAAGAAGAGATCTCAGTGCGGCCGTGGATGTAGGAAGGCACATCGCCTCCGAACCACGTAAATCCCTGTGTCCTTGTGGTTTGATCTTCTCTTCCCTTTCTTTCTTCCTCCTCTATTGTTTGTCCATCCCTACAGGTACTCCGGTTTTCTAACATGCTGCATCACCATTTACAATGGTGATGGGTCAGTATGCCAAGCCGAACAACAACATATGTTATAAAGAAAGGAAAGGGGTAGTTAACACATTTTTTTTGGAAGGTGGTATTAAACCACATTGCATTAAACAGGTAAAGGGTTACATCTCCACAGGAGCAAAAACACAGAAAACAGCACAAACAAAGACAAAACACAAGTTCTACCAAGAGGGTAGAACAGCAAACAAGACCCAGCCCACAAGAAGAAGATTACAATGTGCAATTTTTCCACCCCATTAAACTGAACAGTAGAGTTGATTGGTGACATGAAGTCCCATTCACTGTGAAGTGCCAGTCCATCAAGCAGTAGATACATCGCTGGATGATGGTAGACAGGTGCTTAAACTCCTCTCTAAAAATTCTATTATTCCTTTCCCACCATATAGCCCAGAGCATGGCTGGGTAGCACATACCCCATAACTCCTCATCTTTAAGAGGATTAAGAAGTCCCCATTCTGTGCGCCAATCTGCCAATTAATTCTTTACCTGCCACTGAACTTTGGTAATTCTGAAAAACTGGTCCCAAACTGTCCGAGTGATCCCACAGTTGAAGAAAAGGTGATCCAGGGTTTCTTTGTAGCTGCCACAGAAGATACAAGAAGTCCTAATACCAGGTTTGAATTTAAGGACTCTATCAGCTGTAGATAGCCTCCTCCATGTCACTTTCTAGAAGAAAATCTTTACTCTAATGGATAACTTGTTGTTCCACACTTGCTTGTGCCAAGGAACTCTCTGACCTCCCTGCCTCAAAATAATAGTAGCAGACCTGACAGAAAATATCCATGTTCCCTCCCATCTCCACACCCTAGTATCTCTAAAATCTGAAAATGGTTTCTGGTTGTCCAGCAGGTTGGAGAACTTCAGAAACTCCTGCCACTCAGCATCAATAAAGTTCCTTGTGAACTGGATATTCCAACCCAGGCCGTGATGAACCTCCGACCATATTTCAGCCACCTTTACACCTGCCCTAGTAGCAATGGCGAACAGGTTGTGAAATGAGTCTTTTGAGAGGAATATTCAACAGCCAGAAGTCTTCCCAAAACCTACACTTCCATCCATCCCCGAGACAAACGAGAGATGAGCATTTGTAGAAGTCCCTCCCCCTGAAAATGTTTCTCCAAATGCTGGACATGTGATGGCTGATGGGTGCTTCAGAAAACCATCCATCCCCATTGCCCAAGTATTTTTCTCAATTATAGTTCTCCATAGAGATGACTCATTCATTTCAGCTTTCCACAACCATTTCAAGAGCAATGCTTGGTTGATTGTCTCAATAGGTGTTAAACCGACTCCACCTTCTTCTTTGGTCCTGCATACATATTTCCAAGCAATAGGGTGTACCCCTTCTCCTCCAGGCTGTAACTTTCCAAAAGAAAGATGCTCTCAAAGATTCCAGCTTGCTGCATACAATTTTGGGGGCCTTGAATATAGGGATAAAATAAATAGCAAGATTGGGAAGCACAGTTTTGGATAGGACCCATCGACCTCCAGCTGAGAGCAAATTCCCTTTCCATGTTGCAATGCGATCACCCACTTTCTTAACAATAACATTCCAATCTGTAGACTTCAAACTGCCACAAGTAAGAGGTAGACCCAAGTAATGGGAAACTTACCCCATTGGGGTGGGCCCCTAAGATCTGGGCAATAGCAAGTTTCTCTTCATCCTTGATGTTGATCCCAACAATTTCACTTTTCTGAAAATTGATCTTGAGCCCAGTGACAGCCTCTAGCAGTCTAAGCAAGATCCTCAAATTGATAAGCTTATCTGTGTCAGCTGACGTAAAGAGGATTGTATCATCCGCGAACTGTAGGTGGGTGATATCTTCCTGAGCATTGCTTACAGTGACCCCAGCAATCAGCCCTGCTGCCCTTGCTTTGTTTCACATGCAGCTCAAGTCTTGCCCTATAATGACAAAGAGCAAAGGGGAGAGGGGGTCCCCTTGCCTAAGGCCTCTAGAGCACCCAAAAAATCCATGAGGACCCCCATTCAGTAGGATAGAAAACTTGACAGTTTGAAGACAATATTTAACCCACTGTATCCACTGGTCTATAAAGCCCATGTACTGGAGGACATGAAACAAGCACTCCCAACTTATTCTATCATAAGCCTTCTCAAATCTAGCTTGAGCATCACACATTATTCCCTACCACATGAAATTGTCTAGAATATACCTGCCTGAGATGAAAGCTGATTGATTGGTGTCTACAAGGGTATTGATGACTGCTTTCATAAATTCAAGGACACTGTTTTTTTTCAGCAATCTACCCCTTGGTAAGGGAATGCTAAAGTTCATCCCTCTAAAACCACAATCGAAGGGTCAGCTGTATAATTGATACATCAAAGTAAAAGCCAAGCACAATTAAAGAACGCATATGATATCATCTCTTCTCATAGAATGTGGCAACACCATTAACTGCAGAACAATTTAATAAATCAAACTAAAGAACAACAGCGGATAAACGGAAAGGAAAGCTTAGCTCTTAAAAACTTTAATGTCATTGCTATCACTATCTTGGAAACTATGTATATGTAGTAAACTGTTCCCTGCCAAGATAACTGTTGAAGCAGCAGAGGGGTTTTTTGTCATTCACTTCTTCATGTTATTTTTCTCTATTCTCCTGTTATAATACCTTCTGGTTGGTTACTTAACCAGGGGTATTTTAGTCTTAAGAAGTCTGTTTTGTAACTGCCATAATTAATATAAAAGGATTAGAGGGCTGCGGCTGTGAGTGTATCGTAATCTCAGAAACCGCAGGCTCCTCTGTTTTGTGTTCTTTCTGTCCCGTGTCTTTCTTTTTCCCTCCCTCCTAGATCTACAATAAAGATAAAATTCATCTAATTACAACCAAAATCTCATTACCAGACTCCAACCAAAATAGAAAAATTACAAAGAAAGTCTAGAATCGACACCCTATCAAACAGAAAGAGAGCTATCTACAAGGAACACCTTAGCAAACAGAAAACAAGCTATCTAAAAACCCTAGAGCAGACCACTAACGGTACTATAACGAGAACCCACTTAACGTGAAACGAGTAAGAGAAACGAAAGTACAAATTAACGAAAACCAAGGAACGAGGAGGAACAAAGCTGGGTACCAAAATATTTCTGCCAGAGTCTTAGCTCGAAGACCCACTAATCATAAACCCGTAAACTCCCAGCCGTGGGCATCGCTTTACCCAGGTCCAACAAACGCAAAAATACAGAGGAAGTCCGACAAAGAGAATCCCCGATTACCTCCCAACGACCTTAGCCAGAGTCTGGACGTAGGTCTCCACCATCTCCTCGGGTGTGGGCTTCGGGTCCTTGGGGAACTCCATGGTGATGAGCCAGTGGTTGAAGTCGCAGCCCTCGAAGAGGATCTCGTCCGGATCGATCTTCCTATCGTCCCCATCGCTCGAGCGGCGGTCCAACGACGGAAGCGATGACCGGAAGGCGCGGTGCTGCACCGCGTGGTGGGAGCCGAAGCCGGGGCTCATGCGGAACGGAGACGGAGAGCCGGAATTCGAAGGGGGCATCGAGGGCGGCAGAGGAGGAGAGAGAGGGAGCGCCGGCGCCACCGAGAAGGGGCGGTGCTTGAGCAAGGAGGCGGAGAGGGCGAGAGCCCTGCGAAGCCGGAGAGATGAGAGCACCATGGATGGCCCGGGCTTGAGCTCCGCCGTTGGGGTTTACACGGGAGGGGTGGCAGGGTTTTGGTTGAGTGGGCGGTGCAACAACGAAATATATAGGATTTGAGATCTTCCCGCAATAAACACATTTCTCTCTTCAAATGTTAAATTAAAGGTCTGCCGGTCAAGTATTACCGATCAGGGGATAAGTCAACGTATCGATATGTATCACAGATTCAAAAGTAAGAGTTTTTAAAACAAATTTTATATTGTTATAAAATAATAATTTATTATAAGAATTAGTTATAAATTTATAATATTAGTTGATTCAAATTGTAAAATAGTATTTATCTGAAGAATAATAGAATGTATGGTTCCATTTTTATGTGATTATACTAAATTGCATATAATTAACTTTATTCTTATAATAATAGTGACTCAAACATAATTACTTACATATTCGTAAATAAATTATGTAATAATAAGAATACGTAATTTTATACACATAACTAAACATAATTACATATATTAATAATTTAATTATTATAATAATCTATGACACCCCATACATAATTAAGTATATTATATAAAGAGAGAAGAAAAAAAAGACAAGTTAAAGTCAACAAGTGCATCATTCAACTCCACTCATAAAGTGTAAAATATACAAAGTCAATCATCTGACTCATCTGCGAATACTGTATCTCAATTATAATCAAATACATATGACTCATGACCCATATAATCTAACTCTATCTTAGTGAGTGAAATTATATGTGGGTGACTATGAAAAAAGTCACCATCTGCACAAATAATAGGTCATGTGTAGCGGTCGATGGTATATGAGATCCTTTAAAGGAAGCTCTAACTATATCTACACATGCCTACCTATCATCTGCTATCGATGGGACTGGTGCTGGTAGTGCTAGAACTCTAGACGTGAAAAAGGATGCCAGTGGGGCAGGTGCTAGTAGTGGTGGAACCCTAGATGTGGAGGACGATGTAGCCCCGCATCTCCTATCACAAAGCTATCCATCCCATAACGTTGTCCGAAAGTAAGCTCGGGCATCCTCTCGAATTGAGGAGCATGGAGGGGAATCTCATCCCACTCCTGCAAGATGCTCTGCAAATCTGTGTATGTCAGTGACTCGATGTGAGTAATATTTACAATACATATTCCAATCACCCTCGCAACTATACCCGTGATCCCACGCAGGATGGCGTCGTCGCTCCATGATGATCTGCAAGTGCTAAATAATTTTTTATTAGTAACTTGAAGAGTAAGTGTAACAGTCAAGACATGAACAAATAAATGATGACTTGAAAATTACATATAAATATATGCAAAAGATACGTACTCCTAATCATATGGGTCCAAACTTGGCCACATCCCATTTCTAAACAATCAGACATTATACGTGGTCTCCAGATAAAATAAGAAGTCTGCATAGTCCATAGAACTTATATAGTTCTCTCAGTACATGCGTAAGTAGTGTTCATACTCTTGGAAACCTTGTGAGTACATAATTGATTGTGGGCGTGCAGTTGAGAGCTGACTGTATCCTCCGATATACTGCGACATTGAAGGATAGCCATGAGGGTATGGGTACGATAGAAATAATGCATTGCTACTCTCTGAATCGTCGTAATATATGGGTTGCTACTGTCATGATCGTACATAGTCACTGCCAGATCCCTGAGAGTTATGTGTGCTCATCCTCTCAAAATCAAACAACATGTCTTGGTAACTACTACTGTTTGCAACAGAACTTCTATAGTAATTATCCCAAATAGTTAGCTGCCCACCTCGCCCCTAGTAGTGGAGTAACCTGGTAAATATCTTGTGTGGAATATGTGAAGTACTACTCCTCTGTCTATACCATAACTCCGTGACCATCACATTTGTGGCCCCTATGACCTTTATCTTAACCACTGCTATGCTCTTGGCCACCAACACTAGTATCCCTACAACCACTGCGTTGACCACCACGAGAAGCAGCACCACTTTGGAAAGAAGAAGGTGTTGGTGCACTGTTGTTATCGGAGTCATGCCTCCCACTTATGTGGAGGTCTACGAATGACTCGGGAGTGTCATCATATGCATTGAGATCTAACGTCTCTAAGTCTACAATATCCATCGGATTTACTGGTGGTTGCTTGTCTTTTTTACTCCCGAATAATATGGTCTATGATGATTTCTTCTTATGTGGAGCAGGTGAATTCTCTATTGTAGGTTGCTTCCCTCTGAATGCTTGAGATGCGAAGGTCATGTCCAATAATAACTTCAAGTAATTTTGTATTGTGTAACTCAATAGGTATGAATATACATGAGACGACCGAGTGGGTGTGTAACACCCCGAAATTTTCAAATATTTTTCGGATCATTTTCGTGGGTCTCATAGTGTATTTTGTGTTTTATACGTGTTTTTCCCCGATACACATTCAGAACTCTGTGCAGGGCGAACAGTGGCGTTCTCCGACTCCGGGACAGTACTGGCACGTTGTGCTCCTCCCGAGGATCGCGGATGTAATTTTTAGTATTTTTTAAAATTTTTAAAATTATATATATATATAACCTCCTTTTTCTCTCTCTCCCTCACTCTCATTTCTCACTCTCTCCCTCTCTCGTCTCTCACGCTCTCCCTTCTCACCCTCTCTTCTCCGAAGGCCGACGGAGCGGCGAGGGGGCGCAGCGAGGCGATGCGGGCGGGGAGGACGGCGAGGATGGGTCGAGGATCGGGGGACGGAGGCGCGGTGAAGCTCGGCCACGAGTTCGTGTCTCGGCGAGGGTTTAATGGTGTTTTTCTTCGTGGATCGGCGTCCACGGCTCGTCGAATCTTCGGTGGAGGTAGGGAGATGGACTCCCAGTTCATGTACTTTCTTTCCCACGATTTTGGTAGGCCGTGGTGAGCCGAGCGGGCTTATTTGAGCAATTTGGGGAAAATGCATATTTTTTGGGAGTGAGCCGGATCTAACGTTTTAACGCGCTATTCCTTGGTTTGATGGTACCATTGGATGCCTTGGGGCTTGGGGAAGGGTTTCCCCATTGTTTCCCCTTCACGTGGGCGTGAACGGGGCGTGGAATGGAGCTTTTCACGATTTTCACCGTTCTTGATTTTCCGGCTTAGAAACGGTCTTAACAGGAACCGCCTATAGGTGAAGCGGTCTCCAGGGAGACCATTACCTGTCTGTCTCACCGTGTTTTGGGGTTGCAGTCCTGCGATAGATCGCTATGCCTGCCTTAGCGATCTAAGGCCGACCATTTTCCTAGCTGGGCGGCTATGGTCTGGCCGCCACTTGCCCCCTTATGTCGGTTGGCTAAACGGTACCACGATAGACCGCCTGACGGGTTCAGTGGTCTCGTGTAGACCGCCTGGCACTGTGAAGCGGCCAGGGCCAGACTGTTTTCCTCTGAGGGTCAGCGTGACCCTCGAGGATGTGTTTGACCGTTGAACGAGGCCTGTCGCTTTGCGGTCACGGGATGACCGCCACGTCATCTGTTGCGGTCCTAGGGTGACCGTTTCTCTGATTTGAACGGTCTGGGAGCGACCGTTCAGCCTTTTTGCCCCCCCCCCCCCAAGCGTTGCGGTCAGGTGGAGGCCGCTTCTGCTTGGAGCGGTCTAACAGTAGACCGTTTCATTCTTTGAACGGTCTGGCAGTGGACCGTTGAGTTCTGAGAGTTGCGGCCCGTGTGAGACCATTTTTCTTCCCCTGGCGGTCCAGGGCTTGACCGCCTTTGCCTTAGACGGTCCACGGGAGGCCGCCTATCCATTTTGGGGTCGTTTAGCATTGTGTTGGTCTCCGGTCGACCCGGTTGTGACCTAATGGTCGACCATCGGCCTCGTGAGTGTCCCGGACACCCCCGTGAGTTCAGTGTTGGTGTTTCTGGGGTGTCGGGAGGTGCAGTGTTATCTCGATTAGCGTGCCCATAGGTGTGTGTTCCGGGCTTTGTGTTACGCTTGATCGAGTCACTGTGGATCGGTGTGAGTGTGGTGGTGTTTCCCTCGCATATCATGGGTTCATCCGGAAGATGATTCCCGAGTGGGTCAAGTGTGTGGCCTTGGACTGCGAGTCCAGTTGCCCAACCTGGAGCTGGAGGTTTCCCGTTTTCCCTTGGATAGGGAAACAGCTCTACGTGCTATAAGGGATGAAGTCAACAGGGTGCCAGCCTTCTCTAGGCCTGGGGCTCCTGGCCTAGCTTGACCCTCCTTTGCTGCTGCCTTTTTGGTACCGTCTCTGCCGACGATGCAGCCCCACGATGTGATCTTGGGCCTGCGTGCTGAACCCCGCGTCGAGGATCCCCCTCCTCTTCATGCCTCTTCCCTGGCTGCGAGTGGTCCTGCTTGTGATGTGTCCAGCCAGCCGGCTACCCTAGCTGCTTCGTCGGGTGCTCCCGACGGTGCTTCGCGCCAGCACTGCTCCAGGATGTTCATCCTTCGGACCGCCATCACGATGGGGGTTCCCCCATGGGTTCTCCTCCTCCTTCGGTCTTGGGCCTTGCGCCTTCGGCTGAGCCTACAGTTGGCTCTTCACTGCCCCACGCTACTGTTGCATCTGTCCAACCCGTTCTCGAAGTCTTTGATCCTTCCGTGGAGGTGCCGGGCACAGAGTCCTCTGATCCGCCCATGGCTCGCCATGCTTTGGCTGATGGATTGCTGCCCTCTCCTGTTGGTATCCCCGACGACGATGGTTTGGTTGGTGAGCAGGACATGGTGTTCGATGAGCCTCCCTTCCAGCTTGCTCGCAGGAGAAATAGAAGGACCAGGCGCAAGCCCTACGACTCCAAGTTCGAGTACTTCAGTTAATGAGTCTGCTCGCAGGTTCATCTGAAGGTCTCTTAGTCACTCCTGCGGCCAACCTGTCTTCTCGTCTTGTGGACTGTTCACTTTGGTATGTTGTTATTATAGATGCATGTCCCTTGTTCTTGAGCTGCTGGTTGTATTTTCTTCTGGGTTTCTTGGGCATTGGCCCCTTCGTGTATCGTCCTCTTGCCTTCTGGCAGGGTGCCCCTTTCTTTCCCTCACCTGTACTGCTCCTTTTATTTTGCACTCCTTAATGAAAAATTGCCTGCCTGGTGGCCGGGGTGGAACGTCCATCCCCTTCCGTAATGAAGGGATGAACGGACTCTCTCGTATCCCCCTTGCAAGAATTACCTTTGAGTTAAAAAAAAATCGTGCTTCTGTGTCTTCCGTGTGTGCCGTGTGTGTGACCTGTGGACCGTGAGTTCCATTACCCAGCCTGGGGCTGGAGGGTTTCTTAGTTCCCTTTTCGAGTGAATGGTCTTAGCAGTCGTGAACTGCTTCGTGAGATATCGTGCCGAGGTTTCTGACCCTAGGGTTAGGGCAGATTGACCGCGTGGAGCCATCCTTGTACGACGGTCTTGACCCGAGTCTTGTGACTCAAAGACCGTTGGGTAGCAGGTCTAGTGGAATGTCCAAAATTTGGTGGCGTCATACCACCTATTACTTCGGGTTCTTCGCACTGGCTGCGTGTGTGTTTCTCGGAGTTCTTCTCGGAGAGTGGTCACATCAGTGACTCCCCACTAGTCATAGCCATCCGACACACGAGTGTGAACGTGTCACGTGGTGGACTGAGAGAGAGAGATGGGGTTTCTTCCTCTCTGAGTGAAAGGGTAAAAATGATGAAAATGAAAACGCGTGCGTAAAAAGGATGATGTAGAAAAGACGGCAGAGAGTATGACCTGAAAGGTCACTCTGTACGAGGACGTGGAGCCTAGACTTACCGGACCCTCGGTACAGGGCGGAGAACGGGATCCGAAGACCCTCTCACGCAAACTGAACCCCTTCCCGGTAGGCGTGACCTACTATTCCGAGGACAGCTTTCTATATACCGAGCGTGAACCTGGGACTCTACGTAGTAGAAGTTGGCGGACACAAAGACACACGTAGACTCGGAATTTAGAACGGCATATCACTCCTCACACAATAATAATAACATGAATATAAACAGTAAACAGACCACCGCAGGATATTGATCCGTGCGGGGTTTTAACAACAATATAACAGGTGCAGAAAGAAAAATGCCGAAAGTAAATGACCACGGTGAAATGACTCACCGCGATCGATTATAGTACAAACAGACCCGGGATTTAGCTATCCGCGGGTATTATAGACATAAAATGAAATTTACTACAAGCACGCGTTTGGTGGTGTGATCGCCAGGGACCGTGGTCCCCGAACTGGTTAATTGATCGCTTGGCCTTTATCGCGGGATTTGCGCGGGTTCCTTCTTCCTCTTCGTTCGACGGGTCGAAGAAGGGGGCTTTTGACTGGTTACCCTGCAAGATAAACAAACAGAAAATGAAATTAAGTTAGACAAGTGATATAATATGATAACCATTCATAAGATAAAACAGTGATAACATGTATAACAAACTAAAGACACAACAAAATAATAAGAGTAACAAAAGAGCTGCAGATGGCGACACAAGCGCGAAGCGGGCAAACGGTGGGACGAGACGACTTCCCCGTGTACGAAGACGTGCGGGAGCGTTGATTGGGTCAGAGGCTCGATTTTTATTCCTGCACAAATTTAAGAAGGATTTAAACACATGGGCATGTAAAAACATATATATATATATCTAATTACATATGTATAACTATATATACGTATATAAATACATAAAAATATATACAATGTCTATCTATACATAGGAAAACAAAATAAAATAGTCAAACAGAATTTTTGAAAGAGAAAGGAGGGAAGAGAGAGAACTTTTGTATATATTTTTTTTGAGATTTTTCTTTAATACTCAAAGTATGTATATATAATAAAAATATATATAAAAGAAAATAGGAGGAAGATATATATTTAAGATATATATACACGTATACACTATATATATATATAATACAAAATATTATACTATATATTCAATATATACATATACTATATATAAATACCACATATATATACTATATATACATTATATATATATATATATAATAGGGAAGGGGAGACAGAAATGAGAAAGGGAGAAAGAGAGGGAAATACGGGAGAGAGAGACGGCCGGGGGGAAAACAGAAGGAGAAAAAAAATAAAAAAATAAAAAAAGGTGTGTATGTGTGTGTGTGTGATAGAGAGAGAGAGAGAGTGGGAAAAGAGAGAGAAAGAGAGGGGGAGAGAGAGACCGTGGCGGATGGGAGAGAGAGAGAGAGGAGAGAATAGAGGGAGGGGGAGAGAGAAAAAAAATAAAAGAAAAAAGAAGAGAGAGGGATCGAGAGGGAAAGAGAGACAGTGGGGGAGAGAGAGAAAGAGAGACTGTGGGGGGAGAGAAATAAGACGGTGGGGGAGAGAGAGGTAGTGCAGAGAGTGGGGAGGAGAGAGAGAGAGACGGCGGGGAGGAGAGAGAAAGAGACAGACGCGAGGGGGAGAGGGGGGTGCAGAGAGTGGGGAGGAGAGAGAGAGAGACAGACGAGAGGGAGAGAGACGGAGAGTGCAGAGAGAGACGGCGGGGAGGAGAGAGAGGGAGAGCAGAGAGAGGGGAGGAGAGAGGGAGAGAGAGAGACGAGAGGGAGAGAGAAGGAGAGAGAGGGAGAGAGAGAGGGGCAGAGAGAGGGGAGGAGAGATCGCGATCGGGAGAGGGGGAAGAAAGAGAGAACGAGGGAGAGAGGGAGAGGGAAGAAGAGGGGGGGCGACGGGAGCTCGGCGGCGGCGAGCTCGCCGGCGGGGGCAGACGACGGCGGCGACGACGGCGACCGGCGGATGCAGCCGAAGGTGGAGGTGGAGCTCGTGCGGCTGGCTCGCGGTGCAACGGAGGAGGGGTGTGCGTCGACGAAGTGGGGGTGCAGTCACGGCGTCCGGTGGCGACGTGGTGTCCGGCGGGGCTCGCGGACGGTGACAGGCGACGACCGGCGTCGGTGCAGGTGGGAGACGTGGCGCGACCTGCAGGTGGGGGCGTGCATGCAGGGGGCTTCGTGGTCGCGGACGGTGTGCTCGCGTTCGCGTCGGCGGCGTCTACGGCAGGGGCTTCGCGGCGTCTACGTGCAGTGGTGGACGTGGACGTCGAGAGTTGCGCGGGGGGTTGCCAGCGGTGGGGCGGTGGAGAGGTGTAGGTGGCAGCGGTCGGTTGCGATGGAGATGGGCGGCGTCGGTGCGGCAGCAGCGGGCGGTGGTCGGCGCGTCTGGGCAAGGTGGCGTCGGGCGGTGGTGATCCCTGTCGCGGAAGGCAACCGGAGGTGGTGGACGGCGTGGCTGGAGACGGCCAGGGCGGCTTCACGTCAAGGGGGAGGACGGCGGTGGCGGTCCGGTGTGGAGGGAGAGGACAGCGGTGGCGTGGACGACGGCCACGGCGGGTTCAAGTGGAGGTGGTCGGGTGGCTTGCAGCGGAGGTGGGCTCGCATGCGGTCGCGGCAGGGCAGGCGGACGTCGGTGGCGGTGACAGCGGCTAGGAGAAGTGGTGATGGCGCTCCGGCGGTGTCCGTGGCTAAAAAGAGAAGGAGAGGGAGAGGGTGAGGGGGAGAGTGAGTGTGAGTGTTGATGCTGTGGTTGTGGAAAATCAGAGTGGAATGGTGTGTTCGCCTGTGTGATGTTAGGAAGAGAGGGAGATCAGAGGAGGAATGCTACGGTGGTGGTGGCTAGAAGGATTATTGAGAAGGAATGAGTGTGTTAGGTGGAGTGTCAATGTGACGGTTGTTGGGTTGTGGAGGGTGTGAGAGAGACATAAGGAGATAATAATTAAGGGAGAGATGATCACTACGTGAAGAAAATAGATGAATGTAGATGATTATGAAAGAAGAAGACAAGGTGGGAAAAGAAAGACAATGAAGTATGAAGGGAAGTGTCGGAAGGAGAGGGATGTGAGAGAAGATTGTTAACATTGGTGTTTAGTGAATGGCGGTGACAAAGGGGAAAATTATAGTGTGTGTTGTTTAGTGATGGTAAAAGAAATATCGTAAGTGGGTGGACAGAGAGATAAGAATGGGGGACAAATAGAGAGACATGGGAGAAGGATCGGAGGTTTTAAAAGAACGGGAGATTTAGAGGGGTGAAGTGATTAGCATATATATATTTACAATCGTATATATATTATATATCATACATATATATACAGCCATATATATTTAAGTTTTTATGTTTATATTTTTATTATTGTTTAACCTTTTTTCATTTTTTTGTATTTTCTATAATCTTTTTATTATTATTATTATTTTAAATTTTCTTGTAAGCTTTTCTAAGCTTTTCTCATTTTTTTGTATTTTCTAACCTTTTATGATTTTTTATTATATATTTTATGTAAAACCCTGAAAATGATTAATCACCCACATAAATTAAATGTGTAAGCCACTTTGAGGCATCGTAGTATAATATGAGATTTACCAGCGAAAAACGTGAAAACGGCGTGTCTACAGTTGCCCCGCCTTGGCATCTGCTTTGTAGGGACATGACATGTAATGGAATGGAATGAAATGTATTGAATGAAATGGAGTGAAACGAAAAGTAGGTGTCAAGGTGTGATGAGACACGACTTCATCATTTTCCTGATGGGAATCTTTCCTGAGTTTCACCGAAGTAACCTTGAAGAAGGTCCTACGAAATTGACCATTGTTTGAATGATAAACAAACAAGGAAGACAAAGTGTGCACTGGGGCACAAACAACTAAAAGGACCAACTTCACGGTGCAGAAGTACCTGGGTCGTAAACCTCAGGTTTCACCATTGGAGAGCGGTTACCAGCCAGTGGACGTGCTACAGCCAAGGTGGGTCCGAGGGGAATAAAAAAGATGATTTGGAGACAAATCCAAACAATAGTTTCTTCCAGAGAAACATCCCGAGGCGGCCTCAGGAAACTCGGTGCTCGACTCTGAATGGAATATCTCATATTTCAGAATGTTTAAACACATTGGCTTACACAATCAACTTAAGTGAATGATTCTCACAATGAGATCAACTGGCCAATGTTAAGCTGTGGAGATTGGGTCAGGATACCGATTCGATGAGTCAGTAATGAGCCGGAGCCCGTTTATCGACAAACTGAACAGAACCGTCGTCCCCATACTAGCACGACTTAACGACATATCCATATGGCTTGGACTAAATGCAATGCAGGACATAATACAGAGATATACACATGGGAAGGGGATGATCCATTTTTCTTGTTTTTCTTCCATCTTTTTTCCTCTTTTCCTTTTTCTTTAAAATTTACATAGAACAATTACACAACGATAGCAAAATACAATCATGAAGACAGAGTTTATTTAAGGCAATCATGACAAGATATAATTATGAACACAATCATGACAAGATAGAATTATGAACACAATCATGACAAGATAGAATTATCAACACAATCATGACAAGACATAATCATAACATGACCAATCATACAGGATTAATAATCATAACACGACAAACTGTTGATGACGACCTTGAGTCCTTTATATTCTATAAGTAGCTCACATGCGAACCGGAAAGAAGTACAAGCACGAATTCCCTAAAGAGAAGCAAGGGAAAGAAAGAGTGATCTTAGCCCTTCGACTTGAGATGGAAGGCGAATCCTCGCGTCCCGTGAAGAGAAGCAGGGCTAGCAATGAGATCTAACGGCTTAGGGACCTTGAAGGGCATCTGAGTGAAAGAATTCACTCAGGACTGGTAAGCTGACTCACTTTTAGTTTCTGTATGACTTCTCCTTCACCTTCTCGACATTTCCTTTCCTTTTCAGCCATATCATCTCTTCCCGGGCCCAAGGAAATTCTCAAAGCTGCCCTGGCTATCGAAGCTCACTTCGAATATAACCATTGGCATGAGAGCTGTGATTTCAAAATGGCATCTCCAAGGACTGGTGATTCACGCCAAACACTATGACAAGATTTACATGGATTGGGCAGCCATGGGTGCACTGGTAGAAATTTGGCACCCTCAAACTCACACCTTCATTTCCCCACTTTTGAAGCAACAATTCTTCTTGAGGAGGTGGAGTTGCTGCTCGGTTTGAAGAGATTTAAGAAGGATGGCAAGATAAAGATCTCGCGCATGCTAAAAATGTGACTTCTGAGGAAGTTCTCGGAAGTTTCATGCCATCGAAGGCTATCAAGGCGGTCCAAACTCGACAGGGAATTAACTTACAAAAGCTTGCAGAATGGACCATGAGTGCCCTGGAAGAATCGACAAGTGATGATCAGCTGGAGAAACTGATGAAGGGGTTCACAATCTGCTTAGCGGGAGCTCTCCTATTTCCTTATACAGACAACATAGTGGAGGAGGACCAATTGAGCGCCATTTGTGGATTTGGGATGGCAAGAGAGTGGGGCCCGCCATCCTTGCCTATCTCTACAGCGGTCTCACAGCTTCCAGCATGGGTAAGCCTCCTTTCGGTTGCATACTCCTTCTAAATTGCTGGATTGACTTGCATTTCAAATTTGACCACCACGAGGGGATGACGACTACCTCAAAAATCTTCCAACAAAGTCCACTTTACCACATAGCCGATGTGTTAGGCTTTAGTGGTAATGTGGTAAATCGCGCTCCTTGGTTGAAGAAACGCGAAGACTGGAGGAATCACTACAGCACTATGATGCAGAACATGTTCACTTATGCGCCAACATGTTTACTGTCATGTGAACTCCTCACGAGGTCTTTCCCAGATGCGGAGGTGCAGCTGGTCGGCGCGACTGAGTTTGCTCTGTACAATGCACATCGGTGTTATACTCAGATCGGCCTCCCTCGCCATTCATTCCCAATGTTATCTGAAATTCCTCCTCTGAGAAGAGAGAGCTAGGTACGGAGGGAGATGCAAACGATGTGAAGGCAATTAAAGCATCGTGGAAGGCAAGTGTTCCACTGAAGGTAATGGTGTCTGTAAATGAGGACATGGAACTGTGGAAAGCTTATGTAACCCAATTGGGGAATTTGAGGCCCGAAGTGCCTAAACCCCTGGTGTAGTCCTCATTTTGGAATGAAATAAGGCCTTAATGCCCTTGCACATGCTTTGAATCTCCTCCATCCCTTTTCGTAAGCGGCTAAGATGGCAGACGCCAAGCGACAGCTGACCATCACAGAATAAGAGATGAAAGATCAGAGCAACTACAGCATGAGGGATTGCCCCGAGATGCCTTGACGCTAAAGGTTTCTCTCCAAGTGGCGAGGAGAGAGGTAAAGCGAGAGAAGATGAAGAGAAAGGCAAAGACAGAGTAGCACAGGAGGCCCAAGAGATGGAACTCTGAGAGGAAGAGCGTCCAGACACGTCACTTGCTCCGCAGATCGGAGGGGAATTGGAGCTCGCGGCAAGGGAGCTCCTGGAGCTGGTACAGTCTCCTTCGGCAGAGCAGAGGGGAGTTCAACCAGCATCCTCAGCTTCAAGAGCTTCACGGCCATCAGGGTCGCGAGAGAAACAGGAGGACGACGAAAAGCATCGCCAGAACAGATGGAAAGGCATGGCACAGCAAAGCGATTGCTGCATCACGAGACTATAGAAGGCCTCCGAGGGAATTCTTACCTTTGGAGAGAGAAGAGACGTAACCAGGAGGGTGACGAGGATTAGTGAATGGCTTGTACACCCACTCCTTCCTCATGACGGGCACAAACCCTTATATAGATATGTGAATGAAATGGCTTGGTTTGAACGCAGCTTGCTTGCCCGTTCGTTCCTTCTGCTCTACAGGTCTTTTCTACCACATGGGTTCCTGCGAGACATGCTCGACGAGATGTCGCCTTAAAACACGGAGTGGTGACTCACCATAGCCATGATTTTCAAAGGGAATCTGCCACCAACTTCAACAATATCAGCCCGTGGTGCTCTTTTCCACGTGAATGTCCCTCGTTTCCCTGTTTGCGCTAAAAGTAGTCGCAATAGGACAAGGGACACGGGGAATCTTTGGACCGAATAGGGGTGGCGGGTCAACAATCACAGCTCTGCTCCATTCACTTCACATGGCGAAGTGACACGCGAGTGTACCGTGGCCATGATTTTTCAAAAGGATCTACCACCAATTTCAAAAACGTCGGCCCTTGGCCCTATTTTCCCGCATAAATGTCCCCGATTTGCTTGTTTGCTCTAAAAGTAGATGCAACAGGACAATAAACGCGGAGAATCTTTGGACCGAATAAGGACGACAAGTCAACAAATCACGCCCCCAAATCGATCACTCCCCATGGTAGAGTGGCCGCAACAGTAAGGGGGGGTGACTTGTCGCAAAGGCTGTTGCTAGGGGTGATGGTGATAGATCTAGATCACCTTCCTTCCAATCCTATAAATACCTCCTCTTTCACTCGACTTGAGAGCACCCGAGTCGTGAGAGCTGATCCGAAGAGTGAAAGTTTGCAAGAAGGGGAGGTAGTGAGAGTTGCTCAATTTTCAGGATGGAGGGTGAATCTAGCTTCAGAGCAGAAGGTGAGTCCTCCCGCTCTTCAAAGAGGAGCAGATCTGGCAGCAGTTCCAGGAGACTTTCAGAAGTCGAGGGGCAGCTCGGTGAGAGGATGCAATCACAACTCGTAAGTTGGACCTTGTCATCCCTTCCTTCATTCTTTCTCCTTTTTCTTCCTTGGCAAAGCTCCCCTTTGCTCAGTTCTTGTGTATGTGCAGAGCATGATGAAATCGCACATTTCCTGGGAGCTAGTGGTTGCCGCATATCGTGGTCTTCCAGACTTCCAGAAGGCCAGGCTAGATGTGATGGGATTTGGGGCCTTTCTGCGGATCGAGCCAATCAAGCTCGACCTCGTCCTCATCCAAGCATTGCGCGAAAGATGGGACCCAGTGAGTCGGGCATTCTTGATGCCCTGGGGGCACATGGTACCCAGTCTGGAAGATGTGGTCCGAATCACAAGCCTCAGAGTGGATGGGGAGGCAGTGACCGGAGTCACTTACGCGGACTACCGAGAAGGTGCCCAGAAGCTGTTAGGACTGGAACTTGACAGTCGGAAGAACCGATCAGTAGCCAAGGCATCCATCATGGAGGCATTGGGACTTGCTGATACTCGTCCCCGGGATGATGAGTCCTTGGAAGAATTCATGGAAAGGACAGAAAGAGGGTGCCGTGCTGTGTACTGCACAGATTTCGGCAATTGGGAAAGGTCCAACATGGATCTGAGGAGATTTCTCCTCTTCTTGCTGGGAAGATTGCTACTGAGCTCGAAGGGAGGCAGCATCGACTGTCGCTTCCTAGAGCTGCTAGTAGACCTGGAAGAGTAGGGCAGTATGCTTGGGGAGCTGCCGTACTAGCGCATCTGTTTACAGGCCTATCCCAAGAGGCAGACCGTGAGGTGACTGTCAGTGGCTTTACACCATTTATCCAGGTAATTTTTGTTTCATTTTTTTTGTGTGTTTTCCCAATAGTTCACTTAAGGCACTAATGGCACATGATGATGCAGCTATGGAGCTACTATTACCTCCCGATGGGGAGAGCTCGGCATTGGCGACCAGTGACGGTGCCATTAGCCAGACGGTGGCAACCCATTATGAGTACAGCACCTCTATCCTACCAACTGATGGTGTTAAGACGTGAGCTGCAGGAGTTCCCTGCAGCGATGGTAGGATTCTTTTTTCTTCTTTTTATTATTTTTTAGTTCTTTTTTTTACTTCTACATTTGACTAGCTAAAAGAATATGTACAATCTAATCTAGGTGAACTGGAGACCCTACTCAGGGATGGTCGATGCTGACCAACCGTGGGTTTTGATGAGCCGCGCCCGGTTTGGACGAGAGCTTTGGATGCACTGCCTGAATGAAATCGAGCCGCTTCGGCTACGATTAGTTATGAGGACCCTGGGGCTAGCCCAGGAGTGGGTGGATACGACTGCGCCACCTCGGGTCGGGAGAAAGACGCGAGGACCGGCAACCTGCATTGATTGGCGTGTGCGGTTCCCCGAACAGTATGAAGACTGGCAACGGGGTGGCACAATTGTGGAATCGCAGGCACAAGATAGTGAAGACTATCTGCGTCTATATAGGGCAATGTATGCAGAGCGACTCCAACCTGGGGGACTTGTGGAGGTAGGCCTCCCCTTTTTGTCTTCTTCTTTCGTTGTTTTTGTTGTTTTTGTTCTTATCTATTTTTTTTTGTGAAAATGCTGACTCCTATAACATGGCTGTAGGATGTCCGTGATACCATGATAGCGAACTTGCGAGCTCGCTTGGCAGACACGGAGCGACAATTGGGTGACACGCGTGGTGCCTTAAGTGCCTCGGTAAGTGTATATGCAATGCATACTCCTAATTATGACCATAGATTCATGGTGCTTAGCCACTAATTATCACCTCATGTGGTTATAGCGCGTCCAGATCGACGCAGCCTCATCAGCGATGGGAGCAGATGGCGTCTCTTCCAGCTTATGGATCCCTACCTCAGAGCTGGATTTGCTTCACGAGCAACTTGCTCGTGCCACGCAGCGTGCCGCAGAGGCAGAAGGCATGCTCTCTATACAGGTAAAAGTTTCATTGTTGAATCTTCCTCATTCATGCCTTGCCGCATATCTGAGACGGCATATCTGGCAGGAAAAAGAGACGCAAGAGGCACTTGCCCAAGCTGCGCAGAGGGAGGCTAGAATAGCGGAGCTGGAAGATGAACTGCGGCGTCGTCCAGATGATGACTCTTCTAGGGACGCCGTGGAGCTAAGGATCACCCTTCAACTGGAGAGGGAAGACCGAGAAAGAGAACGGCAGAGAAAGAAAGGGACAGAGAAAGAGAAAGAGCCGATAGGTTGGCTGAGAGGGAGGAGCGAAGGGCCATGGAAGTCCAATTGTTTGAACTCCGAACCAGCCTTGGTCTTGCTGAACAATGGCTAAAGATGGTGAAGAGCGCTACCGAAGAGCACGAGAGCGTGGCTTTCGTGTTAGTAGCTTCTTTGCTGCCCCCGCAGATCAACGCCGGGGTGTGGAGATGGGAAGAGGAGCACAGAGCGGTAGAAGTACCGCTTTTCGTAGTTGGGTTGCACCCTCGAGAGCGTCTTGCCCGGAGAGCGGAGGGACGAGTAATGTAGAGAGAGAAGGTGGAACTTAATGTACAATTTCTAGGAATGAAATAAAAAGCTTGATTTTTGGTTTTTGTTTTCATATCTGTCTTGCTATCTCGAATCCCTGCACACATCACTGAAACAAACAAGTCAGAATTTCTGCTCTGACTTGGCCCCTTGCTCAATAAGTAGATGTTCTGTTTTGACTGTCCTTGATAATGGGTCAAGGGGCCAAGCCTTTATTAATAAAGGCAAGATAAAGATATGATGGTGAATGCGGCACACAAGCACACGGATGCAAGCGAAAATTAAAAGTGGAATGCTGCATACAAATGCAATCATAGGAAATGTGATTTTTTTGTTTTTATTTTTTCTTGCATTTTTTGTTGTTTTATTTTTCATCATTTTTTTGTTTTGCATATGTCTACATTTTTCTCTTTTTCCCTTTTTTTTGTTGTTTTTATCATCATCATTTTTTTGTTGCTAATGCCTGGTAAGCACCCATATGGCACCTAACCTGCATGAGAATATGGATTTCTTACTAACCTCCCAGGTATCCTAAGTGCACATCTAGGTTGATTTGGGCCTCTAGACTCCTCGAATGATAATCCCGCCGGCTAAGACTTATCCTGATGACAATACCGTCATGCCATGCTTAGGCTCCCAGTCGCTTCCGACCGCAGGGATTCACCCAAAAAGTGTTCGAGGTAAATGATTTGCCCGACCCGGGTCTATTTCCTCACAACTCTAGATGGTATATAATGGAACACCCTGGAACCCAAACGACCAACCGCGCGACGCTGACCCGGAATCAGACGCCGTCGCACCCGTAGGTGACGCGCTTGCATTGGTCTAAGCCCGAGGTTAGATAAGAAGGCATTAAGGTGGTAGACAAGGGTCTTGACCGGCCAGAAACACGGAGACTCCTTCACGACAATGGCTTCTGCTTTTCAAAATGGACAACCATATGTTTGTGTTAAAAGGATGTTGCAGGCTTTGGCGAGTTTCACCCTTCGGGAACTCCATTGAGCTTTGATCTTCAGGGGAAGAAGGAAGAATATTGGGGGCAAACCTCCTGAGAGGACCGACAAAACCGTTAACCCGGCGAGCCAGTAGGGGCGCACTTAACTTCCCCTTTCGGGCAACTTCAGACCAAATCTCGAGCATTTACATCTCATGACCCCTTTTGTGTAGAATTTGACTTTGAGTCAAAGGGGTTTCATTTAGTGGAATCAGGCACGGTTACGACCAGGCTTTTCACTTGACTTTGATTTTGTTCTTCTTTTCTGATTTTTTTCTTGACAGATTTTTGCGAGGGACATAGTATTTTGACATTATGGAATCCCTCTTGGATGCCTGCGGGGACACTGCCCTCTTCTCGTGCTCTGATCCATGCTCGAGAATTGGATCCTACTCTCACCCTAGGGGTTGTGTTCGTGTTTCCCATGCTCAGCGTTTTAAGGGCGCCGGCTGTCTCATTCGGTCGAGAAGAAGAGAATAAAGATTTGAGCTTTCTTGGAGACCTTTTGAGTGATGCCCTACCATAAGCGATGCTATCAATTTTTTTATAACACAGATGTGTATACATGTTGTCTTCTTTTGAGGGGGCATAGGCCGAATTGGCCGGACAGGGGTCTCCACGGTTCTGGCAAACCAAGACCTGAGACCTACCAAGCCTTAATGGGCCCTATCTTGACATGGAGGTAAGATGCAGTAACTTGATTCCATGGTGGTCTCCAAACATCAGCATTTTGAATTTTCTATTTTTTTTGTTTTTCCTTTTTTGTTTTATATACAAATTTTGTTGTTTTCATTATTTTATTTTTGTTGTTTTTGTTTTCAATTTTTTTTGTCTTTGACAGTATGTACACCTATCTAAGGGTAATACTTCTTAAGGTAAAGCCCATTCCAAGGGTGGGATAACTCAATCCCCTCAGCATTGACTAGCCTGTAGGCGTTGCCAGGATGTACAGCCTGAACCACGTATGGTCCTTCCCAATTGGGTTGGAGCTTAGAACGCGGCCCGCCAGGTTTTACAAAAATTCTTTTCACTACCATTTCACCAACTTTGAACTTTCTCTCAATAACCTTCTTCTGGTAAAAACGTGCGAGTCTATTTTGGTAGACGCGAGCATGCTCGGCAGCAACCAGACGTTTCTCGTCTAAGAGTTCCAACTGGGCAAGGAGAGAATCGCGACGTTCATCGAGGGGAAGGTCCTTGTCCAATTGTACTCTCAGAGAGGGAATCAGAATCTCATACGGAACTACCGCCTCCATCCCGTAAGTGAGGGCGAACGGAGTTTGCCCAGTAGGAGTTCGGATTGAAGTGCGATAGGCCCATAGAGCTTCGATAAGCTTCTCTGGCCAATCCGAGAATCTGCTAGACTCACAAGTTTTCTTTATGATTTTGATCAGTGTTTTATTCGTGGCCTCTGCTTGGCCATTGCCTTGTGGATAATATGGTGATGAATGATGCAATGCAATCTTATACCTTTTGCAGAGGTCCTGAAGGTCCTGAGAAATGAATTGTGGCCCATTGTCGGTGATGATAGTTCTTGGAATGCCGAACCTGGCGATGATGTTCTTCATAATAAACTTGCAAACAGTTGATGTCTTGATTTCCGCATAAGCTTCAGCTTCGGCCCATTTGGTGAAGTACTCCGTTGCAGTAAGGATGAAGGATTTTTGTTTAATAAGGGAGTTAGGATCACCGAGAGGACCAATGATGTCGAATGCCCACATGGAGAAAGGCCATGGGGAGGATACTGGATGGAGAGAGGAAGATGGGGAATGATCTTATCGGCGTGAAGTTGACACTTGACACACCTACGGACATAGACAGCACAGTCTTCCTCCATGGTGGGCCAGTAAAAGCCTTGCCGAAGGATCTTCTTGGCAAGCATTTGGCTATTCACATGACCACCGCACACGCCTGAGTGTGCTTCCTCTACACACTTCCAAGACTCATCATCATCAAGACACCTTAGAAGAACACCAGTGAGGCTTCTCTTGTATAGCAATCCTCCAACCAAGTGTGTACCTCTGGGCTACTCTTCTTATGGCCCTCTTATCTTCTGTTGTTGCCTCTTCAGGGTAAGACTGGTCTTTGCAATATTTAACAATCTCATAGAACCATGGCTTCTCCTCATCAGCCAATTCTTCTTCCAATTCGACCAACATAATTTCCCTCTTTTCAGCGACTTCTCTATCTGAGCCATCTTTGACATTTCCTCCTGAACCCTTAAATAGGAAGGGTTGTGAATAGCAGGGAGAGAAGCTTGTGGATAGAAACGGACAGAGCCCTTCTGCCCAGAGGAAACCTTAATGATGATGCCAACGAAGCAAGGGCGTCGGCGAGAATGTTCTGATTGCGAGGAACATGGACAAAGACCAACTTAGTGAACAGTTTAGCGAAAGCAACAGTAAGCTCTTGATATGGCTTGAGCTTGGGATCGCGAGTGCGATATTTGGTGAGCACTTGGCGAAGGATAAGTTGACTATCACCTATGACTCGTAATTCAGTGACCCAGAAGGAATAGGCAAGGTTCAGACCTGCCAGAAGAGCCTCGTATTCAGCCACGTTGTTGGTGACTGGAAATGAGAGCTGGAATGCCTCTGGGATAGCGACACCTTCAGGTGACAAAAGGACAATGCCAATACCTCTCCCCTGGAATTCAAAGCTCCATCAAAATATAATGTCCACATGGGATCATCAGACTGGGTAATGGACATTAGTTCCTCATCTGGAAACTCTGATTGAACAGGGTCAAACTTGGGGAGAGGGTGATGAGCGAGATGCTCGGCTATAGCATAGCCTTTGATTGCCTTTTGTTGAATATAGGTGATGTCAAACTGAGATAGAAAAGCTTTGCCAACGTGCTAGCCTATCAGTAAGGACAAACTTTTCCAAGAGAAATTTGATAGGATTCATCCGAGCAATCAAGTGGACTTCGTGAGCCAGAAAGTAATGTTTCAATTTCTGTACCACCCACACAAGGGCGGCACAGGTCCTTTCCATGGCAGTATACTTTCGCTCACAGGGGTTGAGGAGTTTGGACAAGTAATAGGTTGCCCGTTCCTTGCCTTCCTCATTGATTTGTGCCAGGACGGCTCCCACAGAGTCGTCTAGGACCGAGATATATAGGATCAAAGGCTTATCTGGAATAGGTGGAGTGAGAACAGGCGGGTTGGCCAGATATTCTTTAATCCGTCAAAAGCATTCTGACACTTGGAATCCCAACAAAATTTGGTCCCTGCTTTGGTCAACTCGTAGAAGGGCCGGCACCTTTGCGAGTGTTGCGACACAAAGCGACGGATAAATTGCAACCTCCCGATTAATCCTCGAACTTCTCTCAAATTCTTCGGGGGTGGCATATCCCTAATTGCCTTAGCCTTGTTGGGATCTATCTCAATACCCCTTTTGCTCACAATGAAGCCAAGTAACTTGCCCGATGATACACCAAACACACATTTCTTTGGATTCATTTTCAAATTGAATTCACGCGATCTTTGCAACACCTTTGCAAGGACCTCGGGATGTTCCGCCCTAGTTTTGGATTTTACCAACAAATCATCCACATATACCTCCAAATATATGTGCATCATGTCATGGAATATTGCCATCATAGCCCTTTGGTAAGTGGCTCCAGCGTTCTTCAGTCCAAATGGCATGACCACATAACAGTAAGTTCCCCAGGGAGTAGTGAATGAGGTTTTCTCCTGATCTTCTTCTGCCAGACGGATTTGATTGTATCCAGAAAATCCATCCATAAATGAAAGAGTTTCATATCCTGCCGTATTATCAATCAACACATCAATATGAGGCAAAGGGAAATCATCCTTCGGACACGCACGGTTAAGGTCCCGGAAGTCAATACAAATTCTCACCTTTCCATCTTTCTTCATGACCGGGACGATGTTTGCGACCCACTGAGGATAAAGGACGACTCTTATGAACCTAGCTTTGTGAGCTTGTCGACCTCTTCCTTCATTTTTAAAGCCATTTGTGGGCGAAAACGTCTTAACCGTTGCTTTACCGAGATGGATCCTGGTTTGAGAGTGAGACGATGCTCGACCAGAGTAGAATCCAATCCTGGCATATCCTCATAGCTCCATGCAAACGTGTCCTTATAATCCTCGAGAACCTTAATTAATGCCTCTTCGTCAGATGATGGTAAATTATCACTTATGAGGACAATCCTAGGGTCTTCCTCAGTTCCCAGGTTAATCTCTTTGGTAGACTCTTCTACAGCGGCTGACGGCTCGTCAAATCTGCTCATTCCACTAGCATATGCGTCGGCCGCATCCTCATATTCTTCGTCATCTTCTTCAACGGGGTACTCATCATCGGTGATTTCATAAACCCCGTACCCTTCATCAATCACACCATCATTTTCACATTCTATCTCCGGCAATTGGATAGGATTTTCTAGCAATTGAGGATGGCTAGAAGGGCTTGACACCTATCGGCTAAATCTAAAAGAAATCGCCGAGGGATCTGCTTACCCTTGGATTTCTTCTTGGGCACTACCCTTGACTTATTCCTAACCTGACACACATTATTTACAGAAGAAGAAGAAGCTAAAGAGGATAGTGAAGAATGTACAGGGAAGGACCCCTCAGAGGAGGGGTAAAGAAGGTCGCTCAAGGGACCTTGAATGAGTGGCCCGTAAGTCGGGGCACACTCATGGGAGATATAGGATGTCTCCTCAACAAAGATGTGTTGTTGGGGAGTTGGGAAATTGACGTTTTTTTTTCGTTTTCATTTTTGATAACAAAACAATGAAAAGAAATTGGAGGAGGTGAAAAGGGAATTAGAGCTAGAGGGTTGTGTAGCTCGTAGAGCAGATCGTGATTAAAATCTGGCGTGAGTTAAGAAACCCACGTAGGTATATGAGTAAAGAAGGGGACCTGGGAAGATCATCAGACAACTGTCTGGCCCAGGAAGGAGACAGCAACAGAGGCTGTGATATGTGGATAGAAAAGATGACGGCTAATGAGCCGTCGGTGACAATATTGGTGACGGATGATGACCCGTCGATGACAACATCCTCTTGGCGAGGAGGGTTTGACATTCTGGCAAGTGTGGTGGTGTCCCCTGGCATTTCGGAGATCAAAGACGACCCTTCTAGATGTGGAGGCGAGAACATTCTTTCCAGTGCAATGGATATATCTGGTATGTCAAACCATTTATACCATTCACAATCCAGGTGGACAATCTTTCCTCTTTTAGGGATCCTTGAACATCCTTGAGCTAAAAACACATCCCGTGACCCCCCAGGTGATTCCAGTGGAGGATCTCCCATCTGGACGATGGGCCCCTTTTTGAAATGTGAGGACAAAGTCCAAGTGAGGGGTTTGCCGTCTGATTCGAATGGCCCCTTAAAACCCAAGCCAGCTCTATGGATTGGCTTTATCTTTTGGAGTGGTCTCAGCCTTCCTTGCAGTTGTGCCCCTAGACCTTTGCCATCTTGGTAGCCAATATTTCTCATAATCTCCCATCCTTTGGAGCGGAAGGGAAGACGTGAGTTTGACAAAGGGAATGGCTTTTGTTGTCTGAAGGGAGCACGACAGGGGTCATACACATCCAACAAGGATAGTATGGGCCGATGAGTCGGCCAGACCGAAGGCAAAGAGGTGGTGATTGCATCCACCGTAGAACAGAGGGGCATGCTCATTACCTTGATAACCCATCCTTTATATGGAAATTTCCAACACTGATGATTGGTGGATGGTACAGCATTCATAGCTTCAATGTAGGTACGGCCTAGTATAGCCTTGAAAGTGGGATCCATATCAAGGACATGAAATTTCGTAAAGACTGATACAGGACCTAGTTCTACATTGAGGGCAATCATCCCCATTGGCGGCCTCTTACTGTTGTCGTAGGCCGTGACTGTAATTGAGGAGGCATGAGTTGTTCTTCATGAACCCCACATGCTTGGAGAGTACTCGGGGAAATCACATTTATAGACGCGCCCGTGTCCACTAGGCACGGATCCAACGACACGCCATTGATTTTCACCGCAATACACAATGCATATTTCGAGCTTCCTTGGGGGCAAGCTCGTGATTGTGAAACATGATAGGCGGTTGTGTATCAGTGGGCGTCAGGACTGTCGAGATTTTCTCCACAGGGAGATCCTCGTTCACCATAACTTTTGAGATATTCTTTCAAAGCTTCTTGGTGAGATGGGGATCTTTTGATCAACTCAAGGATGGAGATACGGGCGGGCGTCTTATCCAGATGTTTTAGCAAATCATACTGGGTCCCAGGGATAGACTCTTCTGACTGCTCTTCCTTATCTTTCTGGGGCTGAGATTGTTCAGGGGCCTGACTATTCTGGGGAAACACCCGGTGGAACATCCTTCCACTCCGGAGCACCATTGCTTGTGGGTCTTGTTGCACCTCTATGGTATTGGGTGTGGACTTTAACAAGGGTTTGAGGGGTAATAGTGGAGGAATGGTTGGTGGGATAGGGGTTATGATGGGTGTAGGGGTTTTGATTAGGGGTTTGCTTGGCGGAGGTATAGTAGAGGTAGAAGGAATCTCGGGTGAATCACGGATGATAAGGGGCTTAGAATGTGAAAGAATAGGGGAAGTAGAGGGAATCTCGGGTGAATGGTGGATGATAAGGGGTTTATATGGTGGAGGGGGTATAGTGGAAGTAGAGGAAATCTCGGACGAACGGTGAATGATAAGGGGTTTGGAAGGTTGAGGTAGATTAGAAACGGAGGTGACTTGGGGTGGATGATGGACGATAAGGGGTTTATATGGTGGAGGGGGTATAGTGGAAGTAGAGGGACCTCAGATGAACGGTGAATGATAAGAGGTTTAGATGGTGGAGGAGGAGGTTCAATGGGGGTAGAGGTGGATGGTGTGTCATACGGGTAATGGGCGGTAAAAAGGTTAGAAGGCGGGGGTAAAGGTGCGATAGAGGTAGATGGTAAATTAGAGGAATAAGAAGTGATCAGGGGACTTGGGGGTGAAAAAGGAGTGGGAGATGGCCTTTGGTGATGGACTAACGGTGAATTGATGATAGGGGTACGAATAAGAGGGCGTGATGGCTGTGGAACGGAAGAAGGACCAAATAGGGGTTGTGAGGGGGTTGAATGGTAAGAAGATGCTGTTCGAAGGAGACGAGGAGGTTGATTGGTGGTATGACTGGTAGCAAGGACAGAGGTGCTTTCTAAATGACAGGTTTGCTCTCTTCCAACTTCCGAGAAGGAGGAAATCGGATTAACCTGGTAGTTGGGCTGTTGGTGCTCCGGAAGCGGGTTATGGATGATGCCCATATTAGGCTGCTGTTGTGGGGCCTGCTGAGGCTGTTGTTGTTGATGTGGTTGTTGTGGTAACTGTGGCCTAGGCGGAGGTCTCCTGGCCTTTAGGGTGGCGATGCATCGCCTCATTTCATCCCAATCGATTTCACCGAGATCATTCATGTCGTAAATGTAATCTTTGAAGTTGAAACAATTCTCCACCGTATGACCCGGCTGTCTGTGATAGACACAGTACCTGGAGGTATCAGCATTTGGGGGCCATGCAAACTTTTCTTTGGGCAAAGTAAGTAGGTTGGCAGCCATGAGGGCATTAAAATATCTGGCAATGCCTCGGGCAATGGTGGATAATGGGCTCTTTTGGGTCCAATGGGCCTCATCCGTTGTTGTGGTGGGCCGTAATTTCCTGGGGGTGGAACTTGGTGATACTGAGGTTGTGGTTGTTGTTGTTGTTGCTGGGGATGAAAGGGTTGAGGCATGTTGTTTTGAAGGGGGTTATTTTGGGGTGGAGGACGATAAAGAGGTGGACCTTGTTGAAAGGGAGGTCGTGAAACCTGAGGAGGCCTTGGGTTAACTGGTTGGTTGGGGCCGCCAAGCACACTCACTTGCTCGTTTATGACGACTCCCTCAGTTGTCCCTCCTTGGACACCAGTGCCCGTCTTCTTAAACACCCTTGGCTTTGGAGGTTCAAACATGTGCATGATGGGAGAATCTTTTAATTGGGTCTGGATATACCGAGCCCTCTCATAAAGTTCCTCCATCGTGGTAAGCTTATTCATGGCTAAAATGTGTCTAAACTGCGGGGTTGCATTAGACACAATCATCTTGACTTGCTCGGGTTCTGAAAGGGTATCCTTTATTTTATCGGCCAGAGACCTCCACCTATCAGCATACTGGACAAAATCCTCATCTGACCTCATTTTCTCAGCAACTAGGTCGGTGATAGAAAGGGAGGGACCGACCCTATCCCGGTACTTCTGTATGAATTTGGCTTTGACAATTTCAAAATCTCCAGCCTCACTCGGCTCTAGTGAATAGAACCATTCTAGGGCGGGACCATCCAATGATTTTCGAAAAAGGTAAGCCAGGGATTTTGGATCGTTCTGCCATGAGGAAGATTCATACATAAAATCCTTGATGTGAATATAAGGATTTCCCGTGCCGTTATACCTACGGTATGTAGGCATTTCGGAGGGAGGAAGATGAAATATGGGGAGATTTGGCAGGGAAATGTCAGGGACAGACTTCCCATGTGCCTCTTTCTTGAAATTTCGGAACTCCTCGTTCATTTCATTGATTTTGTTGAGGAGAGATTGAGTGAGGTCCTCGGCAGGTGAGGTTGGGCCTGCCACTGAGGCTGAGAAGGCCTGCCAAGGGCCTGAGAAGGGAATGCTGAACCAGAAGGGTATGGTGGCACACTAGTGGACGGACCCGTTTGGGGTACCGTATGAAGGATGGCAGGGGCTTGAGATTGTGGAAGGGGAGATTGGTAAGAGGCAGGCTGTTGACTCGCCTGTCCTTGAAATGAGGAAGAAGGAACGTCATGTACATATGATGGAAAAGTGGTAGCCTGGAGCGGCTGTTGGTAGGATGTGGGAGCCGGAGTTGACTCCTGAGGAGGGGGAGCAACAGATTTCCCCTTTAAAATAGCCTGAAAGGCTAGAAGTTGCTCAGGGCTGAGCTGCGTACTGGCGAGGACACCTAACAGGGAAAAGATGTCCTTAGGTGGGGCTACTTCCCGTGAAACAGCGGGAACCTCTTGTGAGGTCTCACGAGAAGGGCCTGAGTCCATTGCGTGGACACGTGGGTCAATTGACTGACCACGTCCTGATTGGTTTTCTTCGAGAGAATCGTGGGCCATTGTTGTAATTTTTCCAGAACGTAAAAGCATACACCAACAGACAAATATCAAAGATTACCAAACAAGTGGATGATCTTACGCCACTTTTTTTGTTTTTGTTTTACCTCTTTTTTGTCTTTTTAACAAATATAAATATTCACACAAAATTTGCAAAAATCCTAGTTACACCTTGGTTTTACCGCCGTGTCAACTAGGGACACTCGTCTCACCATGGATAGGTAACTAACTTCGGGGTACTTCAGTGGTACAACCTGCCCAGTGAACGAAGAGGGAATCTTTCGATGTCGGGGACTTACGGAGGTCCCGATGGAGGAGATCCTAGTCCGTCGAGAGGAATTCCCGACGGAGAGTCCTTCCTTCACCGAGAAAGGTTAATCCTTAGAAAAGTAAAATAAAGGGGTAGATGCATGAAATACAATACTGAATGAAAGATATATAAAACAGATATAACAAGAATAAACACACAAATATAACAGGGATAACAGTGATATAACAAGGATATAACAACAATGAACAGATAGAGTAAGATATGGCCGTTCTTCTTTCCGAAACACGTAGACAACTTGGAAAAATAGAAAAGACTATAAGAGTGCACGTGGTGCACGAGGGGGATGATGTGACGCACGCGGGCGCAATAAGAAAGGGCACACGTGGGTGCCGAGTGGAGGGGAGCACACGTGAGTGCTAAATGGAGGGGCACACGTGGTTGCCAAACAGAGGAGAGCACACGTGGGTGCTAAATGGAGGGGGCACACGTGGGTGCCAAGTAGAGGGGAGCACACGTGGATGCTAAAATGGAGAGCACACGTGGGTGCTAAATGGAGGGGGCACACGTGGGTGACAAGTAGAGGGGAGCACACGTGGATGCTAAAATGGAGAGCACACGTGGGTGCTAAATGGAGGGGCACACGTGGGTGCCGAATAATGGGGAGCACACGTGGGTGCTAAATGGAGGGGCACACGTGAGTGCCGAATAGTGGGGAGTGCACGTGGTGCACGAGACAACGTTAACCTCTCAAATAACCACAAAGGACCGGGGGAGTGCACGAGGTGCACGAGGGGAGTGAGCGCACGTGGGCGCAATAGGGAAAGGCACACGTGGGTGCCGAAAGGAGGGACACACGTGGGTGTCAAAAGGAGGGGCACACGTGGGTGCCGAAAGCTTGTGGGTAACCAAAAAAGTAAAAAGCAGGTCCCACCGTGATCGCCAGAGATGTGAACGTGTCACGTGGTGGACTGAGAGAGAGAGATGGGGTTTCTCCCTCTCTGAGTGAAAGGGTAAAAATGATGAAAATGAAAACGCGTGCGTAAAAAGGATGATGTAGAAAAGACGGCAGAGAGTATGACCTGAAAGGTCACTCTGTACGAGGACGTGGAGCCTAGACTTACCGGACCCTCGGTACAGGGCGGAGAACGGGATCCGAAGACCCTCTCACGCAAACTGAACCCCTTCCCGGTAGGCGTGACCTACCATTCCGAGGACAGCTTTCTATATACCGAGTGTGAACCTGGGACTCTACGTAGTAGAAGTTGGCGGACACAAAGACACACGTAGACTCGGAATTTAGAACGGCATATCACTCCTCACACAATAATAATAACATGAATATAAACAGTAAACAGACCACCGCAGGATATTGATCCGTGCGGGGTTTTAACAACAATATAACAGGTGCAGAAAGAAAATCGCCGAAAGTAAATGACCACGGTGAAATGACTCACCGCGATCGATTATAGTACAAACAGACCCGGGATTTAGCTATCCGTGGGTATTATAGACATAAAATGAAATTTACTACAAGCACGCGTTTGGTGGTGTGATCGCCAGGGACCGTGGGCCCCGAACTGGTTGATTGATCGCTTGGCCTTTATCGCGAGATTTGTGCGGGTTCCTTCTTCCTCTTCGTTCGACGGGTCGAAGAAGGGGGCTTTTGACTGGTTACCCTGCAAGATAAACAAACAGAAAATGAAATTAAGTTAGATAAGTGATATAATGTGATAACCATTCATAAGATAAAACAGTGATAACATGTATAACAAACTAAAGACACAACAAAATAATAAGAGTAACAAAAGAGCCGCAGATGGCGACACAAGCGCGAAGCGGGCAAACGGTGGGACGAGACGACTTCCCCGTGTACGAAGACGTGCGGGAGCGTTGATTGGGTCAGAGGCTCGGTTTTTATTCCTGCACGAATTTAAGAAGGATTTAAACACATGGGCATGTAAAAACATATATATATCTAATTACATATGTATAACTATATATACGTATATAAATGCATAAAAATATATACAATGTCTATCTATACATAGGAAAACAAAATAAAATAGTCAAACAGAATTTTTGAAAGAGAAAGGAGGGAAGAGAGAGAACTTTTGTATATTTTTTTTTTGAGATTTTTCTTTAATACTCAAAGTATGTATATATAATAAAAAAATATATAAAAGAAAACAGGAGGAAGATATATATTTAAGATATATATACACGTATACACTATATATATATATAATACAAAATATTATACTATATATTCAATATATACATATACTATATATAAATACCACATATATATACTATATATACATTATATATATATATATATATATATAATAGGGAAGGGGAGACAGAAATGAGAAAGGGAGAAAGAGAGGGAAATACGGGAGAGAGAGACGGCCGGGGGGAAAACAGAAGGAGAAAAAAATAAAAAAATATAAAAAAGGTGTGTATGTGTGTGTGTGAGAGAGAGAGAGAGAGAGTGGGAAAAGAGAGAGAAAGAGAGGGGGAGAGAGAGACCGTGGCGGATGGGAGAGAGAGAGAGAGGAGAGAATAGAGAGAGGGGGAGAGAGAAAAAAAATAAAAGAAAAAAGAAGAGAGAGGGATCGAGAGGGAAAGAGAGACAGTGGGGGAGAGAGGGAGAAAGAGAGACTGTGGGGGGAGAGAAATAAGACGGTGGGGGAGAGAGAGGTAGTGCAGAGAGTGGGGAGGAGAGAGAGAGAGACGGCGGGGAGGAGAGAGAAAGAGACAGACGCGAGGGGGAGAGGGGGTGCAGAGAGTGGGGAGGAGAGAGAGAGACAGACGAGAGGGAGAGAGACGGAGAGTGCAGAGAGAGACGGCGGGGAGGAGAGAGAGGGAGAGCAGAGAGAGGGGAGGAGAGAGGGAGAGAGAGAGACGAGAGGGAGAGAGAAGGAGAGAGAGGGAGAGAGAGAGGGGCAGAGAGTGGGGAGGAGAGATCGCGATCGGGAGAGGGGGAAGAAAGAGAGAACGAGGGAGAGAGGGAGAGGGAAGAAGAGGGGGGGCGACGGGAGCTCGGCGGCGGCGAGCTCGCCGGCGGGGGCAGACGACGGCGGCGACGACGGCGACCGGCGGATGCAGCCGAAGGTGGAGGTGGAGCTCGTGCGGCTGGCTCGCGGTGCAACGGAGGAGGGGTGTGCGTCGGCGAAGTGGGGGTGCAGTCACGGCGTCCGGTGGCGACGTGGTGTCCGGCAGGGCTCGCGGACGGCGACAGGCGACGGCCGGCGTCGGTGCAGGTGGGAGACGCGGCGCGACCTGCAGGTGGGGGCGTGCATGCAGGGGGCTTCGTGGTCGCGGACGGTGTGCTCGCGTTCGCGTCGGCGGCGTCTACGGCAGGGGCTTCGCGGCGTCTACGTGCAGTGGTAGACGTGGACGTCGAGAGTGGCGCGGGGGGTTGCCGGTGGTGGGGCGGTGGAGAGGTGTAGGTGGCAGCGGTCGGTTGCGATGGAGATGGGCGGCGTCGGTGGGGCAGCAGCGGGCGGTGGTCGGCGCGTCTGGGCAAGGTGGCGTCGGGCGATGGTGATCCCTGTCGCGGACGGCAACCGGAGGTGGTGGACGGCGTGGCTGGAGACGGCCGGGGCGGCTTCACGTCAAGGGGGAGGACGGCGGTGGCGGTCCGGTGTGGAGGGAGAGGACGGCGGTGGCGTGGACGACAGCCACGGCGGGTTCAAGTGGAGGTGGCCGGGTGGCTTGCAGCGGAGGTGGGCTCGCATGCGGTCGCGGCAGGGCAGGCGGATGTTGGTGGCGGTGGTAGCGGCTAGGAGAAGTGGTGATGGCGCTCCGGCGGTGTCCGTGGCTAAAAAGAGAAGGAGAGGGAGAGGGTGAGGGGGAGAGTGAGTGTTGATGCTGTGGTTGTGGAAAATCAGAGTGGAAGGGTGTGTTCGCCTGTGTGATGTTAGGAAGAGAGGGAGATCAGAGGAGGAATGCTACGGTGGTGGTGGCTAGAAGGATTATTGAGAAGGAATGAGTGTGTTAGGTGGAGTGTCAATGTGACGGTTGTTGGGTTGTGGAGGGTGTGAGAGAGACATAAGGAGATAATAATTAAGGGAGAGATGATCACTACGTGAAGAAAATAGATGAATGTAGATGATTATGAAAGAAGAAGACAAGGTGGGAAAAGAAAGACAATGAAGTATGAAGGGAAGTGTCGGAAGGAGAGGGATGTGAGAGAAGATTGTTAACATGGGTGTTTAGTGAATGGCGGTGACAAAGGGGAAAATTATAGTGTGTGTTGTTTAGTGATGGTAAAAGAAATATTGTAAGTGGGTGGACAGAGAGATAATAATGGGGGACAAATAGAGAGACATGGGAGAAGGATTGGAGGTTTTAAAAGAACGGGAGATTTAGAGGGGTGAAGTGATTATCATATATATATTTACAATCGTATATATATTATATATCATACATATATATACAACCATATATATTTAAGTTTTTATGTTTATATTTTTATTATTGTTTAACCTTTTTTCATTTTTTTTGTATTTTCTATAATCTTTTTATTATTATTATTATTTTAAATTTTCTTGTAAGCTTTTCTAAGCTTTTCTCATTTTTTTGTATTTTCTAACCTTTTATGATTTTTTATTATATATTTTATGTAAAACCCTGAAAATGATTAATCACCCACATAAATTAAATGTGTAAGCCACTTTGAGGCATCATAGTATAATATGAGATTTACCCGCGAAAAACGTGAAAACGGCGTGTCTACAACGAGTGGTCCCACCATGGAGTGGTGGCGAGGTTACCCCGAGAGATGATTTTTAGACTGGTTATCGTAGGGTCCCGCGTCTTGCAGCCAGAGTCTGGCTGAGGGGAAAACCAGTCAGAGGGTCTGACCTAGGATGCATGGTCTGTGTGTGCACACGTGGTCGAGGGCGGTGGACCTGCGTTGATGAGCGCGACACCGACCAGTCCTTGTTTTGTGGTTACTTGTACGGGTCCCCGTTTCGCCAGGGTGCGATGAGGGGGACACTTGAGGCGCGATCTAAGACGCCAGGGGGCGCATCCGGCCTTGCTTATGATGGGCATGTACTCTTGTCACGTGAGATGTGGCTCTCCTGTTTCTCGGTTCCGTTTCCCATCTGCGAGACGTGATTTTCTGGACGGTCCGGTGTTTCCGAGGTAGTGGCCAAGGTGCCGATGGCTTTACCGAGGTTGCGTCTTGTTAAAGCGGTGTCCGTGACCTGGTGGCCGGGGTTGCACCTTGGATAGCGTGTCCAGGTTGGCCCTGTCTGGGAGGACATACTTTTACGGCAGGGCTGCCGTAGGTTTTACCTCGGTAGGTGGTGTTAGTGTGGTCCGGTCCCCGATGGTGAGATCGGGAGTTCCTTTTTCCCCGTTACCGGTAGGAGTAGTTGTAGAGATGTGGTCTTATCGGCTGTCGCGGGTTGGTGAACGGGTACCCTTCGCCGTAGTTGTTACTCCACCGCTGTTGATGTTGCTTAGCTAGTGCTGCTCTCCTTTCCGCCGTTATTTTCGGTTGGGGTTCCGCGAGACCCCTACTGAGCCTTTGTTTGGAGGCTCATCACTGCTTTTCAGGTGTAGCTGCTCTTCCTCGGGGTTCGAGGGTGCTGTGCAGAGGTTCTTAGTTGCCAGCTTGCCGGGCCGAGTGTTCACTCGGTGTTGGATACGTTCTCTGTCTTAGACTGTACTTTCTATTGGACTGGACTCTGCTGTTGTAGTTGTTTATTTATTTCTGTTAATTATTGAATTGTCCTGCTTTATTTCCTATTTCTTTGTACCTCCACACTCCTTTTAGCCCTTTCGAGCTCTCCCGGCTCGTGGGCGGCGGGCCAGGATTCGAATGGTATCGTGCCCTTCCCGGTATCCAGATTTTGGGTCGTCACAGGGCGTCCTAGACACCGAGTGCCATAGCATAACAAGCTAATATGGTTGTTTGGATGTTGTAGAAGGCTACATGATTTCAATGCGAACAGATTCAATTAGCAATGAAATATAAATGAACATATATATCTTCTTATTCGATATAATTTCACCTCTCTAAATGATGAACTCCTCCTAGACACACATTGTTGTTGTTGTGCAACCTCATGCGTAATAGATGCCCTTTTAGGTTTTGTAAATACTGAATGTCGTGATGTAAAAACCTGAGACCATTGTCCATGTATTGGATCAGCCTACATTTTTTTCTTACACCAGAGTACATAAATTTATGCCTATGCTTTCTAATCAAATATGTGATTCAATATGTATGTGTTATTTCACCTGAGAGGCTGGTGGCTGTGGGTCTGCTAGAGACTACATCAATCACCCCCATGCTGCATTATCATCTGCAGATGATGTGTCTTCACCCTCAATGATGAGGTCTTCATCCAAGTTAACTTTTTGATCACGTGCCGCCACTTACTTGTCTCCAACCATTTGTACATCTGCATCATCTCCCTCTCACACTGCCTACTGCACAACTGCTACAAGAAAAATATTGGGCCGTGGTGTCTCTCCTGACTCTTCGGCCTCCTCATCAAGTTCTGCCTCACCACATTCGATTGTTATTCTTGCAACCCATACTACCATAGGTTCATCATCGTCTCACAAATAGACAACATCTATTGGATCATAGTCTCCCTCTCGTCTCCTTGCATCAATCTGCATATGCTTAACCTTTAGCTTCATGTTGTAATGAACATACACCATTTTGTCTAACCTTTTGTGTGTTAACCTATTCCTAAGCTTAATATGTAGAAGGAAAATGTTGACCAATTCTCCTTGCACCCAGTCGAGGAGGATGTTTGAGATAAAACTTTCATTACAATCTTCCTTAATGTCGGTGAACTCGTACCGTAATTGACCCACCACTCATTTATTAGTAAAGGGAAGGAAAATATTATATAAATGAGATGCAGTCATTGCACCTGAACCAATTCATACGCATTGTACGTGTAAATTATCTGCATCAAGTATGTTACGGTTGTCAACGGTATTAGGGTTCACAAATGAACCAATTGTCTCTCTAAATATTTTCATTTGTATATATGGATGAAAAATAGTTACATAAATATTTTCATCTATATGTCATGGCTGCTAATGACATTAGGGTCAAGTATTCAAATATATCTTATTCAACGCATCGGCAACATCTGTTGGGCTGTGAGACAATCTGTCCACCACAATTTTCACAGATTCTATCAAAATATCATCATAAGCGAGACCTCGATCATACTGAAAGGTCGGGTGTAGGTAGTATGTTGCAATCACCACATATTGAATAAAAAATAATTTCATGTAAGTGACAATACCATACATTGTCAAGTATGTTTACATGTCACGTGTATATCGCGGCTCATCTACCTGTTTCATCTGTTCTGCATAATTTCTAAGATCGTAGGTCCATATTTTTTATACGGTGCATGGATACTCGCTTTGAAGCTTCAATCTTGTAGTACACTAACTCCATGGTTGGAACTCTATCTCCGTCTATACACCTCAATTCCTCATACAGTGGCTCTATCAATGAAATTAATATTCTGATTCTATCTTAAAAGTTGGCAATGTTGACAATCCTTTAGACTTCTGCTCCTTTACGTGAAGCGACAAAAGAGAAGCTCAGCCAAGTCCTACCCCTAAATATTTGTTTCAACCCATCATTGTGTTTGAGAAGGCTCTGCAATGCAATATAGTTAATAGCAATTTGTGTGATGTCAGGCCTCAATAGTTCACCACCACAATGCTATCTCATCAATGGCAATACAAGTGTGTAATTGTAAATGTATTTGGTGACCTTCTATGCCACCTCTACCACAAACTTGACTAAATGAAGCTGACCAATCTCTTCCAACATCAGGTCTACACAGTGTGCTGCACATGGGATCTAGAAAAGGTGTCGCCTGGTCCTCATCAACTCCTCTCCAGCCTGCTTATAGTTTGGGCCATGATATGTGACAACTTGAACAATGTACTCCTCCCCGATCTCGATCACCACTTCCTCCATTAAGGACAAAATATATTGATAACTATGAACTTGACCCGACACATCCATCGACCTATGAAAGAATATTTATCTGTCACAATAAACAAGGAAGATGATCAGTGTATTTTTAGTGGTGCCTGACCATCCATCACACATCAGTGTGACTCTATATTTCTTCCATTTCTGTTTGAAGGACTTCACATAACTCTTGATCTCATCAACTTCTTCATCAAGGTATGTGACAACCATCTCTTTTGTTGTAGGGGGTTGCACATGTAATCCAAGCACTTGTGCTTCTTGGAACATTAACTTGTAGTAAGGGCTGTTGGTCGCATTGAAAGGCAATCCCGCGTGGTGCCACCATTTTGCAACGACTGTCCCGAGTTTTCATTTCGGCCCCTTTTGGCCATAAGCATCATCTATCATTGTTTGCTTGCCATGCTCTCGGACTAGTGCACCGAGATCTATATCTTCAATATTGATCGATTGTGTCTTTTTTTCTTTGTGAACCTGAATTGCCAGTGAAGAAACTCCTGATGTCCCATAGTTATCGAGCAATAGATGAACCACCACTGCCTGATGCTCCAATCCTTGCCGCCTTACGGCTTCATGCTCTCGTGTCCTCTAGACGTCTTGTCTCTTCTCTGATTAAGCATACTGCCTCACAGTACTGCGCTTCATATGGATCGTTGACAGTGACATACACATTAAGCTGGCGAGTATGCGGTTGCTCATCTTCGTCGCTGGCTATCCACATAAATTCTTCCTCATAACTGCCAACTACTCTTCCGTTGATCACCTCTTCATCATTTTTTTCTTTTTTTTCTTCTATTGCATCTCAGCTATTTTCACCCACAGGGCCTGACCATTGCAAGTTTCACATCTCTGGACACATGTGAACAGCTAGCAATCTCAGTACTGCACCTATCCCTCCTGCAAGATGCTTCTTCAATAAGGACACACCTCCTCCAATGTATACTACTTTGTAGTAATTGCAACGCCAGCAACTACAGTTGCCATCCACCATAACTCCATGCTGCCATCTAATATGATTCACTCATTTCTTGGGAGTCATCTATTACACAATGTGTAACCTAAATTTAGGAAATATATGTGTAAAAAATATCATGTGAAGATCCAACACAAATTTAGTGACCAAAGAACAAATGTTTATTGTATCTAAATGGTAAATAATCTCTACAACATGACCATCGAATAAATTTTATAAGTGTAACCCAACGCCAATACACTGTTGCTCCGCAGATCTGGTGTGAACATAATGGTTCCAACAACGAGGACAACGAATCTAGCGGCGAGGACAACAGATCAGCGACACTACTTGATCACACCGGTGGGAGGGTGGAGGGGGCACCTGGAGCACAGATCCGCGAATGCTCCACCATTCGCCAACCAAAGCCCAAGCAGATCTACGCATCGGGCCCCCCTCCACCTCACCGCCGCTTGATCTCACCAGTGGGAGGGCGGAAGGGGTGCCCAGAGCATAGATCCGCTTGTGCTCTGCCATTCGCCAGCCGGAGCCCAAGTGGATTTGCGCACGAGGTGGCCCCTCCACCTTACCCCCACTTGATCTCGCCGGTGGGAGGGCGAAGGGGGCGCCTGGAGCACAGATCCACCTATGCTCCGCCGTTCGCCGACCGGAGCACATGCGGCTCTGCGCATAGGGCACCCCCTCTGCGTCAACGTCACTTGATCTTGCCAGTGGGAGGGAGGAGGAGGCAGCATGAGTACAGATCCACATGTGCTCCGCCATTCATCGGGTGGACCCCAAGCGGCTCTGTGCCCAAGGCACCCCCTCCACCTCACCGCCGCTTGATCTCGCCAGTGAGAGGGGAGAGGAGGCGGCCCAAGCACATAACTACTTGTGCTCCACCATTCGCCGACCAAAGGTCAGACATATCTGCGCAGCAACCGTCACTCCCCGCCGCCCACCTCTTTTCTCTAAAATAGAAAGAAACAAAAAAAACTAAATACATCTCGTCAGATGTTGCCGGAGGCTGCTGGACACCTCCTCTCACCGCCTACACTCTCCCTCGGCCTCTATGTTCGATGGTTCAACTCCCCACCCTTGCCCCAACTTTTAACGCGGAACTGACATGAGCCAGTTGGCCTGCACGTACCAAGCCGATCACATGACTAACCAATCCGATACATAATGGGAACATGAGATGCCACTCCCGTGGGGATAGGATCTAGGATTGTATTCTGAATGACCACTCCTCAAAGTGATTGTGGCTCAGTAGCATCTGCATCTTCTCCATCCTTGGGGGAGGTCGTGGATTTAAAATCCACGTTGGTGGTCGTGTGAGAGGTGAAATTTAACTTGCATATTTTAAATAGTCTCTCCATGTGTACGCTCAGGTAAGGTCTTAATTATGAATAGCTGCCTAAATAGGTAGAACTGTCACCTTGCTCAGATATGTCAATATCCTGACAAAAAACTACAACAAATGACCACTTCACATGCGGTAGCGGTGGGGAGGGAAGGATAATCCCTCCAAAGTAGTCAATGAAATCTTTGTAATGCACTAAAATAGATAGCATTTGTCTCGAGCAAATTAATTGTAGATTATTAAAAGGGATAATTAATTAGGGCCCCTAACATCACATGGACTTTATTTTCTTCCCATGTTAGAATTTAATTTACCCCCGCCCCTTTCCTTTTCTAGTCCTTACCTATCACTCTCTGCCATACCGTCTGTTCCACATTTTCATCGAACCACTCAAGTGTTGAAGCGTCATAAGTGTTTAACATTGAAATATTAAAATAATATTGATATATTTTAAGATTTTTTTACATAAAAATTATTGTTAAAAGTTAATTTATAAAAAATCATTCTTAAAAATACATTAAGAGATATATCACTATATAAATCTGAATTGTACAAAAATATCATAGTTATTTACACGCATATCATTTCTTTTTACCAACAACTCAGTAAAAAAATCACGTTTAAATGACATTTATACACTATTTAAATGAACCATTGATATATATGCTAATATATTTCTAAGAACGATTTTTTTACAAATTCACCTCTAACAATAATTTTGATGCAAAAATCTCTATATTTTACTACTTCATGTCTACAATATATAACATTCCACCAACCCAAGAAACAAATGTTAGAGTGTTGCCAAGTATTCAGAGAAAAGACCGAATCAGACGGTACTACAGGGGGCACCACATAAGATGAGCCAAAAGCAAGAGACAAGGGGTAAAATGAGTTTTAAAAGGGATAAGAATAAGAAATGCAAGCACTACCAAGGGATTCTAATTAATTATCCCTTATTAAAATAATAATTGCCGACAATTTTATGCAAATTTCTATTCTCCTCTTTAGCTTATCAAGCGACAATTCATTAACTTTGACAAAAGTTCCTTGCATTCAAACTACAATCATGTTTCTTTTCCTAAAAGAAATATGAATAATAAATTTGTTACCCGAAGAAAATTCAGTATATATATACACACACATATACATGCATCGAGGTAATCTTAATGTGCTGGCAGGATGTGGTTGGACGAGAAAAATGTTTTTGATAACTATCTCAGAAAATATCCTTAATGACAAAACAAAGGAAGCTTTCTTAACTCAAAGATGCTGGCCATTGCATCAATACATTTGTGACACCAATTGTCTAATAAGCGGGTTCAAGATTTTGTACGTACAGATTTACGAAGTATGGTGAATTGTGCTTGACTAACAAATTGACCGTTCGGAGTGCACTTTCTGTGAGTTTGGTCATATTACCTGAAGGTCTCGTTATTGTTCCCACTTTAAGATGGGGCAAACTATCAATACGGAAGCCAACACCATTTTCTGATCAAACATGGTTTGCCCTCTTCAACAGTGAACCTTAGGTCACCGCCACTATTCATAGAACGGTAGTTTAAGATCAATTCAATTGTGTACCAGTTCCTGACAGAATTTCTACATCCATCATTGGCTAACAAATGACAGGAACCTCAAGACATGGCATCATCTCTCACTGCCAAGGTCGGTTTCTTACTATCCACGTTCATGTTTGAATTTTAACCAATGATCTGATTCTCACAACTGACATAATGGGGTTTAAACACTAAAGAAAAGCTTTGAGAAAGTACGACATATCAAAGTTAGGAGTGGAGAAGAAAGAAATCATATTTCTCTGAAGCCAATGTTCTCGGTGTTGGTCGATATCCCTGTAAATCCAAGGAGTTAACTTACCATGCACGACAGAAAACTTGATGCAGGCACGAGCCATCCGCGAAGCGGGAAAGCAGCCTCAATATGTACCACCCGAGAGTCCGCAAAGCAATGACAAGAACGGGAAGAAGCAACATTGTTTTACCTTGTAGCTCCAGTATTTCATCGAAAGATGAGAGGATGACCCCTGTACACCCCCTACACATCCAGCATGACCCTTCCTTTTTTTGGCAACTACAGATTGTACATCACTTCTTTGAAACAATAAAGAATGAAGGAAACCTATGTACAGGCCACAGACTGAGCTTTTGGAAGCGATACCAAATCGTTCCCTGTTTTGTCATGGATTGCCTGAAACAATCTCATTCAAACTCGTTTCTAATGTCATCTTCGACATGAGCCCAATCTTTCATCATTGTTGCTAACACCTCTCAAAAATTTTATAGAGCTTCTCCAGAGAGGCAATCTGTAGCAGTCAAGTGGAAAAGCTTGACTTACTTCAATATGTTAGCATTAACCACCTACTGTTAGTCAATTAATCCAAACTCGGAATAAAATGAAGTTCACATAGATCAATGTTAGAGGCGAGGAACTAGCTTAAGATGCATAGATGAAGGAAATTGAAAATATCAATATCTTTGGACTTGGTACAGCAAATGATGCTTCAATGCAAAAAAAATACCTGCCTAAATGGAAAGTGTTCAATTTAATTTCCAACGTACTTTTGTGCAAAAATCCAAAATAGAAGACCACGGATATCAGAAAAGGCATGTTGACTCATCTACTGGTGTGTAAATGTACAATTACAAACTTTATGCACTTGTCTAACGTTAACTAGAAAGATGCATTGGCATTCAAGGGACAATATTATTTCTCCTTCCAACATGATAGAGAGCAAAAATGCGCTTAAATATATAGATTCAAACAACTTATAGAGGATTCTCTTTTTCCTTCCAACATGATAGGGAGCAAAAATGCGCGAGAAAATATAGCTTAAAACAACTTACAAAAGATTCTCATCATTGATCCACGTTACCAGTACAAATGCATGAAAAAGATCACTAGAATATTACCTGTACGAAAGTCCCGTTTGACGCCATTGCCTTTGGTGGCTTAAGAAACAGTCTCATAGATGGAAATAATACGTGCTGAATTGCCCATTCACGATGAGCCCATGTGGTATCTGCCTCTGCAAGTAATTGGTGGTCTACATCATCTTCTTCAGCAGCTTTATCCTCTGGTTGACAGTACAAAATAAAAATAAGATTGACGAAAACATAATTGCATGGACAATGGTTCACAAATGTAAAACTAGAAAGAATTAGAAATTTGTAACCAGGGATCTCATCTTGCAAGACTTGACCTAAAGAGTGAGAGGGCAAAAGGATCCATGATCTTGATTATAGGATGCCTAGAGACCAATCTGCATCATTCTTTGCCGAGCAGTGTGTGTTCAACATCTATGCAAAGTTTGAGGGAGAGTGTAAAGAAAAGTAGTTATCAACAACAGGGTTTCTTTGGTCTTTTGACCTGCATAAAATGTTTCTAGTTCCCTTTGATCTCTCGTAGTGTTTCATTGCTTGGTCACCCAGTTATGTCTTGAACATGAATTTAGGAATAAAATTAAGATCAAAAGGTCCCACGAATAGAAGAAAGAAGGCAAAGGCCCTATTGCAGACACTCTCTAGAGCCTTCAGTTTCTCCTTCCGCTCACAGAAACTTCAGACTGTAATTTTGGCACACAATCAGAAACCATATACCTGTGACCAGTTGAGATAGCAAACATCTACAGGAGAAGATCTTTGCGAGACCTTTTTGTAGCATATGTCCTGCCAGAATACTGTATCAGAACAATCATCAATCAGAATCAAGGATTTCCGTCTGGAATATCGATTCCGTCTCAGAAAGGTAGAAGAGAAGATATTTCGGAGAGATCTTAGAAAAATCTCGGGAGATCTGGTTCGGTGATTTCAATTTTTTTCATATATATAGCCTATTTCTAAGAAAATGTTATTTTTTTCTACTAACCACTCAACATCACAAACATGTTTTTTTAATTTACAACTCAATTTTACAAAATAAAGAGTAATGATAACAATAACAAATCCATTCACATGCACCAATGTCAATATACATCAAAAGTTACACCAAACAGAGACATAAAATGGCACATGAATCACAAACTGAAGAATACATCAAAAATTGTACATGTATCTCTGTCTCCCTCTCTCTCAGATAGAGAGAAGGGGGGAGGGAAAGACAAAGGGTGGGAGAAAAAGAGAGAGAGTGTGTGTGTCACAGAGGGAGAGACAGAAAGTCCGGGGGAGAGGGAGAAACAAAGAGAGAGGGAGAGAGGAGAGAGAGCTCAAGAGGGCCGAGGTAGAAAGAGACAAGGAGAGATGGAGGAAACCAGGGGGGGGGAGAAGATCTTGGTCTCGGGGGGTCTGTTTCTCGTGACCTTTGAAGAGACAGAAATCTCGGACATCTCGTAAGAGATGGCAAACCATGATCTGAATTATGCCTTTTGCCACTCATTTAGCTGTGAAGGTAACACTGTTCTGCACAGGTGAAAGAATGCCTTCTTTCTGGCTAAAAAATTGATTTCTACACTCCATATTATCTACATCTGATAAAACAACTTTCTAAAGTAGATTGTCTTTAGACATAAGTTTGCAAAAGCCATTTCCCCAACAGGGCAATATTCATTATGCATATAGATATTTAACCCCCAGGTATCCATGTTGTTTGTCTTTGTGCCAGAGGGATGCCCCTAGTATTGTCCCACTTGTTTCCTTCCCTTAAGAAATTCCTTCTAAATCCATCCAGCCTCGTTATTACCCATTTGGGAATATGTAGAAAAACTAACATTAGGATGTGAAGACAGAACTTAGTTCAATAGAATCATTTTCCTCCTCCCAATTAAATGTTACTAGCTATCCACAGAGATGACAGCTAGTGCAAGAGGCATAGATGACCACGCTGGATTCACGACAAGACTACTAAATGTATACAAGTTCTGACTTATTTGATAAAAGGTACCAGGCTACTAGCATTACTCCTAAAAGAAACAAGATGTAAGACACATAACTGAGAGCCCTCACATAGACAAACATGACGAGCAACAATCACCGCATGATTTCTTGTAAATGTACATTTCTTCTGAGGCAACAGAGATGTATTCATACAAATGTACATGACATAGCAAGATCTTCCATCTCGATGAAATACATTATTGTTGTGTTAATGATGATGTATCCAACAAATTTATTTTGTAATTTTTACGTAAAATGATGGTTATTGCAGTAAAAGCTAATGACTCACTATCTACACACGCGCACGCGCGCGCGCACACACACACACACACACACACACACACACATATATATATATACATATATATATATATATATGTATGTATACATGGTGGTACATGGTAGCTTTTGCTTAAAAAACATTGCAATGTTCATAGACAAGTTCATCCCTGGCATTAAATAGGTAAAACAATTTTCATTCTTTTAAAAGTTTTAAAAAATTTTGAAAAAAAAATCACTATCCCCATCCCAAACGCTTTGATTTGATCTGGATTGGGTCCAAACCTGGTGGATTGGATCATCCAACCAGAATTGAGACAGTGCTGACAAAGCTCCAAGCCAATCCTGAATTTTAATCTTATTTACTTGGAACTAATCAGCCCAGCAAAAGCAGAGTACAAGAAAAGGTCCTCCAAGAGAAGCATCATTTTCCTTTTGGTTTTATCAAGTCTTAAAGAAAACAGTTCATACGGTCATCTACTTTCCCATAATCAGTAAGACCCATGGGAGTCTATGTAATGCCCCTTACAATCTGGCCATCAGTGGATTTTGCATTCAGAAGTACCAGCAGAGATATACTCTATGATTATTTTTTCAATAAGTATAGCCTAACAGGTCTGTAGTGTCCCTTTTACAGTTTAGCTAACACACATTTGACAACTCCAGAAATTGCTCAGGAACCTAAACTGAAACAAGCCTTGCCAACTTCATTACTCTCTTGATCTAACGGACCTCTCTAGAACCAGGAAGAGATATTCTCTGTCTAGCAGATCTAGATTCAGGATTTAAAGAAACATAGACAGAAAATGGTAAAAATGAAGAAGGTGGTATGCAGAAATGACTACATGGGCATAGAAAACCCAACCTGCCGAAGAATGATGCAGTAGATTTGAGTTCTTTCTTAATTTTCCAGCAAGCTGTACTGCAATGACATAAGCGGTGACACTCCAATTCCTCTATCAGTCCACACAAAAATGTGTGGCACCCATGCCTTTTGCTTGTCCCCCACGTCATGTCATGTGGACAAGGACTAATGGGGGCCCAGTTTGCAACAATTGTTGCAAACCAGGTCTGCAGAAAGTATTACTCACAAGATTAAGTTTCCAATTTTATCCCCTATGGAGACACGGAAACAAGAAAAGCTGAAAAGTAGGACAACTATGAATTAGAGTGCTCGTGGATTCCAGATAATATTTTCTCATCACACCTGATCAAGTTAAATACATAAAGTGTTTTCAAAAGTCGCAATAGCCGTTTCAGTCCAAAACCATGATATTTCATATGTAAAGTCAATGACACACACTTGCAATAAAAACATAACTAGGGAGTAATAAAAGACAATCATGAAACAAGAATTTCCACTTGAACTTCCATACCGGTTTTAGTTCGATCGTGCTTGTCGTCTTGAATATTACATCTATTCTCTTTATTCTTCTTATAGAACTTAAAACCATCACCTGATGGGTTTGGAAGCAGAGGAGGATGTGTTGCATAGAAGTTCCCAATAGCAGCTGCAATTGTTTGGAAACAAATTTTCTCATCTTCCCAGTCAACCTGTGAAGGGCAGAAGAACCTAGAATTGATTATCAATAACAATGTACAGCTAGCTTCCAAAACATTTGCTGATCAAGCACATGTCATAAAACATGGCATCCAGACTGGATAAACATCATAACTGACTCAGGTAACTGAGATGTGGAAACAACATTTTGGGGACCACGTTATAAGCTAACAACTGGTCCTTGCAACTTCTTCAGTTGGAGATCTACAATATTGGCAAACGTGAAAACTAACAGCATCAGGGTGGTGTATGATCAATTCGATTACAAAATGTTGGAAGAGTAGGATATGTTTTCACATGGAAATATAGTTGTTTAGTGGAACATTCCACCATCACAGACAGAAAGGCTTGAGCAAGCAACTCCACCATCCCATTAATCTAGGGCTTAGTAGAATTTTGAGGGCAAGAGGGGGGGATAAGAAAGAAAGAAAGAAAGTAAAACATCATAAACATGATGGTGTATATAACAACAAGAAATAGGGACTGGACAAGTGGATGCGAGTGCAACAATGGGGAGATAGAAAGCTGCTAGAGTGTAAATGATAATCAAAGGCAAAGAAAAGCCTGACAAAAATTAGACCCAGCAAGGCCACGAGCCTATCTAGTAAGAATTCTATAGTTACATGACGATTAGCATTTCAAAAGAAAATCAACAATAAGGGAACAGAGACAATAAAAGGCATGAACCTACAAGATCACGGTTGCATGGACAACCATTGTGACAGTAAGAATGCATAAAACTTTAGAAATCTGTGTCTACAACAGAAAACAATGATTTAAAGAAAAGGTTAACAAAAACGGGGTGGGAGGGGAAGAAAGATGGCTGATGCTTTTTGTTTTCCACTAAATTATGTATACCTAACCACCATCTGTATAACAATGGTGCAATTATCAGATATAAACGAGAGAAAAGATTGGATATCAAGACTTACATCATTACCCAGACTAAGCAAAAACTCAGGAACACGGTCCATGTCAGGTGTGTACTGATCAAGTACAACAGGTAGCTTTAACAAATTCCCCTGCTGATCTATGTGAATGCAGAAATACTCCTGTAACATTTCAGCCTTTCCCTTGAGCAATTCAGTGTTCATCTGGAATAAACAATAATGAATGAGACACTTCTGCATTTACAGCTAAATATTTCAGAAACTGTAACAGAAACGAAAATCCATATAATTGTAAGACTGTCCTTCATAAAGCATAGACTGTATGATATGTTGACCAGAAAATGAAAAGCAGAATGCACCAGAACCTACAGATGGAAAAAAAGGTTGATTCAGGGCAAAAAAAAAAAGAAAATAATAGTAACTCTATGCTTTATGCATGACAGAAAACTAAGGGCTATCTAAATGTGTGATGCCACTCCTCAATTAGACTGCACATGCAGGAAGTTCCTGTGTCATGGCAAAGGTTTGTAACATGCCAGTGAAATAGAGCAAAAGGCTCACAATGCGGTGAGAAACCAAATGTCAAATAGTAACTATAGATACAGACGCAAGCAACTACCACACTTGATAACGAAATTGAAAAAGCAACCCCCTTTTTTGCCTGCCCTGGAAAACCCACTGGCTATTAGCCTGAAACACGTATGACTAACACAAGAAATCTGTCTCATGCTGCATAACATGTTTGTTGAGATACTGATGCCTGATGCCATAACTTCATGTGCATGCATGAACAAGAATGAGCACAAGCATAATAGGTGCATATAAGTGTTTTATATGTGGCAAGTGGGGTGCAATAAGTTGGCAGAATTTCAAAATACTTAACGAACTTACAAGCACAAAGCGACATCCAATGCAATTCAATGGGGAGACAAATGGCAGGTACGGAAAGTTGTTAAGGCAGCATTCCACGTGGCAAAGGGCAAAACATATGTGAGAGAGGTCTGGTGATGGAAAAGAAACTAAAAGTACTTTCAAAAAGACTAATTTCAGAATTCATAATCTGGATGTGATAAACATTGGCAAGTGCTGCTTTAGAAGTTTGAGCGCTTTCTAAAACCATAATCTTGCTATCATGCATGAAGGTTTAAATGAATAAAATCCAAAAACAAAAATGTAAATCAATTCCTTCAGATAATAAACAGGATGCATTGAAATGTTGCTACCAAGGAAAACTGCACAAAGTATATAAAGATGAAATCAAGACACAGGCAAAAAGTATCCTCAAAGAAGTGGAAAAGGAAAGAGAGTGAATGGCAAGGTATAGAACTGACATAATCCTTGGATATCATGGATAAAAATGTTTACCTCTGCGATCTTTTCTCTAGGGTCATTTTCAGCACCCACGGTATCAACATCTACCTCTTTTAGCACCATCAGCAATAAATCTGGCAATGGAGCTGGATCACTGAGTTGTATGGCATTGAAATGGGCAAATCGTCGTATAACTTGCTGGTATATAAGTTCTTTGCTGTAAAAAAGCAACAGAAATTTTATCAACCCATTTAGGTTTTTATCCTGACGAGAAAGGACAATAAGAGTTTCCATCAAATCATCGCACCCAAGTTCAACTGTGCCCAACCATAGTTTGCAAAGAAAAGGTCAGAAGTCAGAATGTGATCAGTTCCTTTACATTAGAAGAATATCCTTGGCTTGTCAAAAAAAGGTATGTCAAGACACTCACGACGAGCAATTAGCTTTCCTGCCTGCCATGCAATATTTTAAGATATAGTTCACCTTCAGTTAACACAAAGGAAAGTAGTCTCATCAGAGAGCTCTGGATCTTATCTAAGGCAAATTTCTAGGGTGTTTATACAGACATTTTAAATCCTTTCAAACTAGAATTCATCCAAGAATATGCAAAAAGAAAATCTAAGCATATCATCTCTGTGGCTCCACATCCAGTGAGTACATGCAAATCTATGCCTAAGGTCATAAATTCAAGTGAATATATTACAAGATTTGGAGGTTCTCATAGCCTGTGTTCATAACTACTAGTAGGTATCATGTGAACATATTACAAGATTTTGTGGTTCTCAGCCTATGTTCATAAGATACTAGTAGGTGCAGAGACAGGAAATAATAAAAGTTCTGTCAGTTACATCAGGGCAATAGTAAGACGTGATTGGGACAACTCTGATGATAGGGATATATATACAATAAACACAAAGGAACAAATGCACAGCCCAAGAGGGCATATACACGATATCTCTCTCACACCCTCTCTCGAACTCATGATGGATCATAAACCAAAAGTTTGCTAACCGATGCCTTAAATCAAAGCCACCCGAGACTTGATGAAGAGGTCAGCAACCTGCTCAATACGGACACAAGGAAGAGTGGGAGTGCCAAATATGTACCTAAGGTCCTAAACTCCTAAAGATCATCAGAGAAAAGATAGAAGGTGAAGTAATGCAAAGGCCACGAAGAAGACACTGCAGACAGGCAATCTCAGCAAAAGAAGCAAAACTACTAAAACTGGCTAAATGAAGCATCAGCAAAATTTGTCAGAGCAAGGCAGTGAGCTGAACCTGCTGACTAGTCAACTGAAAGAATGCCGAAACCCTGATACAAGTAGAGAAAGCTGCTGAAGAGGGCTCAAGTGAAGTATATAGCGCACAAGAACCCAAATGGCTGGAGCAGCCTTCAATAAGATACCTCCCCCACAGAGAGAAGTAGGAATAAGGACATCGACTGAAGGAAAAAGAGCTACCTTATACATCCATGCACCTGAAGAGGTAGTAAAGTTCAAACATAAACAAAGATAAACCGTATCCCATTGCACTAGAATTGGTTTACAGAGCTGACCACTAAGATATACATCCTTATGCAAAGTTGGCAATGTAAGGTTGCCCTTCCCCTAAATCCATACTCAAGAGCACATAAGAAGAACAGGAGCACTACAAGGAATGAGACCAGCAAGGAAACACATTTCCTAGTCTACAGTTAGAATTTCTTCAAAAGCAGGGAGCAAAGGTATCTGAGGAATGGGTTTGATGACAAGACACCTCTTGTGTGTACTCAAATGACATTGTGATGAGGCATTCAGGTGTGTTGCACCCTAAAATTTTTAAAGAAAAAAAAAAGAAAGAGGAGAAGAAACTCGGAGGGGGAGGGGTACAACAAACCCGGAGGGAGGGGTATTCCAAACCAGGAGGGAGCCCCTCCTCTCTCTCTCTCAATCTTCAAACCCAGAGGGATCACCTCCAGGTTCCCAAACCCGGAGAGACCTCCTCCTTTTCTCTCTCAACCTCTCTCCTCCCTTTTCCTCTTATGCCCCTCCTCCTTTCAAACCCGAAGGGGGTAAAATGTCCAAATTTAATCCTCTTTTTCCCTTTTTTTCTTACGCCCCTCCTCCTTTCAAGCCCGGAGGGCTAAAATGTCCAAATTTAATTCTCTTTTGCTCTTTTCCTTTCAAACCCGGAGGGGCTAAAATGTCCAAAAGCCCTTCATCTCCCTCCAGTAGCCCATCTCCACCCCTATAAAGGGAGGGCCTTGGCTCACTTGGTAGATGGAGCTTGCATCTCTCACCCCCTTGGAGAAGCTTGGAGCTCTTGAAGACTTTGGACTTTCTTGAAGAATTTGAAGAACTTGGGGATTTTATTAAAACCTAGTAAGGGCATGTTGCATATATACCCCTAACATTGGGGATATGCCCCTACGGTTTTGCAAAATGATGGAAAAACCATGTGAATTTCATAAATAGTCAAAGTCCATGGAAAAACCTTGGAAATCATGGGGAAAACCCTATTATGTTCAGAAATTGCAGAAATACCCTGCAGCTTAGCAAAATTCTTGAAATGTCCAATAAAGTTGGGGAAAAACCCTTAAATGGGGAAAACCCTGATCTTTCATAAAATTGTAGATAAAGCCCTTGCTTGCGGAAAAATTGCAGAAAAACCCTAATTTCTCAATAAATTACAAAAATCTTGATGATTAGGAAGATTGCAAAAACCACTGGAGAGTCTAGAAATTACAAATATACCCCTATCTTTGGGAAAATTGTAGAAGAGCCCTAATGTTCAAAAAAATTACAAAAAACACTAAAGCTTCAGAAAGTTGCATAGAAGCCCCTTTGCTGTTAGAAATTATAGAAATACCCCCAGTTGTGAGAAAATTAAAAACACACCCTTATTTATGGGAAAATTACAGAAAGACCCCCGAAAGGCAGGCACCAAGGACCAAGCACCAAAGCAAGGCATCCACCAAGGACCAAATATGAAGGAAAGACTGCCCAAGACACTCGTCTTATGAAGTGTTCTTGTGCTTGTGCATCTACAAAAATACAAGAAAGGAGATGTGTTGCATGTATACCCCTATGTGAATTATTCTTAAGTATTAAGGGATATTTTAGGAAATAAAATTAAGAAAATGAACATAGATCAAGCATCAAGGGGCGAAATATCCCGAATTGTCAATAAATGACGGAAATGCCCTGGAATGTCAAGAAATGACGAAAATGTCTCAGGAAAGTCAAGAAATGACAAAAATATCCTAAAATTCCAAAAAATGACGAAAATACCCTGGAATGTCAATACATGACGGAAATGCGCTAAAATGTCAAGAAATGACGAAAATGTCCCGAGAAAGTTAAGAAATGACAAAAATACCCTAGAATGCCAAGAAACGACGGAAATACCCCGGAATGTCAATAAATGACATAAATGCCCTGAAAAGTCAAGAAATGGAAAGTGCTTGAAGCTGTCAAGAAATGAGATATAGAAAAGGTAAAAAATTTACAAAAGTACTAAGCAAGAGTCCAATTACAAATATACCCCACCTTGGGCATAAATGCCATTTGCGAATATCAACTCAATTTAATGATCCGATCACGATCAAAAGAATGATCATGACCACGAGTAGATTCAACGGTCAGATCTTGACCCAAAACAGATTCAATGGTCAGATCTTGATCCGCAGTAGATTCAACGGTCAGATCTCAACTAGGAACAAATCTGATGGTCAAATCGTGATCGGAAGCAGATCCAACAGCCCAATAGTGATCATATTGGTGATCCAATGGTCCGATCGTGATGAAATCCAAATCCAACCGTCCGATCGGGGACAGAAGCAAATTCAAAGGTCTGATCGTGATAGAAGCTAATTCAAAGGTTCAACTGAAGACTGAAGTAAATTCAACGGTTGGATTGCGACCGGATGTAAACTTGAAGACCCAATTATATAACCAAATGTAAAGGTCTTAAAAAACTGATTGAAATTCAAATTATACTTGTTCAAAAAATAAAGTCTTCTAATTTCTCAGCAAGGGTATGTATCTTTAATGGGCAATCGTTAAGATTATGCCCATTAGATAAAATCCTCAGCATCACAACGGATATACAGACAAAAGACGTTCTTTGATAGTTAATTAAAGGTGTTTAAATTTATGCTGATGTAAATTAACACTGACTACGGTCGGTGGGGAAAAGTTCAGTACACGAACCCTAAATCGTCTATTAAACATAAAATGCAGAAATAATCATACACCTGCTAATCGAATAGCTAACAAAAGTGCATCTTTGCTCAATAAATGAATGCATAAATCTTCCGTTATTTTTTTCGTGTTAAACAGACTAGGTGATGAACTCCTAGAACTTTTAAGAATTACTTCTTAATGATCAGTGAAAAACAGATAAAAAGCACTCACAGGAATTTAACAACCTTAGAAAGCACAATAAACATACAAAATTCATGAAATTCCAAAAGAGACATTCCCCTTATCGGCACTTTAAGGTAAATACAAGTTCTAAAAGGAAAATTTTCAACACCCCAGATAAACATGTATAGTTTCACAATTTCTAAAACTTTGCTAATCTCAGGATTCATCACAAAACACCTACTGTGCAAGGATGCCAAGGAATGACCAAACAAACTCTAAAAAGTGCTCATGGAATATAAAAAGAGACAAGCAGAGTACCTGGCATTCACTACATTGACAAGGTATAGACAGGTATTGTGTTGAAGCAATGCAAAAACATCGTCTGCCATCCCAATATATGTGCAATCTTTCACAATTTCCAATAAGCCTGTCTTGGCCCAAAACGATGCAAAGAAAACGAAAGGCTTAGAATATTATGTTTACTCAAATCCTATAGTAATCTTCTGACTTATAAGTTGTACAATACAAATTACAACTCTTCTATGGATTTCCCTAAAGATTATTCAAACCCACCAGAATGAGTATTAGAGTCAATGTCATTAAGAAGCTCCTGGATGCTACTGAGGTCTGCAGTTTCCTTTGGGTTCCTTCTCTGCCTTATGGCACTCCTGTGTTATTGTCACACAAGGAACAAGTGAAGATTATCTTACTTGACCATGAAATTTATATAAAAAATGGCATAAAGTGGGCTAGAGGAATTTGACATATAATTTGTAGACCACGAAAATTCATAAAATGGATCTGTTCTCCAGATTGCAAATACAAGTTATACAATTTCTTTTTGTGTCTGACAATCCTGGTGCATTTTTTTACTGCCTGTCTTCATATTAATCTGCTTTTCTATCCTCCATTGCATCAAGCAAACATTGTCTGTACTGCATGAAATGTGTGGAAGAGATGTTGATGTGACATGTGCATGCATGTTCAATTATTTACTGGTTAATTCGTTTTTCTTCAGTTAATTTGTCATTATCAGTCCTCAACAATTGAATATTCATACTCAAACTAATTCAGCTGTTGATGTCACAGGAATTTTAAAACGAAAGACCATGCATGTTGGCAAGCATAGGGAAATTTAAAATTAACAGTAGTGGCCCGGCAGATGGATAGGACCACCAGCTAGGGTCTTCCTCAACAGTCAGCACAATGATTGTAGCACACAAAAATAGGGAAAATGGTGTACACAAGTTGGCAACGTAACAGAGACGGGAAGATGAAAGCCACGGTGCGAATGTCTCTGTGTTATTTAATACGAACATGGATATGTCAACATAGTTAACAGGACATGACAACTCCGACATGTAATGGAATGACCCGATGGCAGCAAACGCATAAAAGAACGAAAGCCAAATGGAGAGAGGGAGACGTATCACCTAAGACGGGTGAGGTTCCAAGTCATGGGTCGGTGACAAGGAAAGGCCGTGAGATCAACAAACAGGGCATCCTGGCGGGGCTCATGAGGAGTCACGTCAGGGCAGGTTGGACGCTGGCGTAGGGGTGTCCTCGGTCGACATAGCTGGCTGAACTCGTGCGGGTAGACAGGGCGGTATAGGTAAATGTGCTGAGTCTCACCTTCGGCTTCGTTGAGGTTCATCGAGGAAGACCTCAGGGCACATGCTGGGGAGTCACGCAACGATGATCGCGCCAACGTTGATTGGCGACAGTCACTGCTGCAGGGGATGAGGCGGTGGGGTGGCTGCTGAGCAAGGATGCAGCAGATTGTGGTCGGGCTCGGCGGCAGCAAGGAGGGGGCGCGGGGCGGCCGCAGGTCCTGGAGAGGTATGCCGCCATGACCAGGTGTGGCTGCACAACCCAACACAGGCCGCAAGCTCGGCAGTGGGAGGCCGTCGCCAGCGTGGAGCAGGCAGCTCCGGAGAGGCTGCATCAGGGTGAGGGTGACCGCAGTGTCAACGGCGGCAAACGTCGTGTCCAACGGTGCCACAACTGGGCCCCGTGGACAGGTGACGTTAGGCACCGGTGCGGGCAACACCACCGGGTTCGGCAGGCAAGCCGCTGCCCTATCGCAACGGAGGAAGGAGAAAGAGAAGGGAGAAGAAAGGGAGCGGGCGGCGACTGTGCACAGGGAGAGGAGAAGGGCGGTGGCTAGGTGCCGGGGGAGGGAGATAGAATGGGAGGGGTGAGGGGCTGAGGGGGTTGAATGCGGGGAAAGGGGTTGCACAGCGGCGGTGTACGGAGGGAAGGGGAACAGGAGGGGCGGTTGCACACGGGGAAACGGTGGGAGGGGATGGGGGCGGAAAGGGGCAGCAGAAGTGTACGGGAAAGGGGGGGGAATTCCTCTCACGTCCCTTCACTCAATCCTCTCTCAGGAACAAGAAGGCAATTAGGTTAAACTTAATCCAAGCTTACCATTCATTAACCAACAGTGACACACATATAACGGTCAAGAGGTACATCAGCGGTTCAAATAATAAAAAAAACTAGCATCATATGGCTAATGACACGTCATCCCACTATCAGACTCATGACATAACAAACAGACCCACAAACATCTAGGCCCACATAAAGACAAGAATAATAATAATAAAGAAATAATACTAACTAAAGACAACTCAACTCAATCACAACCACAGTGACGCGACTGTATAACACTAACTAGAAGATAACTCAACTCAATCAGCTGATAAACTCGCAGGCCCGTGGCTGTGTCCACACTAGATGTCTTTTCAAATCAGAAATATTTTATTGTGAACACTGTCTGATCCTGTAATTTAATTAGTCTAAACATGAAAGTGGCCATGCGTTACCACAAGGCTAATTTCAATACAAAATCATCTGGCATATGCATTATCACATGAGGCTAACTTCAATACTGGCACCAGGTCCTGAAAGACCAATAAATGAAACCATGACAGTTTCAGTGAAATATTAGCCGCCACAACATGATATACATCATTTGAATTCAACTTAGTATCAATGGAATATGAAATCACAGTTACAAGGAAATAGGAGGAAGATTCTAGAAGGAATTCTATGCATGCCAAGCTCATGCTAGAAGAGCACAGAAGAACCATTGTTGGCAGTATCGGCCGAAACCGATAGTAACAATGCCCGTTTCGGTGTCGGTATAGGCCGAAACCGATACGTTTCAGCCGAAACGTATCGGTTTCGGCCTATACCGACACCGAAACGGGCATTTGCACTGTAACAGGGCCGATACCAAAAATAATATAAATTTTAATGATTTCGGACCGAAACCATCCGGTTTCGGACCGAAACCGACCGAAACCGTCCGGTTTCGGTCCGAAACCGACCGAAACCTAACCTGTTTTCGCCGAAACCTAACTTGTTTTCGGGCCGAAACCTAACATTTTCATAGATTGCCCCCTTTTCTAACTGTTTTGAACCGGTTTCGGCCGAAACCGAAACCGATACCGAGTCGTATCGGTTTCGGACCCGGCCGAAACCGAGTCCGAAACCGACACTGCCATCCTTGAGAAGAACTGTGAAGATTTGAGTATGGATACCGTACAGCCCTATCCTAGTTGTATCGATTACTTTCAGAAACATCTACATTTTTTTACAAACTGTTTATCAAAGGGCCTTTTTGACAGATATACCACTAAAAGTAATTACACATTTGCATTACAAGCAATGCATGTGTGAAATTGTGTATACCCTTAGTACATGGCAAGGCGAGCAATCTACCACCACTATCAGCTTACATTATTCAACTGCACTTCAGTTAACTTAACCGAGGGCCAAATTTACAAAACACCCCACTCTTTAGTGAGAAAAAGAAAGAGGCAACTTAGTCTTTTTGCCAAAAAAGCTGTTTTGATCAGTAATCACTTTTTCACTTATTCAGAAGGAATATCCTGGAGATATCCAAATGGTGACCAACAGCGTTTAACTTGAATGACAGATCATGCATAAAATCTGGAAAAACTATATATGTTATGGCCGCAAGTTTGAGCAGTTCAACTTCAACATTGATGGGCCAACCTGAACAGTGGGTGTAACTGCATATTTTACAAGGTTGGCTTACATTTGAGAATGGTCATTCCAGTAGTCAAGAGTCAAGGTTAAGCCATCAGGTTGCCTGGCCCGACCCAACCACCCTCCCTTTAAAAACCTCCAATCAAATTCCTATTCAGGCTGGCACAACCATATTTGTCAACCCCTCCCCAACAGTAGCCATCATCCACCCTTCCCTTGCGGCTTGCACAGATTGTGACCTCAAAAATCCTCTCCTTAGATCGCACAACTGCTGGTGACTAATTGCTGCACCTACCAGCTTCCCATTCCTTGCCAATATCCTCACGCCAAGCTAGCATCCTTGCACAGACAATGGCTGCTGCCTTCTCAGAATGCTCGTATGATCATGCCCCAGCAGAACCTCATGTAATGAATAACTGCTGCCCCACCAGCCAGCGGTCACTACCTGCCCAGCATCCTTATGGCCTACCATTCCCAAGTACAGACAGAGGTCACTCAACGGCATGGAGTCCTTTCTTCTTTCCCCTCGTTTTATATTCCACTTCTCGATTCTACTATAATAGCTACAATCAGAATTCAGGAGAGATGGCCCATGGGGAGATGGGGAAGTGGGAAGATGAAGGTATAGGTGGAAGGAAAGCAAAGAGGTGTGCTGTGGGAGGGGACCTTCCATGGTCCAACCCATCCCAACCAATGCTTGACTGGACCCGACAAATTGGGTTTGGGTTGGCTACCTTCAGTTGAAGGATGGTATTGGTCAGATTACGGTTGAAACACCCCACCCCCCAAAACAACAGAAAAAAAAGGCAGTGGCAACTCTAACCCAAGCCAGCCTGAACCAAATTGCACCTTAACATACAAGAAATGCATTTTTTCCAGTGACAAATGTAGCATTCCATCTGTGACAATGGTATATTCACGAAATTTGATACATATTCATCATAACTGTAACTTACCGCACAGCAGACAAGTCAGATTTCTTTTCATGGTATGGTACATCTTTATCTTGGAAATAAGCATGCAGTCTCCCAACAGGATCACTTGAATCAGTCCGAACAATTTTGTGAACAGGATTTTTGGTGAATTTTGTCCCTACATCATGAAAACATGGACACAGTATTAGAACAAAGTGGAAAATAAGCTCCAATATGTTATCAATAAACTCAACTGAAATAACCTCTGCAGAGATGCAAGGATGCAAAATAAAAATAAGCAAAAGTTCGGTATACACCAGAGAATGAGTTGGATTGTACATCTTTGCTCGCACTGATAAAACCAGAAGTAGAAGAATTTACCACCTGTAAAATGGACCATCAGACATGACACCGGTCACTTTCACCAAAAAAAAAAAACAGACATGACACTGGGTCACATATAAAATGAGATTCATATGATGTCCATCTAAATCAATGAGGTGCAGTGCATAAGGAGCATGTGCAGGTATGGATCAACATCAACAGCTCAATCAACCACATTGGTAAAGGTGCATTGTCATTCATTATCAAGAATATTTCAAGATAACGAGAACAAAAAATTGATGGGAGACCAGCAGGCAATGGTCTAGGGCAAAGGGGTCGGATTTGATCCTTTTAGTTTTGTTCTTCAAGTTGATTGCTTAGATTTTTCAATTCATTGTAATTGGATCATGCACCTGTAGATGGAGACTCAAGAAGGCAATAACCTTGTGAAACAATATAGTCATCTGAATGTGGCTATCCAATCTCATATGGATGGAATTGTGTGAAAGACTTGGTCCTGCGACTAGCCTTTTTGCACCTTCTGATCCAAAATGAGATCAGACCCCTTTTTTTGAGCGGGAAGGTAGAAAGGGATTAGACTTGGCCAATCCTGATGACTTAAAGAAACCTAGGTCCTAATGCCTCATTAAAGGATGAAGGCCAGGCACAAGTTCGGATATTGTCACAAAATGCTTGTAGCTTTCCACCATAGAACTAAAAATGGATTGATCCAGATCAGAAAATAGTTTTTACCGGTTTTGATACTGGCCAGAGGGCCCAGAACAATTAGAAAGCAGCTAGAACCAACCAGAACTGGAGTAGAACCAGCATGAGACTGGCCAAAAGTAGTTGAAAAAGTGCCTCTTTCTATTCTTCTATGATTTTTTAATATTCGTTACCGACATGTCTGGATCTGGCCCAATGTGGGTCTTAACTGAAATTGAAGCAAGGCAGAACCTGTCATGCTCCAAATTCTGGTTCATTATTCATTGGCTTCCACCTAGATGTCCAGCCACCTTTCTCATCTTCCCAGAAGAGGTAAACACTCCCTAATGTCATATTCTTTTTTTGGAAAGTGGATGGTACCACAGTTTTTTTAAAGAAACAAAATTTAGAAGGGAGTATATAAATGAAAAGTGAATATAAAGTCCTCCATATACTGATATACGTAACCGCACACAAAGGAGGTGTGGCGCACACTACACCCAAAAGGCCTAAAAGAAAAACAAGGACAGCCCTCCCCACCTCTTCCGGGAAGGCACTTCAATACCTGTGGCCCAATTGTGCTCCCTGGACCCTGGAGAGTAATCATAGTGCTTGGTGATCACAACCTGTGGTAAGAATGCTAGTTGGGTACAACAAAAAAGGCTAGACACCACATGCACCCATCCAAAATCTAAAAACTTTACCATACCAACCATCAACTTATAGCTTCACTACACCAACAGCCATTGGAACACCAGATCTGAGTTAAGAGAGGTTCAAAGTGGTCATTAGGCAGATGCCTGAAGCCTTGTATTTGCAGTGATGCTTTAGTTTAATAACCACATTTCAGAGCACAGAACCCTGAGCTCCTAATCTCAAAACCCATTTGCATAGTAATGCAAAGTTAAAGTGCCCTAACTTCTGCTGCATAACACATCGGCATTCCTGATTTCTTTCTCCTTATGTACACCTTACCTAATTGATGTCACATTGTTCCCAACTACTAACCCCCCTGCCATGGCACAGAAAATCTACTTGCACCACATACTACCCTTTTTTTTGACAAGTGGGTAGTACCACTGGTATATAAAAGAGAAAAAGTATACATGAAAGGGGGGAGGGCTCCCAAAACGACTCCCAAATACAAAAGGCGGCAGACAACACTCTGCCTAGGAGCAAAAAAAAGTAAACAAACACCTACCCGCTAAAGCTCAGACCCCAACCAAGCCCAAAGGGACCCAAAAGTCCCAGCACCTAACAACCCCGGCCACCCCACCAGACAGCTCCCAAACAACAGAGAAATAGAAATGCAGGAGCCCCAATGTAAACAAAAACACTCTCCTCGACCCTTCACCTACTCCTCAGCCTGCTCTGTCCCTCCTTTCCTACTAGCCGCTTCAGCCATCGCCTTCCTCGCTATGTCCGCCAGCCATATGCATTTGATCAAGCACAAGGTGGACCTCAAGCCTTTATCCACGCCCACATCGGATACACCAATCAGCCCAGCAGGCTCACTCGCCTGAGTTTCATGCCAACTCAAGCTACCTTTCTCTTACTAGTATAAAGATTCAAGAGTGAAAAGATGACAACCATGCATAAAGTGATTCAGCCTCAACAAAAGAAGACCCTACTCTTTCAACTAAATGTTTAAAATGCACAATCACAGTCCTCACACCAAATTACAAAGGAGAAGACCCAAGATATATGCAATGGAGAAACTGCAATACCACTTCCTAATCTACCCTTTCAGTTCCTAAGATGATCCAAGATTAACTTTGCTCGACCATGAACTCCTGCTTCCCTCAGTTTTTCTGTCTCATGGTTCATTCTACTTCTTATCCATTTTGAACTCCTCACGGTCCAATTCCAACAGCATATCCTCATATTTTTTCCATGTCTCTTGTATATGACAACATTTTGGCATTTCAAAGTGAAATGCACAATCCCCTGACACCAGAGAGGCATATGATGCCATTAATCTTCTTCTTCACCCAGTCCTCTCATGTTCCCTATCACAAAGCTGCAATTTCTTAAGAATCACATCACTCCACTGATCTCTCATCTTCAAAAAGCTTGTCGCTCGGTCTTAACAAAAGACAAGGAAAAAGGACAATTCACCAGCACGAGGCAGTCATCAGCATGAAAAGGAATCTTTGAGAAAAAAAATAGCATTCAATGAGCCCATGTAATTATTAAAACAAGTAAGAGTGACAGGTAACGCATAAAAGGGTAAAACCCATAGAGAAAACAAGAATAAAGCAAAGAAGTAGAAAGAAATTCTGAAACACAAAATACTTCAAAAACTTTCTACACTTGCAATAGAGTTGAAGTCCAATAAAGAAAACCTGTGTGTTAAATGTTCTGGTGGTGTTAGAATTCAACAGCTTGCACTCAACTGCATTCTGAATGATGTCAATCATAATCTCCTGATTCAGCAGACTCACCTGCAAATTACCAAAGAAGGCATGCCAATAAAACAACTGAACAAAACTATAAATAACAATGATTAGTAAATGAGTACATATCCTCAAATTTTTGGCCCTAAATAGGCAAGCATACCAAGGACTTATGCAGAAAGAAAGCTACACATGTCATGCTATGTGGCATGCAGTAGGTGTTTAAAGACTGACTTGCATGGACGATATTTCTCTCCAATGACATTCCTACTTGTTATAGCATATCAGCATTTGGCTTACCGTACCTCCCTCTTTGTGGGATGTATATTGACATCCACATGTTCAGGTGGGAGTCTAACGGACATATAAATGAAAGGTTTTGATGCTTTGGGTAGAGTTGCAGAATAGACAACTTCTATTGCTCTTTTCAGAGAAGTGCACTCCACCAGCCTATCTGAGATGGGGAAAAAAACAGTTAGACCTTCTTAATGGAATGGCCAAACAAAAAAGACAACCAGAATATATTTGAGATAAACATCAGAGAAACCAAGCAAAAGTGAACATAATAATGTCACCATGCTCTTCAATGAAAGTGGTAATCCACCCAAAAGAAGACTTGTATGCAAACTAACTTGATAACCATAAACGGGGCCAAAGGGAATCGACTTATTCCTGCCCCGAACAACAACAATAGATATGAAAAATAGTAAGTCCATTAGTAGTTGAATGGACCTTGAAGAGAAACCGAGGCTTAATATGTTTCTGCAAACAATTAGCAAGTTGGTACAAAGCAAACTATGTGTCTATTTGATGCGGAGCGAGACTGGAGGTGACAGACAATGGATTGACTTGGCGCATCGCTCGATGACCATATTTACATAGACGACATTCGGAGTCACTATCGAGTCATTTTTATTTTATTATGTATTTTTATTTAATTTGAGTCTAGTTTTAAAGTAAAAAAAAGAGTGTTATATTTATTTTGGACTATGTAGTTATTGGGCCTCCTGTGTGGGCCTAGGTTGTAATCTTTTTTTCTAAATCGCATGCAATTCTCCCTATGAAAAAGAAAAAGGAGTCTTTCTTCTTGGATGTGTTTTGAGTGTAAGGGGTGAGAAGTCCACCAAACCCCACTGTTGGCAGTATCGGCCGAAACCGATACGTTTCGGCCGAAACGTATCGGTTTTGGCCGGTACCGATCCGAAACCGTAGCCTAACACTGTAGCAAGTCCGAAACCTATTAAATAATAATTTTTTAATGGTTTCGGACGAAATCATTAAAGGTTTCGGCCGAAACCAGAGAGAATTACTATTTTTTTTATTTTTTGAATGGTTTCAACCGGTTTCGGCCGAAACCGGTACGTATCGGTTTCGGTACCAACCGAAACCGGTACCGAAACCGATACTGCCATCCTTGCCAAACCCTAGCCGTCATCCCCATCCGCCCTCTTCCTCCTCCACTGTTCTGCGCACAGCAAACCCTAGGTGGGCTGGATCCCCATCCCCATACAGACGCCCACTGTTCCAGCAAACACCCCCCCCCCCCCCCGCCGCCGCCTTCCTTGCCTTCTTCTGCCGTCGCCCTCCTTCCCTCTAACCCTAATCGCAGATCCGCCCAGCACCACCCCTTCTTCCAGCCGATCCTCCCCTCTCTCGGATGCCCAAGCACCCTCTCCTCCACCACGCCGCGATCCTGCTGCCCTTGCTCACCGTCATACCACCCACCCCCACCCATCGCAGAAGAATAGCCACCATCCCACACCACCTCGCCGGAGACCTGTCGCAGTCGCCGTCTCTGCTCATCAGGCTGGCAAGCCACACCAGCACGCCCCGCCAGCCGCCCACCTTCTCTGTGCAGAGCCCGCTGTCCTCCTCCCAGATCTTCTCCACCGCCGGAACGCCGCGCAGAGCCCGCTGCCTACCCCTTCCAGCGGCGGCCCCACCTCCGCAACCACCGGCCTCCGCGACCACCCTCCGCCGGACAGCATCCCACGACCCTCCCCTGCCCGTCACCTCCACTGTCTGTCACCCCTGTACCGCCACCGTCCCACCTCTGCACCTCCTGAACCCCTCCTTCCACAGGTGGTCTCCTGTGGTCCTCAGTCCAGACCAGAGCCTGCCAGGTGGATCCGCCTAGTTTGTTTCATGTCAGCCCAATGCGGCCCCAAGCGCCTTAAAGGCCTGACAGATCTCAAGGGCAGGTGTCCAGATCGGTCCATCTCTAAAGATTGCGGTCCGTTCCACATCAAATTGGTTTCAAACTGGCCCGTTACAGATCGGCTCGCTTGTGGCACATCACTAATTTTTTGAAAAGCAGAATATTTGTTTATGAACAAGATGTGTCTTAAAAATATATGATACTGTTGTAGCTACAGGTGTGTCTCGGTATACAGCTAACACCAAAAGTACTTTTATCAATGTCTATTTTTTGCAGAAATAAAAATTTCTAAAGATGAGTCCAAAAATTTAAGTCATTCCAGTTCTAGGTGCATTATGCAGTCAGCATCACTGATCAATAATTTTTTTACAAAAATAACAAGCCAACCAAAAACACTATATTGATAGATATAACTATGCCCAGGGTTTCAGGAAACCAAGGATGAAGTACAAGAAAAATGGTCTATACATAAACATCATCATCTAGGGTAATTGAACTTTATGAAGAGGAATGCGACAAGCCAAGAATAATTCTTCTTAATGTAATAAGTAAATAGAATATATAAGCACGACTATTGTTATCAATATGAGACTACTATGCACCTATGCAAAATATGACACAAGGTACTAAGTTGAGCTGGTGGAGGAACTTGGATGGAGAGTCGTGGGGAAGAGGAGGAGATTCAAGGAAGCTGGAAATGGAGGAGATCAGAGGGTAAACTACACAGAAGATAGAGTGCTTTTTTTTTGAAAGTGGGTAGTACCACTGTGTGTATTAAAATGAAAAGAAAGGTGTACAAATGTAAACCAAAAAGCTCCCAAAAAAAAACCGTGTACAAAAAACCACACCTAGGCGGTGTGGGGCCGTTCACCGTCCCACCAAAACAAAAAGAGGCGAGTTGAGTGCATTCACAATACAAATCACCTCCGTCCATTCCCTCACTCTAGTACACATGAAAGAAATAAAAGAGTCCTCCACTCTAGCCTCCCTTCTAAAGATCATGTTGTTCCTTTCACACCACAGGAACCATAGAGTGGTATGCAGTATAGGCCACCAAACCACATGATCACCTCTGAGGGGCCAATTCCTGCCCCCAGGACCTGATGAAGGACTGCACATCCGATTGTTGGCCGAGGGAACACTAGCAATTGGAGGGCACACTGGGATCTTGTAGTCATCCCTTCCCACACAGACTACGAGTACTGACAGCTTACAAAGAGGTGGTCCACGAACTCGTCCTCCAGGCCACACAAACAATAGAACGGCTGGATCCCCAGTAGGAAGCGCAGGAGCCTATCTCTGGTGGGTAACCTCCCATGGGAAATCCTCCAGATTAAAAACTTCACCTTCAACGAACTCCTCAATCTCCAAATGAAGGGAGCAGAGCCGTGCCACACCCCACCATCCGAAATGATAATATAAGCATATCTAACAAAGAAGATCCCCTCCCTTCCTCACCTCCAAGTCCATGCATCCTCCCTAAGGGGGCGCGGGGCGAAGCCAAAGAGGAAGAGAAGAAGGTCCTGGAACTGCTCTAGCTCGGCCCTCATAAGGTCCCTCCTAATGATCGGTGCCCAGGTGCCCCCAGAAAGGTGGAGGTCAAATGCCCGATCAACCGTCCCTAGAGGATCCGCCGAGAACACAAATAGACTAGGAAAAGAGGCCTTTAATGTGAAGCCATCACACCATCTGTCCTTCCAGAAAAGGCAATCATCGCCTTTCCCTAGACGGACCCGGATCCCGTAGGAAATGATGTCCCTGCTAGAGAAGATCCCGCGCCAAATAGGAGACATTAGGTTGGAGCTGGAAAAATCAGGTCTCAAACTCTCCTCCTGTCGAAATATCTCTGCCTGATAAGTTGTGCCCAAAGACCTTCATCCTCTGCTCCCAGCCTCCAAACCCACTTCCTGAGAAGAGCCAAATTGAAGTCACCCACATTCTTAATGCCAATGCCCCCATGTTCCTTAAAAGTAGCCACTCTTCCCACCTGATGTCATGCTAGCCCATACACATCCCCTCACTACCGTGCCAAAAGAACCTTCTTTGAATAGCTTCAATTTTATTCATCACCGTCTTCGGGATGTGGAACACCAAGAGATGGTAGATAAGTAAACTATCCAGCACCGATCTGCTAAAGACTAATCTACCTCCATAGGACATAAGCATCGCCTTCCTGCCTGCTAGTCTCACCTCATATCTCTGAATAACAAGAAGCCAATCGGCACACCGAAGAGCTCCTGGGGTGAGGGGGACCCCCAAATAAGTAATAGGGAAAGTCCATGTCTGACAACCCAGAATTCGAGCAGCCCGCTGAAGTGGCCTGCCGTCCATGTTAGCCCCAACAACCAAACTTTTGCTGAAATTTACCTTCAAGCCAATAGTTACCTCCAACAGCTCCAGCAAAATCCTCACCACATACATCTGCCTCTCATCCTCTACCATGACAAGGATGGTATCATCGGCATACTGCAAGTGGGTGACCGAAAACTCACCTCTCCCAACCTGGAAACCCCTGACAGAATAAATAGAAAAGGCCTCTAATGAGCCACTAATGGGCCTCTCAACCAATCAAATGACTAACTAATCAACAAGAATGTGCATTAGTCAACTAATGGACCACCATCAAGCCAAGAGATGTCGGTGTCGCTGCTGGAGACCTCCGACAGCGATAAACACGGGTTGGGTCGAAAAGGATCCGCACTCGGGTGTCCTCACCAGCAAGTATAGTCAGTCAACACCCAAAAATCCCTATACAAAAACACCACACCAAGTCGATGTATCCATGCTATCCCCTAACAAAAAGAAAAGAGAGGAGTTGTGAGACTCCCCATTACATAAAGAGTCTTGTCCACTCCCCCACTCTTTCACAAACAAAAGAGACAAGCCTATCCTCAATTTTTACTTCGCCAATGAAGTCTGAAGATTCTACTGTTTCTTTCTCCCCACAATGCCCATAGTGTAGCATGAAGAATGAGCCACCCAAAGTCGGTTTTCAAGATAGACCTTGAAAAAGCATACGGTAAAGTGAATTGGAACTGCCTACCCAGAGTGATCCAATTAATGGGTTACGAGGAGTAATGGATTCAATAGGTCAGAAATTGTGTAAAGACGAAAAAAAATCTCAGTACTAATTAATGGCACACCTTGTGGTTACCTTGGAAGCTCAAGAGGACTGAAACAAGGAGATCCATTATTTCCTTTACTGTTTGCTTTAGTTGGTTAGGTGCTTAGTGGTATGTGGAAAAAAGTAAGGTAGATGGGCTGATTGAAGGAATCCAAATAGGCAGAATGCATGACAAAGTAACACACCTTCAATATGCAGATGATACAATTATGTTGGCATCTAATGATGATGATAAGCTCATAAATCTTAGAATTCTACTGCGATTACTAGAGGCAGCAAGGTCTGACAATTAGCTTTGACACAAGTGAGATGGTGGAGATACACATTAATGCAGATAGAAGAGTGAAGAATGAACAGATCTTGAGTGCTAAATGGGGATCTTTTTCCCATTAAACACCTAGGACTACCTCTCACAGATGAAGCAATCAAAGCTTCAGATTGGACTGGTATAATTAAGAAATTCAGAGACAGAATTGCAGGTTGGAAAGGAAGGTTACTATCATCAGGGGGTAGATGGATCCTCTCAAAGGAGGTGTTGACAAGCTTACCTATATACTATCGAACAATATTCAAACTACCCAAGAAAGGCATACACCCTATTGCTTGGAAGTATGTCTGACGGACTAAGGGAAGAAGGCAGAGCTGGTCTGATGCCCCATTGACATAATAAATAATGCTCTTCTACCTAAATGGCGTTGGAGCTGGGTACGGATAGGCCAACTCTTTGAAATACAATTGTCAGACATAAATACCTTATAAGAGAGGATGGCTGGTGTTCAGAAATAGTGCATAGAAGTCAAACGTCCAAAATAAGGAAACATATCATGGAATCGTACGAATTTTTTAATGTTTTTCACAACTACATGTCGGAGATGGTCACAGGATAAGACTTTGAGGAAAAAAAACCCTGGATGAACACTAAGCCTCTCAAAGAAGCATTCCCCAACCTCTTATGCGATAGCATGTCGAGCAGGGATCAATATAAGCAGAATCTGGTCAACTTCAGTACCAAACACACAATGGAATTTGACATTCCAACGGAATCTTGAAGAAGGTGAAATAAATGAGATCCTACAATGTTCAGAGTTGTTAGATAATATGAGCATACCTCAAGAGAAGAAGGATATCAGAAGTTGGAGATGGGAAAGATCTGGGAAATTTTCTGTCAAGTCAGCAGTTCATATCCTGGTGCGAGGACGGAAGGTTCCTTGGCATAGAATAGTTAGGAACAGGAAACGTCCTATCAACATTAGAAATTTTATGTGGAAAATAGCATGTAAAAGACTGTCAACAGCTGATAAAGTGAAGAGGTTCAAAAAGGAGGTTAGAGAGACCTGTGTTTTTTGTGGGTAGTATAAGAAAAACTCAGATCATCTACTTCTCACCTGGGGGATTGTAGGGGCTGTCTGGTCTCAATTCTTCAAGGCCATTGATGTAAACTGGACTTCATCACATACTCTACAGGATTTCATGATACAGTGGCCCAAACATAGGCCATTGGAAGCTGGCAATGACATACAGAAGCTGTGCCTTCCAGCTATGCTGTGGTCAATTTGGAATGGAAGGAACAATAGAATCTTCAAAGATGACTTCAGACACCACTCTGGCCCTTAACTTCCTTCATCAGTGGTATTCCAGTATATTTGGTACAAGAATTGTACAGTCTACACTCATGAGTGGGTTGGCGGTGTGGGAAAAACAAATTCTGTAATTGGTCCTTATATGTGCAAATGTAGGAACCTTTGTTGGATGGGATTTTAGCTTTACCATCTTTGTAGAGCCTTTTAGTCTTCTTCTGTCCCTTATAGGGTGTTTGGGAACATTTTTTTCTTAGAGACTATTTCTCTCTTAAAATTTATTTCATGTCAATTTTTGTCTTAAATTTTAAAACTGATGCAAACTCCTTGCTATATGTTTGGTAAGATTAACATATTTTTTAAATCTGTTTGGTAAGATTAACAGAGCCGTCTCGAGGGTGGCAACAGGATCGCCGCCTCCAGAGCCGGCAAGCCGTCGAAGCCCCGTTTCCCCTCGTAGGTGGCAACGGCCCAGCCGCGGACGGTGACAACGACCGGAGCTGGCGGTGGACGGCTGGCGCGGGGCAGAACCGGGGACGGCGGCAGGTTGCAGCAGAGCGGACGCGGACGGCTGGCGCAGGGTCCGCGGGGGGGAGGGTTGCAGCGGTGCAGGTGGGTGGCGTTGACGCAGCCGGGGCAGGCGTGGGGCGGCGGCCGATCGGCCGTTCGCGACGGCGACAACGGACGGCAGAGAGGTACGGCCGCTGCATGGGTGGAGGCGGCTGGCCGCGGCGGACGCACGAACGACAGGGGGAGGACCTGCTACAGGGCACGGCAGTGCAGGCGCGCGGTGACCGCAGACCATAACTGCGGTGGCCGGGGGCTGGTACGCAGACGGTGGCCGATGGTGGGGACCTGCTGTAGCAGCAGTAGGACGGCGGCCGCGGGCAAACGGTGATGGGATGGCAACTACCGCGGTGACTGGAGAGATGGGCAGCCGTGTGGATCTTCTAGCGGGGTGACTGGCTACTGTCAGCATTGCGGCAGAGGGAGCAGCAGGAATGATTGAGCGAAGCGGGAGGGCGATGCTGCTCGCGGTGCGGTGGCCAGGGATGGGAGAACAGCAGCTTCTCCAGCGCCGGCTAGTGCGGGTGGCGGCGGTGCCGGCTGCAGGCTCGTTGGTGCCGGTCGCAGGGAAGGGAGGTCGCCGCGGCGTCGAGGTCGCGGGGCAGGGACGTGTGAAAGAAAGAGAGAGGAAGGACGCGAGAGGAGTCGCGAGACGTCGTGGATGCTTTTAAAAAAAAATTACTCGAGACTTGTTTTTTTTAGGAAGGTTTACACATAGTAAGATTACTCCCTAAAAAATAGGATAAGTCTTACCAAACACGTTTAAGTGTACTCTTCCTTAATTTTAATTTTGAGAGAAAAAAGAGAGAAAAAAAGTGTAACCAAACACCATATTACTTCTTTTTTCTGTATCATGTTTTTTAATGACAAGTGGTCTTTGCACCTTCCAAAAAAATGCACCTGTGCAAATGCCAGATTTGTTTTGTTTAAGTGAAAGTGAAAGGCCCCACGTGAAGTCATTGATGATAAAAAAAAATGCAATATATGCACAGAAGCCTGAAGGTAGATTGCATGGTGCAAAGGAAAGCTACCTACAGACAGGGGTTGCTCCTCCACAAATCCACACTGTCCAGTTTATTAATACTTTGCCTTTCTCTGTTTGAAAGCCCAAGGATTGTGGATGCAAAGCTGGAGTATGTTCAGTGTAACTCTAGAACAAGGTGGTGGCAGTTAGGGAGGATGGCGAGACATGAATTGGGGGATATTTTGCAAAGGGCAAGGATAGAATAAGTCTTGGAATCATAAAAAATATAAAGGGCTTCAATCTAGTCCGTTGAGCAAATGGTTGTGGAATTGGGAACGGAAGGCAGTTTATGGTCAGAAGTCATCCAACAAAAGATACTATGGAAGAGTAAGACTAGAGGATACTCAGCAAGAAGTCTAATACATCCAGTTTGTGGAATGGGATTCTTCAGGTCAGGCTCTAATCTCGCATAACATGCTCAGAGGTATCAGAGGTCCATAAAAGCAGAGTGGACAGCAGTCAAAACATGTAGCAGGTTTTTTAAAAAACGACTCTGGGAACTCTTCATAAGAACAGCACAGCCATTTTCTGATCCTGTTCACCATGATATTCCTTTATGCTTGACAACCAAAGCTAGATCTTAACCAACCCTAATTAATTCGGTAATGAAGTAAGGCTTATGATTAATAAATTGATTGACCATGACACCTCACTTCTTTTGATCGCGAAAAAAATGGAATATTACTTACTGAAAAACTTCACCTGTACACCCACATCCTCGGATAAACAAGAAATAAAGCAAACACACCTATCTTTTATTCTGTGATCATATGAACAAAGCGAATACATACCATTAATGAATAGTATCATTGTTGTCTTTTTTGCTGTGTAATTCGCATTTGAGATAAAACCATCCATCTTAAAAACTGAATGTGCGGGATCATCATCTGAAGCAGTTATCTCCATCAAATCGCGAGCAACGGAAATTCCATAAACAGATCCCATGGCATCCAACTTTGAACATGCAGCAACCGTGTGAACATCTGCTCTATTTGCACCATGCTGGGTAATATAAAGACATAAAGCAAGTTTAAAAATCCATAGGTGCAACGTTTCAAAAACTTACTCGCGTAAGAACTGTAAAACATTTATAGAAAAATCTTTTCAGCTTGTGAAAGTAATTGACCTTTCTGCAAGAAAAACTGACAGTTATATTATGAACAGCAACTCGGCTAATCAAATCTACTATCTTTGAATAATCATCATTAGAGTTCTGCAATGTCTTTTTGCGAGCAGCCATATTGTAGAACAGGTTCTCAACCTGAATAAGTAAGACACAGGAAATAAGACAAGCAAAGGCCGAGCTTGGGTCATCTATGAATGCATAAAGACATTCTAGGACAAACTTTCAAAATATAAAACAAGACAGACAATGAAAATGTCTAACCATTATCTGTGTTCCTTTAACAGCAGCGCATGGTCTAGGTTCATGTTCCATCATCCCATCTCTATAAGAAACCCTGATAAAAACCATGATGTCAGGGGTACGTGGTCTTCAAAGATTACAACAGTGAATAATAATACAACCTGATCAATGTTAGAATTTCCCCCGAAGCATTCACCTGTAGCCATGTAGTTGCCCTTCAGTTATGGTTGTCACAGTGACATGGCCAACATAGGACATGCTGGCTAAAGCCTCCCCTCTGAAACCCATAGATTTTATTGTTTGAAGATCTTCATAAGTTGATAACTTTGATGTGGTGTGTCTTTCACAGAGTATCGGCAAGTCCTCATACTGTCACGGATGGTTCATCGAGCGAACAAGTAAGGGGAAGAAGAAATAGGGGAATTCAAACCCACCAACAAGTCAAATGTAACTACATGTCGCAACAATATATCTTCAGTAATATGTAAACAAGGAGTAAGAAATCCGTATGCAAATGCTGAGGAAGGTTACCCTGCTTTGATCTTGATACACTCTAAATTATGTTCGACTAACATGGAGTTTTAACAGGTATTCATAACCATTAGGGTTTGAGGCAAGCTGAGAAAGCCAGTGTAGAATTTCAGATACTGTGAAATACAAACACTATCAAGATACTGTATCAAAATTGTGTTGATCAAAAAAGCTTATTTGTCTTTTTCAATCAAATAAATCAAATAATGAAAGTACTGAACACCCATTTCTGGTTTTAATTGGCATAGAAATCTTGGTTTCATGAATTGATCCAGGCAAACCTAGTTTGAGCAAACAAGATGACCCAGAAGATAGCCAAATTAAAACAGAGTTGCTAAAATCCTTCAATGATAACTTTGGGGGACTCCCTGGCATGAAAAGCACTTTCCCAGGCAAGGATGGCAGTTTCGGTTACAGACTCGGTTTCGGCCGGGTCTGAAACTGAAACGTATCGGTTTCGGTTTCGGCCGAAACCCGTTCAGGTAATTCAAAAAATCAGAAAAATTCAAAAAAAATCTGAAAAAATCAAGAAAATTATAAAGATTCAGAAAAAAATAGAAAAAAAAAACATTGGACATGCATTTGACTGTGAATAAATTGGGTTAAGAGCTATAAGTAGGCATTGTACATGTTAAACTAATATTCACTAAATATTAAACATGAAGTAGGTTCAAACAGTATAATAAACATTACAAACACAGTAAATGTTACAAAAATTAAATGATCCTTACCTAAATAATGATGCACTAATATGGATAATAGCTTGAAGAACCTTCTCCCTGATCGTATGACTTCTATTGTTGATACCCATAAAAAAGTTGTATATATTCTGTATATTCACTGTAACCAAACAATGATGCAGTCAAGTCGTACATCCCTCTTTGGATCCCTCTTGGAGTATAAGGTTATTGGCTTGATCGGAATCCAAAATCAACATAAGAAACAGAACCTTGAGGATTAGAAGAGGATACTAACCCATAACTGCTACTAGCTGAAACTAGATGAAATTGGAATCCTAGTTGAAGACCCCACTCATACATGCATGATTCGTGTTGGCCACCTCCATAACCTGTTGGATGTCCATATTAACTTTGTGAATCATATCCTCCTTCACTATGACTGTATCATCTGCCCGTGTCAACGTGGAAAGAGGAAGTAGGTGCATACATACCACTGCCAGTAGTAACACCTACAGTTGCACTAGGATCATCACTTGGTGCATCATCATCATCATCATCAAAATCATAAAAAACCAATTACCTTCTAGCCTTTGGCTTTGTTTTTTTCTTTTGGTGTGACTTTATCCTTCATCTTTGAAAGCAATTCTTTTCTTCGTGGCATGTCTCACATAAACTTGCTTCACCTACTCAATCGGCGGGTCCTCTCGAGCAGCAACACTATCCCTCTCAGTCATCTCATGCACTGATGTACTTCTCCTCAATGATAGAGGTGGCTTGCCCATTCTAGAAGTGACTGGCCTGCTATCTGATTATGAGTATCCAGTTGGCTCAATCTCAAGTTGTTGCTCAGGTTCGTCAACAAAAAAAGACTTTTCCTCTCTTTGGTGCTCATGACTCATGAGTCACTCTTGGCCTGTTTGTTTATCCTCTGAATTCTTGATCTCTTGACTCATCTTCATCCAATATACCCTCTGCCCATGTTTTGCAATTAGGATAAAAAATGAGCTAATCAACCTGCGCTCGTACCTCAACCCAAGACTGCAAGGGATTGTCATCATCAAATAATGTGCCTACATCAATTTAGCCAGTTGAATCGTCTACGACGTGTTTGTCCCTCAATTGTTATCTCAACTTCATGTTCTTTATTCTCAACCTCATGTTGTAGTGGCAGTAAACTATTTTTTCTATCGATTCAGCCTTTAGCCGATTGCGAACCTTTGAGTGTATAAGGTTGAGCGTGCTCCAATTCCTTTCACATTGACTTGTTAATGTTGTTTGACTCAACACCCTAATTGTAATGTAAGCCAATACATTACTGCCCAAATCCCTATTGTTCACCATTATTTACCAGTCAGTTGTTCCACCAACCATAAACAAATAAATGTAAGACGTAAATGAAGTTCAATTCTTCATGATGTACTAATACATATTAACTCAATTTAAGCACAAGATTTAGTGTACTTGGGCTCACTCTTCTCATAACGTATTGCAATTGTGAGTCAGAATATGCTGTTTAACCCACATAATTTAAAATATTAAAGTTAGATGAAATAAAATTGGTGTTAAAATGAAAGAACGGAAACGTTCGTTTGTTGAACATATATGCGCAAGAGCCAACCCTAGCATGTGCGTTGTTTATTCTGTGGATTGGGTTTATCAGACGATTAGAGTTCGAGTACTGGATAATTCCCCACCGACCGCAGTCGGTGTTTATTTACATCAGTGTGAGCCCGAATACCCTTGATTAACTACAAAAAAAAATCATCGACCCATACAACGTCAATCATGATGCTAAAGGCATAACCACAAGCATCGTGCCATAGGAGGCTATGCCGACTGTCGGAAGCGTTTGGGAATTTAGAAAGGGTTACAAACTCAACTGATGTAGTTATGGGGATTAAGGTGCTTAGTGGCCTCTATACCTGTTAAGAATACGCATGTAACCTCAAGGTTAAAGAATGTTGTGTTTGCCATTTAACCTCTCGAGGTCAACTTGGTCTCGAACATCCATTGTCATTTGACTATGATATGAGACATAGTGTCTCGTGACGGGAGCGCTCATGCAATTTCGGAGAACCGCGGGCTCACATGGTCACAAACATACTTTTATGAATCATTAAAGAAAATACATGACATTGCAGTGATATCCATAATCACAATTTTTTTTGACAAGTTTGAGGTTGTACAAGACCCCTTTTTCATGGACGATCAGGGCTTACACAAATTTCCTGGACACATCCCGAGTGTTTACACAATTACAAGGCTCATAAGGGCCTTTCTATGAGACTAGGACTCCGAGGGGGGCATGACATCATTTCCCCAAAGGGATACATAGATCACATGGGGACTTGTGATGCACATGAGCCAAGAGAGGGAGTTTCTTTTTATATCATACCCTTACAACACATCACAAGCACAGTACAAGCACAAAACCCAATAGGATGGGCCTTCAGAAGCACATGCATCAAACACAAGCACTCCTTCTCTTCTGCGCTCCTCCTCTGCGTTCGCTGTGTGTCCATTTTTGGGTCCCACTGGGGGAATTTATAGAGCCCCTGGGCGGTTGAAGGTGGACCCGGTCCAAATCGCTCACCCGGGGGGAGTGATCCGGCAACCGGGAGAGTGATCCGGTCCAAATCACCCAACCGGGGGAGTGATCCGGTCCAAACCACTCACCTGGGGGAGTGATCCGGTCCAAACCCCCATGTGGGGGTTGGATCCGGTCCAGAACCCCATATGGGGGGTTGGATCCGGTCCAAACCCCCAATATGGGGTTGGACCCTGTCCGAAACCCCATGTGGGGGTTGGATTCGGTCCAAACCCCCCAGTTGGGGGTTGGATCCGGTCCAAACCATCCAGTTGGGGGTGGATCCGGTCCGAATCCCCTAATTAAGGGTTGGGTCCGGTCCAAACCCCCCAATTGAGGGTGGATTGAGTCTAAACCCCCAAATTGGGATGTATCAAGTTCAAAAGAACCTCTCGAGGAAAGAAAGAAGGGAGGTCGACTCTTGTAGGTGACCTTCTCACTACCCACTCAACCCGCCATTTGGGTGCTTAGTATAAGTGAGAAGGGAATTTAGGGAATTTATTCAAATTTGGTGCCCTCAGCCACGAGGGAATTCCTGGAGATGGGAGTCCACCGCTAGGCGACTTTCATTGTAGCTGTTGTCGCTGTTGTAGTAACGGCTATCGTTGTTACAGTAGTGACGGCTGTCAGTGTCTTCAGATCGGACCTTTAGGCTGAGCTTCGTCAACGTCGGTCGCATCGTTGGTGGGATATCTTCCACTCATAGTGAACTCATTTGACTGTGAAGCATCTGAATAGCCGGCCCAGATGTTACCTTCACTGCCTTGATGAAGATATTATGTTTTCCACGTCTTCGCGCCGCCGTGAATTTTCTGTCGACCCATCACGATTGTATTTGCCAAGATTTTTATCGCGGCACACCCATCGGACGACCAATCCACGATATCGCCGGTCGACTCTCAACACTCGAGTGGGATTCAGTTGAGAGTAGCATACCCAGAGTTTTAATTAGGGTTGGAGATCCCTTGTGGAAATTTGATTATGGCAAAATCCCACGACCCAGAGTTTTCCCTGGCCCAACTCAGGGCATGAATGGTCTAAACTACCCTAGAGGGGTGGATGGGGTCTAATAGACCCTAGGAGAGATTGGACCCAGTCCAAATCCCCAAGTAGGAGTTGGATCCAGTCCAAATCCCTTACTTGGGGTTGGACCCGGTCCAAAACCCCCGAGTGGGGGTTTGGCCCGGTCCAAAACCCTGTATGGAGGGGATGGAGAGGGCGACCCCTATAAATAGCCCCCACTGTTCATCTACTCCACGTGGAAGAAGGGAAAATGACGTTTTCCTCGTGTGTTTGGTGCTTTTTGTGCTTGGTTTGTGGCTCCCTGCACCAATTATTGTGTGGAAAAGCTCCATTTTCTTAAATTTGTGCCTTCCTCGTCAACCTTACTCACCATGTGAGTTGTAAAACATTAATCTCTGGCGAAATTTATTTGTTTTGTGGGTACTTGGCCATTCCACATACCCGACGGAATTTTCTCAGGACCCACACATATCACTCGACGTTGAGATGGCACAGACTATTATATCTTTTTATGTCTGCCACTGGATTTAAAATCCATTTTGCCCCATTGCCTTGAAAGAAAAATAAATTGGTTCAACATCGTCCATCTGTAAGAATAAAGTAACAGATTAACATAAGTAATTAAGTAAATTATTGTCCTCTTATTGATAAAATCAATAAAGGCCAACCTATAGCTCGGCCTGAAGTCTCTTTTCTGATATCCTCGATAAACGACCAATGACTTTTAAGGTGTCTTGAAACACCTCGCCATCAGCGTTTGCATTGGCATTGAACATAAATTGAGGGTTGACAAAATAACATGCATTTGTGTATAAATAACTAAATGTAAGATGTAAATTAACCTAAAAAATAATAAACTTTATATCAGTACAATTAATCACTCACCAGTTGCATGCAATTCATGGTATAGTGTTGTCCCATCTGTTGTCAATTATTTTCCACCACTTCTCATACTCTCTGTGAAGGGATTTCTACAAGTCTAACTTGGCACGGTTCATGGCCTCGTATAGATATCCCATATCATTCTTCTCAACGCCATCCACCATTCTTAGGACCTTCACGAGGGGTGTGACTACTTTAATGTAATGTGAGACCCTGCCCCAGAATTTGTTATCTTCCACGATGTAACACATCCAAATAATCTATATGAGCATCAGCATTGGATTTGTCTATGTAATCTCGCTTGGAATTGTGGTACATGAAAGACTTGAGCTCATACTTATACCTGTTCAAGAACTCCAAAGAAATGAAATTCGAAACAAATCTTATTGGCCCTGCACGGATGATATCTCGGCCCCCACTTGTATGCTCTCTGAACATGTTCAAGATCCTAGGATGGCCATAAATGTACTGAGTGATATTTTGTGCCATCTTAATTGTCTTCTTCACATTTTTGTCATTCCCAATGCCTTCAAGTATCAAGTCCAGACAATATGTTGCATATGGGAGCCAATATAAATGCTTGTGCTTTTGCATCAACTTCCTCCCTATAGCCTTGTAACTAGCTTCATTATCGGTGACTACTTGCACAACATTCTCTCCAATTTGTTCTACCATGTCATCCATCAAATGAAACAAATAATTTATATTATTTTCATAATTTAATGCATATTTCACAAATATTGTACCTTCGATGCAATAAACCAGAAAGTTGACCATGGACTTCTTCGTGGTACCAGTCCTGCCATCACGCATAATGGTGCATCCTCTCTCCATCCAGATATGCTTGAAGCTTTCAACCCACTGATGAAACTACTTAACCTCTCCCTCAAGTTCGTGCCCGTATATGTCTCGACGTGACGGGGCCTTGAAGCCAGGGCCAGCATCTACTTTGGCATCAAGCATAGACTGCCAGTATTCTGATTTAGCTACATGTGCAGGCACACCTGCATGAACAAAATAATTTGCAAATACTTTTAAATGCATGCCTAGCAACTTTAGCTGATTTTTTGACCCCTCTCAATACTTGCTTGATTTTTGGTTGTGTAGCACTTTGCCTTCGATGCACATAGCTGTCCATGGGGCCTACTCTCCGCGAGGTTGCACCAGTGTCAGGACATCGTGCTACATCAGTTGTACTGGAGTAGGTTCATGATCCTATCGGTGCTTTTCCCTTCCTTCGGGTCACTTGTTCACGCTCTACTGCTTCGGTCAGCTCTGGATCTAAATCCTCAGTACCTTCCTCATCATCATCATCCCTCATTCCCCTTCTGTTTACTCTGTCTGAAATCTCTTCAACAATTTCAGCCTGATCTTTAGCCCTTCGTTGCATCCTGTCTTTTTTGCCCAGAAGGTGCTGGCGCATTTCCTCTGCCACCTGTCGGGGACATCTGTCACATTGCTTGACCGCTCCTCTTATCCCTGCCAAATGTTACTTTCCTCTGGTAATTCGGCCATATATCTCCTTACCACAATAATTACATTTGACTTTTCTTCTTCCAGCATCAACTAAGGTGAGGTGGACCCGCCCCAGATTCTCCTGACCTTGTTCACGTCTACCCATGATGTTGCATTAAGATAGTCAAAGATAAATGGTTGTAAGTACAATGAAAAAATACAATGAAGCATAATTGAGCTTCAAATTACGCTGAATAAAATGATATATATAATATAAATAAAAATATAAATAAAATGATATATATAATATAAATAAAAATATTCAAATTACGGTTTGAAATGGATACACGGAATCCCCAGCATTTTAGACCCCTACAAGATCAATAATGCCATAAGCTTGGGGAAATTTTAAATTGTATTTCTTTATCTTTAATTTAATGACAAAAAAAATCAAATTTATTGAACCTACGAATTTGCCAATTATGAGTTGGGCGCTTTAATATCAAAAATGAATATTAAAAAGAAAATATTTTTTTGAAAAATATAATATAATTATATAAAATATAATATAAAATATAATTATATAAAATATAATATAATTATATAAAAATAAAACTATTACAAAAGTAATTAGTATTTTTGGTATTAAAAGATATTTTGGACTGGTAATTATTCCAAAAAATACTACTGATTCCGCAACAAAACCAACCCTGTCGAAGTAAAGAACCATGGCATATATGTTTTGAACAGATTCCATTTTGAGAGATTTCCCATAAGTGGGACCACCACCCAATAGCATGTTGCAGCCAAAAGTAGAACCCCTTATTTTTTATTTTATTTTTATTATTAAAATAAAAAATAAAATTATTGCTTTCGCCATTGGTGTTCTTTCCGATCTCTACGCATTTCACCGCTCCACCGGAAATTCCATTGAGATAATTAGACAAAATCCCCAATTTCTAACTGCTAATTAGGGTCACATTTGGGAATTTTGCCTAATTACCCTTCATTAAATGCAATTAATAACATGCTCTCGTCCTAAAGTATTCAATGAAACTTAATTAAGCTTCAATTAATGCTAAATGTACCTAATTAGATAAAACCCCCAAATTTAAATCGCTAATTAGGCCTTAATTTGAAGATTTACCCTAATTATCCAGCTTGTAATATAATTAACAGCATGCTCCCGTCCTAAAACATTCAATGAAACTTAATTGAGTTTCAGTTGACGCTAAATTTACCTAATTAGACAAAATCCCCAAATGTAAATCGTTAATTAGGCCCTAATTTGAGGATTTACCCTAATTACCTGGCATGTAATATAATTAGCAACATGCTCCCACTCTAAAGCATTCAATGAAGCTTAATTAAACTTCAATTGACGCTAAACTTACCTAATTAAACAAAAATCCCAAACTTAAATAGCTAATTAGACCCTAATTTGGAGATTTACCATAATTTACGTATAAAAACTAATATATTGTATATAACCTTACAAAAAATGCAAAAACCTACATCCTCCTTGAGGAATCTTCAACCCAATGATATGAACAACGGCGGCGGCGGCAACTAAGTACTGTAAACAGCAAGAAACGGCGGCGACAAAAGCGGCAAGATCTCCTCCCGATAACAAAAGCTCCTCCCAAGCTCCCCCTACCCCTCCTCCACCTCCCCTAGTAGCAACAACCCAGGGGTGTGGCGGAATTGAACTCCCCTTAAGAGGAGAGTTCACGTCCGATTTTGCCCGGTTTCTGGCGTATCGTGCCGAAACACCCGAAACTGGGCGAAACTAGATTCGGTTTCGCCCAAAACAATAAAAAAATATTTTTTAAGTTTCAGACCTACTACCGATACGTTTCAGCTGAAACGTATCGGTTTTGACCGAAACTGCCATCCATGTTCTCAGGTAACAAATTATTTCTGGCTTCAAAAGCTCTTGAATGATGCAATTTGCTGAATTTTTCACCAGAAGAAATTTCAAAAGGCACTGTTCTAGTTAGACCATTTGCGGCAGCTGAAGTTGAAAGCCTTATTTCTCTCATTGATCTCTAAATAAATCTAAGATTTTGACTGAAAACTTTCCCCATAATTATGCATACCATTCCTCTAAAGAATGTATAAGTTCGATGTCCCTTTTAAGGCTAGTGGAAAGGTTGTACTAATAGTTTTAGCTCCAAAAGGTGATCCAAAATTGCTTCATCCAAACAGTTTCCTAACAGCTTAAATAAACCCCTGAGGGAAGTTTGGAGATAACTCCCAAATGCAAAGGTTTTAATGGGCATTTTGATTTAGGTTAAAAAGTGATATATTTACATAACTTTTCAAGACCATGTTAGTCATTGTTGAGCACCTCTTGCAGCGGAAATCTCACCGTCCTCACCCGCGTTAGAAGACGATGACAATAGATCACTAATAAAAAAACAAAGATGCACAGAAGAAGAGAGAAGGAAAGAGAAGATGAGAGAGAGAGAACACACATAGATTTACGTGGTTCGGTTGACCAAATTGTCTCCCTACGTTCACGGAACTTTTCTCAACTTCCTTCTCTGCACTAGCACCAAGAATAGAGATATAACGGTGGCAGCCTGCCTTTGAGACTCGCCTTTTCAGGTTACTATGTTAGATTTTCCCTATTCCCGATACATCATATATATAGGAACTTTGGGCACTACCTGACAAATATTCCATAATCAGTGAAAGAGAATATTCCCCCACTTATTAGCCCTATCTAATAATTGGTTATAACAATGAAGGCACCCTTTTTCAGACTCCTGACTGTACAGAAAAGTACCACACATTGCCTAGGACGTTTTATCCACTTTCTGTCTAAGTCTCACATGATCCTTAGTCTTCTTTGTCTAAATTTACGACTTAGACGATTTATCGTCTAAACTTAGATGATACTTCAATTTAGATGATGCTTCGTCTAAGCTACTTGTACTTCGTCTATCCTGAACTTAGACAATCTATCGTCTAAGACCCCTAAACTGCTCCAATCACTGAATATTCACCACTTTGAAGAATATGAGTCACATCTCAACAAATCTCCATCTTGACAAATATTCAGACTCTCACCTCCACCAACTAGCACCTGGTGATGTGGAGCAAATCTAAACAGTGCTTGAATTTCTCTATTGTGACTGGCTTTGCTAACATGTCATATGCATTCTCCTTGGTCCTCACCTTCACAAGATCAATTTCTTCGACACTGAGCAATGCCGTTATCTTGTGAAACTTGACAGCTATATGTTTCGTTCTGACATGATAAACCTGGTTCTTTGTCAAATATATTGCACTCTGGCTGCCACACCGCAACTGAACTGTCTGTTGACCCACACCGAGTTCTACTAACAGTCCCGTCAACCACAAAGCTTCCTTGGCTACCTCTGTCACTGCCATATAATCTGCCTCAGTCGTAGATAGTATTGTCACTGTCTGTAACATGGATCTCCAGCAAATAGGTCCTCCACACAAAATAAACACATACCCTGTTGTAGACCTCCTGTCATCCAAATCCCCAGCATAATCAACATCTACATACCCCATGACTGAAATAAATACTTATGTCATTTCCTATACTAAACTGAATCCCATGATCTAGTGTTCCATTCAGATATCTGAACACCCATTTCATAACCTGCCAATGCTATTTACCTGGATTAACCATGAACTTGCTAATCACACTCACTGCATGAGCAAAATCAAGTTTGGTACATACCATGGCATACATTAGTCATCCAACTACATTTGCATGAGGAACTTTTAGCATCTCCTTCACTTCAGCTTCTATCTGTGGAAATTGTGCAACACATAGCCTAAAGTAGCAGGCCAAAGGTGTACCTACTGATTTGACATTCCTCATGTCAAATCTCTCCAACACCTTTTGGATGTATCCCTTTTAGAAGACCTAGAGCTTCCTTACTTTCATGTCTCTAGAGACTGCATCCTTCATTTCAAACTCCTTACTCAACAAAGATTTCAGATGATTAACATCATCCATAATTTTAGCAGCACCTAGATGATTCATTTCAAACTCCTTACTCAACAAGGATTTCAAATGATTAACATCATCCATGCTTTTAGCATCAATCAACATATCATCCATGTACAACATCAAGAAAATAAATGTACCATTTGCAACTTTCTGAAATAAACACAGCAAGTATAGCCAATCTTTAACATAAATGTGTCAAAACGCTTGTACCACTGTCTCAATGATTGTTCAACCCATACAATGATTCTGTCAACCTGCATACCATATTTTCTTTTCCAACTACCTTAAATCCTTCTGGTTGCTCCATGAAAATCTGTTCCTCGCACTCTTCATGTAGAAAAGTAGTCATGGCATCCAATTGTTCCAACCCCAGATTTAACTGGGGCACGATGGCTAATAGAATTCTGATAGACGTATGCCTCACGACTGGTGAAAATATTTCATTGTAGTCTATCCCTTCCTTCCATGAGTATCCCTTGGCCACCAATCTTGCATTGTATCTTTCTCCTTATTTATCTGATGTGGCCTCCTTCCTGTAGACCTACTTGCACCCAATGACTTTCTTTCCTTTAAGGAGCTCTTCCAACTCTCATGGTTGATTTTTATGTAGAGATTCCATCTCCTCCATCATAGCTTCAGTCTATTTTTCTTTTTCTGAACAAACTATAGATTTCTGAAAATAACCCGGATCTCCACAACTACTAATCAGAGCAAAAGAAACCATATCCTCAAAACCATACCTCATTGGCGGTCTGATAACTCTCTTGGGTCTTCCTGGAGAACTCTCTGACTACTCCTGTGGTTTACTATTGCTGAGGATTTTATGAGGTTTCCCCTTGTGTAGTGCCTTCTGTTCTTGAGCTATGACCTAGCTCCACCTGCACCTTAGACCCCTCTGCATCTGCCTACGCATCTGCCTTTGTGCCATTTTTTCCGTCAATGTATTATAAATTCTCCTTAAGCATAGATGCCTCGTCAAATACAACATCTGCACTAACCCTCACCTTCTGGATCCCAGAACTTGAACCCCTTTACTCCCTTTTTGTATCCAATGAAGATAAGATATATTTTCTTGATTTTGGGTCCAACTTGGATCATTGCTCACTCTGGATGTGTACATATAATGGACATCCAATTTTTAGGTCTGAATAGGATATCTCCTCTCCTCTCCAGACTTCCTCAACAGCTTTCCCATCCAACTTTGCCAAAGGTGACCTGTTAACCAAATAACATGATGTGTTTACAGCTTTAGCCTAGAAAGACTTGGGCAAACCGACCTGTAGACTCATACATTTAGCTCTTTCAAGCAGTGTTTGATTCATCCCTTCTGCCACCCTATTTTGTTGTGGGGTACGGGGAGTTGTAAACAACCTTACAATCCCCTCATTACTGCAAAATTCTATGAACATATTTGTTGTGTATTTTGTACCATTGTCAGACTTTAAACATTTCACTTGTCTACTAGTCTACTTCTCAACCCTGGCCTTCCACTGCTTGAACTTGGTGAACACTTCTGATTTTTGCTTCATGAAGTAAACACATACTTTCCTGGAGTAGTCATCTATGAAGCTCACAAAGTATATTGCACCTCCCGATGATACGGCTGACACCAGTCCCAAAACATCTAAGTGTACTAATTCTGGAACCTCCTTACTTCTATGTGTAGAAGTCTTGAATTGGGCTCTGCACTATTTCCCAATACACAAAATTTACAAAAATCCACAATGCAATATTTTACTCCTAGTAGCAACTTCATCTTGTGGAGTTCCATCATACCTCTCTCACTCATATGCCCTAGCCGCATATGTCATAGAGTGGTATCCTCAGTATTACTCTCTGCAGAAGAAGATACAGCGGCATTGGCTACAATTGTACTCCCACACAGTCTGTACAGATTGTTCTCAGTCCGCTTCCATAACAACCAGAGCACCTTTACCGACTTTGAACAAGTCACTGCCTGGAGCTACTGACAACCAAAGTCTAGACTTCTCTAAATAACCCAGAGATATCATTCAGTTCTGGAACATGTCTGACATATAGTGTCATGATGACACCATCATGCATCTAGATTCTGATGTTCCTTGTACCAACTACCTTACAAGTGTGATCATCACCGAACACAATTGCTCCACCCTCATAGCTCCTGTATGTATCAAATCATTCCCTATATGAACAATAATGGAACGAACATCTAGAATCCATGGTCCAAGATGTAAGAAATGAATCATTACCTGATGATGTTGCCAGTTGTTCTGCATCATCTGCTGGCACTTCCGCATCACCAGATCTATATGCTGCTACACTTACTAGTCTGAACTACTCTCTTCCCCTCTACTTTCTGCTTCAGCAAAGGATAATCTTTTTTGTAGTGTCAGTCCCTTCTGATAACATCTGTAGCACTCTGCCTTCTTAGCATTAGATATGGACATTCCTCTTTTCTTTACCCGATTTTTATCCTTGGATCTTCCACGACTTTTGTCCCTGGCCATTAGACCTTCAGAAAGAGTTTCATTCCTGTTGCATCTCTTCCTTGTCTCATTAAGTCTGATGACTGTTGTAATCTCCTCAAACGACAAAGTCTCCTTATCATACATCAGTGTTGTGATCAGATTATCAAATGAAACAAGTAAAGAGCATAACATCATGATGGTAAAATCCTCATCATCAAACCTAACCTCGAGTTATGACAGATCACTGTGATTAAACTTGTTGATGTGTTGAATCAGATCTCCCCCTTCGACCATCCGAAGACTATACAACTCTTTCTTCAATAATAACTTATTGGTGACGCTCTTGGCTATGCGTCTCCAGTTTTTTCCATAATCCATTTGTTGTCTTCTTTGTCATCCCATCATACATATTCGAGTTTGCAAGACACATCTGAATTGTATTGAAGGGCATCTGCTCCAGTTCCTCTCAATCCTCCTGATCCATTTTTGCAAGCTTCTCTCATGTCAAGGCCCTACTGACTCTCTGTTGAACCAACAGATCCTTCACTCTCATCAGTCATAGACTGAAGTTGCCCTTACCATCGAACTTGTCAAACTCAGCCTTCATCAGTCCACTCATCTTTGATCTTGTATTGTAAATCCGTGCAGAACTTGACGCTCTGATACCAATCTGTTGAGTTCCTCTTACAGCGGAAACCTCACCGTCCTCACCCGCATTAAAAGACGATGACAACGGATCACTAATGTAGAAACAAAGATGCACAGAAGAAGAGAAAAGTAAAGAGAAGATGAAAGAGAGACAACACACAGAGATTTACAAGGTTCGGTTGGCCAGATTGTCTCTCTCTACGTTCACGGACCCTTTCTCAGCTTTCTTCTTTGCACTAGCACCAAGAACAAAGATATAGCGGCGACAGCCTGACTCTAAGACTCGCCTTTTCAAGTTACTATGTTAGGTTTTCCCTGTTCCCAATGCATCATATGTATATATGAACTTTGTAATCTACCAGACAAGTGTTCCCTAATCAGTGGAAGAGAATATTCCCCCAATTATTGGTCCTATTCAATAATTGGTTACAACGATGAAGGCACCCTTTTCCAGACTTTTGACCGTACAGAAAAGTCGCACGCATTGCCTAGAATGTTTTGTTCAGTTTCTACCAGGGCCCCACTTGATCCTCAATCTTCTTTGTCCGGATTTACCACTTAGACGAGGTATCGTTTAAGCACTTCCACTTAGACGATGTTCCGTCTAAGTCACCTTCAGCTTCCGCTTTAGATAATACTTCGACTTGGACGATACTGTGACTTAGAAGATGCTTCATCTAAGTTACTTGTACTTTGTCTAACTTGGCATTCGTTTATCTTGAACTTAGATGATCTATTGTCTAAGGCTCACAAACGACTCTAGTCACTGAATATTCACCACTCAGAAGAATATGAGTCACATCTCAATAGATGAGTTGTAAACATGTTCCATATGTGAAAATAGTAACCATGACCACATCTATGAAAAATACGCTAACACGAAAGCCCTAGAAAACGTAAACATAATCAGGCGAAAGCGATTGAAAGTGAGTATCTGGGGCAAACGTGAACATGGTAGTTAGGGCATTTTAGATGGTATCTGTCGCCCGCCTCTGGTAATGGTGACCTCAGATTTTTGCGAACATACAAATATTATAAGGAAGTGCATTTAGAATAACCTAAACATAGTTACTCACTCTGACAAGTAGCCCCTAATCACTCAGCGAGTGTTACAGATATGTAAGGGTGACGTGAAACTAACTGCTTGAACATAAGGCATCGGAAACTTATAGAAGAAGAGGGAGCAAACTTATACGTGTCAACAAGAGGGGGAACGAAGAAAAGAAAGAAGAGGGTTAGGTTTCAGTCTCTGACTACGACACGGTCGAGCGAAAGAAGCAACCGCGCCCCGGGTCTGGCTTACTCTGATGCCATGGCCGTCGTCGGAGACCTGTATGAGCTTGAGGCCGCCGTCCTTGACGACGACGGAAATGGAAGTGGAGCCTGCGTCTAGGCTGTTCTCCACGAGCTCCTTCACTGCCGACGCCGGCCGCTGCACCACCTCCCCCGCGGCTATCCTGTTCACCACCGCCTCGTCCAGCCGCCTTATCTTTGGCGGCTCCCGGGGCATCGCGTCGTCGAGGTCCGTAGCCATCGCCATGGGCTCTTCGGCCGGGGCGTCCTCCATGGAGAGAGAATGCAAGGAAACAAAATGGCGGAGTCAGATTTTGGAGGGAACACGGGTTAGCGCCGCCGCCTGTGCCACCGCTTATGTCGACTCACCGAGTTGAATCTCTTTTGCGGATGGGTCCTGGTAATTGTTGAAGTCGTCAATTATTTAAGGGTTATACACTTATATCCATAATTTTTCATATGAATTGTCAAAAGTATCTCTTGATAATTTAAATAATTTCAGTAATATCGTCGCCCTAATCTGAGTGCATTTTAACGATTGAAGTGATGAATCTGTCCTTAAATAAACTTTTATAGAAATTCGATATGATCACACAGTTTTTTTAAAGTGAGTTTTTACATATAATAATGATTTTATAACATTTATATAAGAATATTACTCTAAAGTTAAAGACATAAGGACTCAAAATGTATAAATATAATTATTCAGATATATTCAATGATAGTTTTGACAATTCATATACATCGAGCATACATGCAAAAATTAAAGATAACAGGGATATATATAGATATATATAACCTTTTGTTCTTCAAGTTTAAAAAAGACTTTTCATATAAATAAAAATAATTAATTAGAGCCCATGTTATTATGTTAATGTCTGGTATTTATTTTTCTCCCCATTCATAATTCACTTGTACCTCCGCTCCCTTACTTTTTACTTGTTCTTATCAATAGCCCTTTACCCCCATGTCAAATTATGTCTCTAGTAGGAAAGTGAAGAAACACCTTATCGTTAGCATTCATGAAATATTCTATATTATAGATATAAATTTTAAAATATATAGATATTACTTTTAACACTTTAATATCAAATACTTGTAACACTTAGTATATATATTCAAAAATTAAAAAATTATATGTAAAATATTGTTAGAGATGAATCTGTAAAAAAAATTATTCTTATAAATACTAGCCATCATATCGTTGAGTTAATTTAAATAATATATACATGTCATTTAAATATGCTTTTTTTAATGTTTTACAAAAATAAGTGATATTCTTACAAACGAGTGTGACATTTTTACGTAATTTAAATTTACACAGTGATATGTCTATTAATATATTTGCATGAATAAATTTTTTATAATTTTTTATTTAATAATAATTTTTATATAAAAATTTTAAAATTTAAAATCATACAATATTTAAAGGTACCTGCTAAAAAATAATTAATTAGAGCTCCCAGTAATGTCTAATCTTTATTTTCTCCCCATTCATAATTCACTTTTACCTCCGCCCGCCTTACCTTTTACTTGTCATTACCAATAGCCCTTTACCTTAATGTCAAATTATGTCTCTCGTAAGTCGTAACAAGGCGGAGAAACACTTTATCATTAGCATTCATGAAATATTCTATATTACGGATATAAATTTAAAATATATAAGTTTTTTAAACACTTTAATATCAAATATTTGTAACACTTGATAAATTTATTAAAAAATAAGAGATTTTTACATAAAAATTATTGTTAGAGATAAATTTGTAAAAAAATTATTATTAGAAATGCATTAACAGTCTAGTATTCGGTTAATTCAAAAAGTACGTAAATATCATTTAAGCAAGATTTTTTACAAAATTTTAACAAAAGAAGTGATACCCTTATAAATAAATGTGATATTTTTACATAATTTAAATTTATACAATGATATGTCTGTTAATATATTTGTAAAAATATTTTTTATAATTTTTATTTAATAATAATTTTATGTAAACAATTTAAAATAATAAAATAATACAATATTTAAAGTTACCTGATAATACGATAGAGGACTTAAAAATTAAAATCAGACAATATACGAAGTTACTTGATAATATGGTAGGAGACTCTCTACAAGGATGAACAAAAAATGATCGGTGGAGATAAAGTGATTAATTATCTTTATAAATTATTACTAAACATTATAAAACTATTACTGCTAAATTTATATTGACACACATATTATTAAGAATAATGTTCTTGTGCTAAAAGATAGTAAAACCATATTTTTACATATATTTAGATGATAAATGGCATAAAAAGACTATTGGTATTATATTTGTAGAATCTTAATATTTTAATTATATATATATAAACACAAATACAAGAATGATAAAATTGTAGTTTTTGCTCACACCGTGACAATATTGTACATGTAAAAAATATAAATATAAAACATGAAAATTGCAAAAAGGGAAAATCAAAATATGGCATATTGAGTTCATAATATTTAAAAAAAGACACATTCTAAAATTTATAATAATAACTAATTAGGTCACCGTGCATGCATAAGCACTGAATACCAATATAACGGTGGCATAAATGATGGTGAAATACTTTCACATTAAATATTTATAATGTTTAATACTTAATATTTTCTAAAAATAAAATCAAGAGATTAATGAAGTATATTGCAGAGGCTACGGAAAGTCAAACAAAAATAATGACTATAAATAAAGCAAAATTTGAGAGAGTAAGATTTGGTGTGTCACATTTCATAGTGACATATCTCACATATTACATAGTGTCTTCAAAAATTGGGGAAACGATATCAATTTGACGTCGATTTAGTATTAATTATTTTATTAAAATTATTTATTATAATTAAAAATTAAATAACTCGTGTGTGAATATAATATCATATCGCACTGTATTATCACACACTGAGTGTGCTGGTGATAAGAGAGAGAGAGAGAGTTTTTTCGCTCACTAATTTATAAATTTATTAAATTTATATGTCAAATTTGTAACCACGATGGGCTCTCAACTTGGAGAGGTTAGGTTATATATATATATATATATATATATATATATATATATATATATATATATATATATATATATATATTATTGATTTTAACATATTCATCACAAATGCTCTTAATTTCTTCAAAATCACTATAATTATACCATAAAAGGATAATATAGTAAGAAGATTTTATAAAATAAACTGAAGTTAGAGATATTTATATGCACTTAAAATTTAAAAATCTTTATAAATAAATTATTATTAATTAAAAATTATAAAAAATATTACTGAAAATATGTTAACAGTCATATCACTACATAAAATTATATTAATGTAAATATATTTTTTACTTATATCTATATCATTTTTTTAAAAATGTAAACATTTACGTTTAGATGATTTTATATGATATCTATATATTATTTAATTTTATGCAATGATATTTATGTTAATATATTTTTAAAAATATTTTTTAAATTATTCATAATAATATTTTTATAAAAATTGAGAATTTTAATAGAATTAAAATTGTATTAAAAAATCAAAAAATAGACTGATTTGGCTGGAGCTAATGTCTATCTGACTCGACCCTAATAACTTAATTTTTTCCTTTCTTATTAAACAAGAGGATTCATATTCTATTGTCAACCCGTACACCTGAATTTTCTTAAATATGTTGCGGATCAAATGACTCGTACTTATATGATACTAGTCGAGAAATTATGATTAACGATGATTTAATTACAATCTTGTTTTAAGATATAAGAGAGTGCTCGTAAAATACATGAAATCAGAGATATATTTGTAAATATGACAGTTTTCAGTGGTATGTACGTAAAAAATAAGCGGCTGTTCACCGGTTCCGAGTTTCGACTTCCCTCCGTTTTTTCCTTCCTGCCCTAACTTCAGCGCATCCTGCAACGGCCGCTTCTGCGAAAGGGAAGTTTGTGCGCGCACCGTCGCCACCCTCGCTCGCCGCCACAGCGCGAAATGACCAGGTGTGATCTCCCTCTGCGGAGCACTCTGCGCGTGCTGCCAAGTTCGTTTCTTTGTTGTTACTTACGAAAACACTACTGCAATCTCCGTCCGCAGGCGAATAAGGGCGTTCAAGCGGTGGATGAGGTCGCAGGGGATCGACTTCAGCGATGCCCTGGAGCTCTCAGACTCCGACGGTGGCGATGGCATTTTAGTGAGGGCCCTCGGCGCCCTGCGGGAGGGCGACCTAGTGGCCACCATCCCCAAGCGCGCGTGCCTCACGATCAGGACGTCCGGCGCGCGGGAGGTGATCGAGGGCGCCGGCCTGGCGGGGCATCTGGGCCTCTCGCTGGCCCTCATGTACGAGCGGGCCCTGGGTGCCGCCTCCCCGTGGCACGGGTACCTCCAGCTGCTGCCAGAGAAGGAATGCGTGCCGCTGGTCTGGAGCTCGGAGGAGGTGGATACGCTTCTGGAAGGGACAGAGCTCCACAAGGTGATCGTTTGTCTTTTCCTTGTCGTTGCAACCCATGGAAGTTGCGGTTGGGGTTTTTTTAACCCAATTTTGCATATCGACCATCAGTCACAACCATAGTTATCGTAAGTTGTCATTTTTTTATTAAAGTGGTGGCAATCACATTGCATGCATCAGTATGTTGCATCCACCATGTAATGGGCTGCAATGCACGTTGTGCAACTCGGAAGGACCAATGCATGCGGAAAGGGCGTCTTTGTTTCCACTTCTAATTGCAATCCTCTATAAATGATGCGTATCCTCTAAGCTGGCTTCTTTATCTTTTGCTGTAACTATATTTCTAATGGGTGCTTGCCAATATAACTTTATTTTATTCGGTGGTGTTTAACATTTGCTAACTTCGTAACTGTGATTTAAGCTGCCAAAGCAGTCAGGAATCCATTAACCCCAGATATCATGGAGGACGTAGAGTAAGGTACTGTTATACATTTCATATTTGATCGTGCTATCTTAATTTATCGAGTAAAACTGGTGGTACAATCCACTTTTTCTCAAGAAAAGGAGAGTGTTATTATACAATTCTCTTTCCATATTGTAGGTGCATATTTAAAATTTTAAATTGATATAACGCCCTCTGCTTACTTACCAAATTACGTGGTCAAGTTTTCCTCACTGCTTGTGTTTTGACAAACTGGAAATTGGAAAGAAAGAATTCCTTTCATACTCAAAAAGTACAAAAAAAATTGTGAGGTATATTTTTCCTTTTTAAGACATGCTATCTTGTTTCTATTTTGGTACTGTCTTCTTCATCAATTTTTTTTGGGGGTGGGTAGGGAAGGGGATTGAAACTTCAGGACAGTGCACTGAATTGCCATGTACATTGCCTTCCTCCTTTTTTGGTTTAATGAAGTTTTATCTGTGTTTCCTACATGTTTAGGCAGATAATGAAGGAAGACAAGAAACTCATTTGTGAGGACTGGAAAGAGTGTATTAAGCCACTCATAGAAGATGCAGACTTGAAACTGGATCCAAGCAATTTTGGCATCGACCAGTATTTTGCTGCCAAGAGTCTTGTTTCATCTAGATCCTTTAAAATTGATGGATATCATGGTTTTGGGATGGTGCCTTTGGCAGACCTGTAAGTGTTTTTTACAAAATAATGTTTATTTCTTGGTTCTGTTATTGTTAATTTGTAAAATGATATTTAAATATGAATATTGTGTGATTAACTGTGCACACCAGGGCAATTTTTTTTCTGTGTTTAAGCTCAGAACTCAATGACAATCAATTTGATTTGGTATTTTGCTATAGATAACTTTTTTGTAACATTTGAGCTGTTTTTCCGATTAGAAATGTCATTTTTAAATGGATCGTGAGCTCTTGTTACCTTACATGTAACTATGTTTCTATTTTCTATTTTCTGGCTTAAAAACATGATAAGGCATAGCTTCCCTGTTTGGGCATGGTCTTTTGTGTATTTTCTCCTCATATTTTTCATTTTATCCATTACATACATATCTTACTCCGAAGCATGAATTAGAGCTTGATATAATTATTGTATCACAAGATTTTATATTCTGCTGTTACAGAGTTTAAAGTTTTCTTGCTGATTACTTGATTTATTTGGACAAACGTAAGGGTCTCTTTCTGTGAAACTTTGTGATGCATCCAAATGAGGTTGCATGTCACGGTTAAGTACATTTAATTCTTGAAGTCTTCTAAGGTACTATGCATGATTATGTGACTGAAGGTCTTTCCTGGTTGTTCTCAAATTCTTTTCCATGTTGCTTTTCTTTTGAATGCCTCAGTCATCCTCCGAATACTTATAGGACATCAACTTGGCTCTGATGATATTAATTTTTTATAGAATGAGAAACATAAGTTGCTTTAGTTTGCTTGAAGCATGAAGCCAATTGCTATTCTTCTTGCAGGATGGTGTGTCAAAGCTTATCTTCACTAATTATAGCTAATTATGGACCACGGTATTTATGTCTTATATCTTTTTGACCTTTATCCCTGGGGTTTCATCCTGAAGTCCCAGGCTTACCCTAGTTAATAGAACAAGATTTTATGGTCATTGTCACGATACACTAAATAACAGTATTTTACCTCACTTTCATAGTGATACATAAAGATACATTAGCTCATGTATACGGATAAATCAGAAGATGTAAATGCTCCACACAAATCAACTTTTTCACTCTTTGGTTCACTTTAGCATACTTGTTTATCAGTAGCATGGTTTAGCCCATTCTGATTCTGTTTCTGATTCAGAATCCAAACTGGCTAGTTGAGGCCAGTTCTGGACAATTTCAGGCCTATATATAATATTTGATAAAAATATTAATAAATATATGAAACATCAGAAAAAATAAATGAAAATGAAAATTCTGGTCCAGTCCAGTTTATAGTTCTGAAACAAGTTTAGAGATGGTTCAGTGCCAGTTCAAGCTTGTTCATGCCCACTTCAGGCAGCTGTGAAACTGGTTTTAGTATTTCCTTTTTTAAATAATTTCGTTATGGAACTGAAAGGTTCAACCCAGAACTAGTTGATTTGGACGTCTGATAATGGTTCCAATCCAAGCCAGCTGCTTCCAGTCTGGAACATCTGGTATTAATACTGTGAGCAGTGTAGGGTCCCAGAGGCAGAGATGAATAGTACATGGGGCAGTCGTTTTTTCAATTCTTATTTCAATTATTTATTTGCATTTTTTTCAGTTTGAAGAAGCTGCCTTTTCTAACAGCAGCCTTCTTCGTATATACTAAATAACATGCTTTTCATTCTTCGTGTCACATATCTCATTTCAGTGTTATGCACGTCCTTATTTTCGTATTCCAATTTGGTTCAGCTTCAATCACAAGACTGGCTTTGAGAATGTGCATTTCACCTCTGTATCGTCCTCTAGCTCTGATAGTGATGAAAGTGACATTAACGATGCATTCACTGGAGAGAAGCAATCAACATCAGATGCTGATACTTTCTCTTCAGGTTATTTTTTTATCAAGTTTACTCCAAATTCTCTTTCTACAATTGTCAAATTATGTGGCAGTAACCAAATGTGTTTCTTTCTATATCCAGAGAATGAAACTGCAAATTTGGAAATGATTGTTGTGAGAGACGTTGAAGCAGGAGATGAGGTCAGTCCATGATTGATTCACTGGTTCTTTTTTCTTTTTCACTTTATGACAACTGCTTAATCAAATTTGTCTTTACATGATAAGCCAGGTAGTTGCTTGTGGCTAGGCTAGGTTTGCCGGTGGTCCTTTGCTCTAATATGACGATTGACCGATGTTACTATGGCATCATTTGGAGATCATTCCAGGGTGGATTTTGGTGGTAAAAATCAGACCAAGGTTCTCCTTAGTCATGAACATCTCTTAGTTGCATAATCACCTAATGTTGTGTGAGGCTGGGGTGGCATGGGAGACAAAGATGAGTCTGGTTACAGGGGCCATCATTTCTGGACTTGGGGTATGATGCGGTTATTAGTCATCAACACTCTTTTTTTCCATGACTTCTGCCCATTTATCATTTTCTACATGGCCCCACTATTCAGAAGTCACCCTATTTAATTTAAGAATCTGGCATTCTGTTCACTAGAGACACGCATTTGGAGACTACTGAGAGTGGCAGCCATATTCTTGAGAGACAGTGCCTGTTGTTGGATTTTACATATTTTGGTTAACAATGCACGACCAGTCTGTCCAGTAACTGCTTGTAGCTCCCGCCTGATAGGTTCGGTGCAAGGATTCAGAGGGGGGGTGAATGAATCCCACCCTTAAAAACTTTTCGCTCAATAAGAGACTAGAACATTATCAAATGCAAGATGGACAGTCTGAAGAACAAATTGAATTTTCTTTTAAACCAATGAGCAAATATATATAAGGCTCACCTAAATAAGCAACTAGCAGAAGCAGAAGAATGCAATCAACTCTCAGCACGGTGTTGAAACCCAAAAATATTATTTAAGTTCTTTTGAAAAGAGTTCTTGAAATAAGGAAAATACAGCGGGTTGTCGTTAAACGGCCTTAAAATGACAAGAGTCCCCTTCGCCGTAAATCCCTCCGACAACCCGGCAAGATATATATATTGGGGATTTCTATTGTTTACGCGCATATACGTGCGTTGAAAGGTCTTGATAAAAATATTTTCCGGCCTATAAATTTGTGTGGGAATCATTCCGCAAAAAGATAATTATTTTTCCGGATGTCCGGATGGTCAACCTGGATGCACCGGGACCAAGAAGAAAGTACAGTCCACCACTCGGCCGTACTGAGGTGAAAAGTAAATTTTTTTTTTAATCCCCGGGGATCCTTTTATAGCCATGGTGGGGACCAAACCCCCTCCACCCCTTTCTCTCTTTTGACCGCACGCGGAAGAAGGCTGGAAAGAGAGGGGGCCGCGGCTGCCGGAACCGGAGGAAGACCCCCTCCGGTCTTGTACCGGAGGGGGGGGGGGTGTTCCCGCGCCTGCCAGCCCCGGAGGGGGGCTCCGCTGCGGCCGGACCCGGAGGGAACCCCCTCCGGTCTTGTACCGGAGGGGGGGGGGTGTTCCCGCGCCTGCCAGCCCCGGAGGGGGGCCCCGCTGCGGCCGGACCCGGAGGGAACCCCCTCCGGTCTTGTACCGGAGGGGGGGGGTGTGTTCCCGCGCCTGCCAGCCCCGGAGGGGGGCTCCGCTGCGGCCGGACCCGGAGGGAACCCCCTCCTGTCTTGTACCGGAGGGGGGGGGGTGTTTTCCCGCGGCTGCGGACCCGGAGGGAACCCCCTCCGGTCTTGTACCGGAGGGGGGGGGGGTGTTTTCCCGCGGCTGCGGACCCGGAGGGAACCCCCTCCGGTCTAGGTACCGGAGGGGGCGGTCTCCCCTCTTGCTGAAGAACCGGAGGGGGGGGTTTTTCCCTGTTGCTACCCACCGGAGGGGGGGTTCCCGCGGCTGCAACCCACCGGAGGGGGTTCTCCCCTCTCCGTCCAATCAAAAGAAAACGGGGAGAAGAAGAGTGTAAAAAAAAAAAAACTGAAGCAAGGGAAGAGGAGAAGTTACCTTGGCCTTTGGTATTCCACCGGAGGAACTCCAAGAGATTTTTTACCACCCCCTCCGCCACTTGTGGAATCTACTATAAAAGGAGGCTACTCCAAGAGCAAAGGACAACAAGAAGAGAAGACCGGGAGAGAAAAAGAGAGAAGAGAGGAAGACAAAGACTTGGAGAGCTTTTCTAAGGCCCAAGTCAAAAGAGAAAAGCAAGAGGAAGGGTGCGCCCCTTTTCTTCTTACTATGATACCATGGATTTTGTGTATTTGACATAAATACCCCTTCATATATAAATCATGTACATTTGACATAAATACCCCTTCATATATAAAGGGGGCTTCATGATGTTATACTATGACAATGAAATAATTAAGTGAGCATGAAAACTATGGTTGTCATGGCCCTTGTCAAAATTATACAAAGGTCCCTCTTGGCGTAAAATTACACCATTGACCCGAAAGTTCTTAAAATTGTGCATGTATATACGGAATCAAATGGGAAAAGGATCTCCAACAATTATTCTTGTCATGGAAAAATCTCTTTTGGGCTGTAATAATAAAAAAAAACAAACATACAAAGCCTTGCAAATGGTATCCTCCAAAGTTCTTTAAATATAATCACGCTTATGTTCGTAAAAACAAATTGAAAGTCGCGGAATATAATTCATCGGGATCATAAAAAGTTACATGAAATTCGAAGCGACATATTCCCTTTCGAACATGAAAAGGCGAGGCCACATGAGAGAATAACAAAAAGGTCATAATCAAAAAAATTCCGCTCCGAAGGAAACTAAAAGGGCCTTTCTTTTCGTCAAGGGTAGCAAAAGATCTTTAGCAGTTTAATCAAGGGTATTCGGACTCGTCCGATGTAAATTAACACCGACTTCGGTCGGTGGGGATAAGTCTTGTACCCGAATCCTAAATCGTCTGATAAATTTAAAAAAGGCGCGGAATTCATATATATATGCCAAATATACGCATATCCATCCAGCGAAATCGGATGTTTCAAAAATATATAATTCCGCGTGTAAACAGACTGGCACGCCCGGTGGGACTCTTTCCCGCCTTTCATCTTTACTGCTAAAGCTTCTTATGCCCTTACAAAAAGACCTAATGCCACTATTTCTTCCATACAGGAGCGCGAGGAGCAAAGGGAGGATACGCCGCCGAGACGTAAAGGCGGATCTTCGACCTTCTGAAGCTCAATGGCCGCTGTCACTTATGGTCCCTTGGTCGTCGCCACCCATGCCAAGTATGGGTACCTCGCCACCCCAATTGTGTTTGGGGATTTTCCTGCTGTGGTTGGGTCCCCCTTCTTTTTGGGAGTGGTCCCGGCCGCTCAGGCTTGTCCGGTCATTTGCACCGCAACAACCCCTATTGCCACTGGGGCCAGCAGCCCCCGACCAACTCAGGGCCGGGTCTTCTCGGTCCATGTCATTTCGGCCGACACTGTTCCCACCAAATGGGGGCAACGTCGTCGCCGCCTAAACAGGAAGCCGACTGCAGCTACTTCAAGGTCTGGTAAAACCATACTGATCGGCGACCTCCGCGTTCGTCTGGATGGCGGAGGGCCAATCACACCACGGGTCGATCACGTCCCGACTGTATCAACTTCCAACCGCTTCTCGCTTCTTCATAAGGTACGCGAGGATGCCACAGACTTCAAAAAGAAGCCTTCAAGTGGGGGTAAAGCAATTGAGCGACACCTCCAGAAAATGAAGCAAGTTTGGGTCACCAAGCAGGAGGCCCGTGCAATTAAACAAGCTAGGGCCGCCAGGCCTGGGCGAATGCAAGCTCAACCAACAACAACATCGTTAGATGTCAAAACCTCGCGTTCGCGGGGCCAAAAAAGGAAAGGGGGTTATCGCAAACCCAATGTTGCTCCCCAAGGCTCGGATTACATCCGAGTTCAGAAGACCTCCCGCGCTCAGGCACAGCCGACACGAGTCTCAGTCTTTGATAGACTGGCGGGAGATGCGCCACCACGACCTTCTGTCTTCGACAGGTTGGGGGCACCACCCCGCCCTACAGTCCAACCACCTAAAAAGCGTAGGGTGGTACAAATGTCAGGAGCAGGTGCCAACATGAAGATTTACACTTGCTATGCCTCAGGCAGGGAACCTACGGAATCAACTGGTATCCCTGCCAACGTAAATGAACATGGTGGCCCAAATGATCCCAATTTGGCCCTGGACGCGGTGTACCTTAACACTAGGAATGCCGCCAGAAGAAACTTCCAAGGCCAGTCTAGCGGTCAAGCGGGAACTTCTCCCCAAGGCCAACACCAGGTGCCCGTTCAAAACCAATGGCAAAATCAAGGAGAGAATGTACCCCTAGAGGGAGTAGACCATGACGAGGTAGTGAGCATCCATGAAGGGACGGTCCTCCCCGGCAATGGTGTGAACCTCAACCCAGCATTTGAGCCACCAACAAAGGCCGCCTTCCAAGCAATGTCTGACGATGCCAAGTTCGAAACAATGCAACGTTGGCACATAGAGATGACCAATCTCATGCTGGAAATGAAAAGGCAGATGAATATAAATGCTCAAAGGCCTCAAACACCGATGCCGAATCAGGAGCCCCGACGGGAACAACAAGCATACAATCCCGCTATTGCCAATCGACAGGGAGCTCACCCTCCCGACGCACGCGGCGACACAGGGGATGAGCCACTCAGAGGGATCCCCCATGCTCAATCCTCTCAGGTCATGGGGGTAGAGGAGACCATCGCCCAGCGTCGGATGATAGAAAAGATGATCGAGGATAAGTTCGCCCAACGTGGCGAGGGTACTGCCACTGTCGACCTGTACAGTGTACCCTATCCTTTGCACCACCAATTCAAGAAACTCCCTCCGGATTGCCCGAAGGCGCCGAAATTGCAAAAGTTTAATGGGCAGGGATCGCCGCACGAGCACCTCGCCTATTATGTCACGGCCATGGGTGACCTCGCCATCGAGGAGTCTTATCTCCTCCGCTACTTTGCAACTTCCCTCACTGGGAGTGCCTTTCAATGGTACTCCAGATTGAAGCCCAACTCCGTCGCTGACTGGGCTGATTTACAAAAGAAGTTCATTGATCGGTTCCAATTAGTTGAAAGGAAAGTGTCCCTCGCTGAGCTCTGCTCGCTCAAGCAAAAGAGGGGAGAAATGGCTCTCGACTTCATTAAACGTTGGAGGGACCTTAGCATGAGATGCGACAATCCCCCGGCGCAGGAAGATGCCATCACTATATGCCGAAGAGGACTTTCCCCCGAGGTCAGTGAGCGACTTCTGGGGGCAAATGTCAAAGGGTTTGACCAACTAAATTCGGCGGTCGCGGAAATCGAAATGTTCTTCGCTGAGAATCCCACCTTCATTCCTTCAAAGCATAAAACATCTAAAGAGCGACCCGCTGCGGGAAAAGAAGCAAATGCAGTGGATTTCTCCCCGACTGCTGAAGACGATCAAGCACTGCCGAGCGACTCCAGCAAGAGGTCTGAAAAAAGGGCACCGACCACAAAGTTGGCCGAGCGCATGAAGACTCCTTACTCTTTTAAGAAGGAGTACACCGGCAAACTCTTCAGCCTCTGTATGAAGAACAAATTGATAGTTTTGCCAGAACCAAAAAAGCCTGAGGAAGTTGGTAAAACAGAAGATCCCAATTACTGTTTGTACCATCGTTTATTGGGTCATACTATTGAAAATTGTTATGTTTTTAAAGATGAGCTGGAGAAGATGATACAAAATCAACTCATCACAATGAAAGGGACTCGGGTCGACCCTCCTCAACCCCACACCTGGGAACGAATGGTTCGGTCGGCTAATGTTATTAACCATCGGCCAACCCGGGAAATTTATCAAGTGGCAGCTTTTACATTTCCTGATCCGGGGGAAGAAGAAGCAGGTCCTAGTGGGACCAAGCCCACCATGTGGTACCCGGGCTGGAGGCCTTCTCATGCATGTTCCTTTCCTAAAGAAGACACTGAAAAAATATTTGAGGCCCTTCTAGACCAGGAATGCATTATGGTACATGACCCACCTCCCACTTATATTGAGGTCGAGAAGGCTCACCCAAGATATTGCAAGTTTCATGCCATAATATCGCACCCTACCAAAGAATGCGAAGAATTACAAGATTACATTGAGATCCTCATTCAGAGGGGAGAAGTTGATATTCAAGGAGAAAGTATGGTGAGAAAAAGGCTTCATGAGGCCGCCGAACGAATTATTGATGATATCAACAGTAGGAGGCACTCGCCTGGGCCGTGTGCCCAGCAAGACACGCACTTTTCAGTAAATGTCATACACAAGCTCCCGGGGAAGAGTCAGGCAAAGGACCCGGCAGATGGTCTGGACACACACCCCCCTCCACAAGGTGCCACTCTGGGAGGGGGCTACTTCTTAATGTCCGAATGCCTCACCATTCGGAAGGCTGTCCGCAAACTCCGGCATGAAGTCAGGCGTCTACGACATAATCAAGAAGATCTGCTACACATAATGAGGCGCATGGATGATAGGCTGATGGCCCTGTCCCCAACACCCTCAACTGGAGAATCCGCCCGGGCTTCCTCGCATTCAGAAGCTACGGTGGAGCCCAGACGGCGACCAAGGACTGGAGGATGGCTATCCGAAGACACAATAGGCTCGCATGTTGCAAAGCCCCAAGAGAAGCTATATTCCTTTCCCCAGCACAGAACTCTAGAGATATTTAAGATCTGTCGGAAGGAGGGGCTAATACAGTGTCCTAAGCCGGACAGTGACTTGATGCCCGGTATGACGCATCGGCATGGCTACTGCTTATATCACCGTGCCATGGGACACGTCATTTATGATTGTCCTACCTTCAAAGACATAGCTGAGGATTTGATTACCCGGCAAATTATAAAGCTAAAGGAGGGCTCTCAAGTTCCCTCGACATCCTCTCCATGGGGACGGTCGCCGTTCTCAGTAAATGTTATTCATGCATCGACTTCTCACGGGAAATCAATGTCACAAGCAGCAGATACGGGGCTCGACCCAGATAGTTCCTCAGAAAGGAGTCTTGAGTGGCGACCCTGGCAGGACCTGGAATCCTTGCCTCTCCCGAAAGAAGAAACTAAAAAGTTGCTGGACATTTTATTTCGTGGAAAGGAGGTTCTAGTGCGTGATTCACCGCACCCTGACTCTTCTCATTGGGAGTAGGACCTGCTTGTCTCAGACAAGAAAGATAATGGCCGAGATGTTCATCCTAAAGGTCGAGCTCTCTCTGGGCACCGGGCCACAGGCCCGTCTAAAAATAGCACTCAGGGGAATGTTATGAGCCAGGACTACCCCCGAAGGGTCGACCCATGTACTTCCCCCAAAGGGACTATCGTCTCTCCTAGTAGAAATGAAGCATTGGTCGGAAGGCAAACCTCTGGGCCGACCTTGAGGACTGAACAATATAGAACACCAGCTATCGGGGCGAAAAAGGCCAACCCCCACCCCAGGGGCTCTAATTTCGGCCCTAAGGTCATGACCCAACCCCCACTCGCAGCAGTTATGAGTGGGCTGTGTCAGTCCTCACCTCAGCTAAATCAGAAGGGCAAGACACTAAAGGCTGTTGACAGGATGAGACCAGAACAGTCGTACCTCGCCCAGCAACTGGAATTCATGACGAAGCCTAAGCAAGCATGCCAAAACACTTCCCAATCACCAAATGCTGCCCTAGCAGTTGAAAGAAGACCAGATAACAAGGCGGAGTTACAGACTCACGAAGTGGGCCCCCAGCCTCATAGTCAACAAGTCATTGGAAGGCATGACCCCCTTCATGATTTCGGCTCCTTTGTGGCCGGATTTCAAGAGTTGCCTCCTGAAGTTGTGCAGAAAGCAATCAACGCCACCTTTCGGATCCATGAGTCAGAGGGCGACTGGGTTACCGTAAGCCCAAGGAAGAATTCCCCGTTAAAGTCATTCAAGCAGAAGGTTTACGCCGAGAGTTCAAAAACCAAGGCTGCCCCCCAGGCATCTACAAGAAAAGCGGCCCTGTCCCAAGAGGCATTGGCGCGAGCAAAGAAACAGGAAAAGAACAGGAGGAAGAACTCGAAAAGAAGGTTGAAGAAGCAAGCCGAGCAGGCGACAGCCATGGAAGCACCCAAGGGGTTAAGTCCTTTACAGAAGTTACAAAAGTTGATTGAGGAATTGGAAGAGTATGTACCTTCTCTTCCAACTGGGCCCGTCCCACTAGAGAAGTACATCCCATGGGAGGAATTGGAGCGCAAAACTCGGCTCAAGAGCTGGCTCCAACAAATGCTCAAGCGAGCCAAGGAAGGCGAGGAGCTCTTTATTCCAGAGGAACTCTCTGTCTTTTACAAAGATGAAGAACTCACCGTAGAGAAGCTAGAAGAAATGCTAAAAAGCTTCTCATGTCATATGGTGTCAATCCCCCCACCAGAAAATTTGGGGGGGACTATTACTACCCCTGCCTCGGGGGACAGGATTACTATGGCCACCTATCGCCGTCGTAATGCAGAAATCCGGAACCGCGGTCGTGGCCGAGGCCGCGGACGGGGCAGACAGTCCATATCCTCCAATGGGCACACTTCCCAGCCAACTACCTCCCAAAGAGTGATCATCTTTCGAGGAGAAGAACCCAATGAGCCCCCTGAGGTACAAGTACGGGCTGAAACTTTCATCTTCGACCCCTCAGACGAGGATGAGGGGCCCGTCGAGTCGATCTCTCAGGAGGGAGTAGGTGCTATTCCATTCGATCCAATGGATGAAGAGACTGATCCCGTTGGTTCCCTCTCCCAAGAGCAGCCTGCTGATCCAGCCCAAGCATGCCCTTCAGGCAAGGACAATGAAGAGCTTCCAGTTCCGGAAGAGGAATCTTTAGCCCCGCTGTTCCAAGAAGAAACAAATGACCAGGGAAAGTTGGAGCCGGCCCAGAAGCCCCCTTATCAGCCTAAGTCTCTGGTGGAGATGATCCCTCCACTAGATCAAGCCCGGGCTCGGGCTGATCGTAAGATCATTCAACACATGAAGCGAATGCCAACTATGGTTAGCATATGGGAGGCCATTGCCTGGAGTAAAGAGTTGAGGGAGGCTCTCATTAAAGTTCTCCAAGAGCCGGAGGTCTATGAGGCTCATGCAGCCGAAATTCAAACACAAGCACATGAGGCTTTGGCCGCAACAGTTTCCTTCTCTGACAAGGACATGTTACTGTCCTCCCCATGTCATAATCGTCCATTGTATATGCAAGGAAAAATCAATGGGCGTGAGTTGAACCGGATCCTTGTCGACCCTGGCGCTTCTGTCAACATAATGCCTCTCAAGACTTTCAAGTCAATGTTTCTTATGCCTTATTTACAGAGAGTGTATGATGTAAAAATCTCGGGGTTCAATCAAAACTCCGAAGATGCACGGGGAAAGTGGACGTGGAAGTAACAATGGACATGTTTGTCACCAAAGCTACTTTTTACATTATTAATGCTGATACCTCATATAAAGCCTTGCTTGGCAGGCCATGGCTTCATGAAAACTGGGTCGTCCCTTCGACTCTACATCAGTGTATCAAATATGCAAGGGGCGGAGAACAACACACGGTTTTTGCCGACAGCTCTCCTTTCCGACCAAATGAATGTAACATAACTGATGCCCAGTTATATTTTGGGGAACCGACTGTCGAGCCCCCAGTTGACGTCAAAGGCAAGGGAAAACAAAAGGTGTTTGAGGAAGATGATGAGGAAGAAGAACTTTTTGTCATAAATGAAGAACTCGCCAAGATACATCGGCTGAGCTTGCAAGCCGACGTCCCCACCGCCAAGCCAACTCAACCTGAGCGGCGGGAGATCAATTTCGAGGCCAACCTTATTAACCAAACAATAGACAAGAGCATCATGTTGCCCTCTGTTTGCATGCAATTGGTTGCTCCAAGAGAAGAATATGGAGTGGAGGCTTTAAAGACATTCATTGTTACATATCAAAGAAAAGGCAAAAAGGGAAATAAGGAGCGTTGCAAACCCATTATCTTTTATAAGGGAGATATGGCGCCTCAGGCCCCCACAGATGACGATTTCGGCTGGAGCAAACCGCCTGAAAACACTCTGGAGCCTATCCAAGAAATGCCTGATATGCCCAAATACATTAAAGAAATGTGTCATAAGCAAAAGATTCCACAAATGCAGAAAGCCTCCCGCAGAAGTTACTTTCAACAGCTGTGGTGCCCTCTGCAAGTCAGGGGGCAACCCCCCTTCTCCAAGAACGACCGAAGAGGCCTGGGCTATGACCCCGAGCCAGACTTTCAAGTCTTTCATGCTGTAAATACAATAGGGGCGCCACTCGCTTCTGACAAGTTCAACTCCATACAAGGGGATCTCCCCTGTGTAGTAGAGAAGCAGGGAGACCCTAGACCAAAAGTTCCAGAGGTCGATGGCTTGAACAATGGCCCTGGACATGAGGAGGAGGTCATTGTCTTACGACCCGCCTGTCAATTGCCCGGGGAAGCTAGACTCGAAGCCCTGAATCAGTTAGCCGGGCTAGACACCACAGAAGCAGAACGCCTCATAATGAATGACACTAATATTCCTGTCACTAAACAGAAAGGGGACCCTACTGATGCAATTAAGTTGCTGAGACAGGAGAACCAGGCATTAAAAGCTTTTGTACAAGAGCTGCTACGAGAACGTGATGTTCTACTTAGACACCTCACTTCTCCTTCAAAAATCCACACTTATTCCCAGCGCCCAATAAACGAGACCCGGTCTCAGGGAACCAGAGCAAACCAACCACCTGCGGAATCCAAAGGCACAACGCCAGTGATGAGTTTGGCGCAGCGAATGGAAGCTCCATACTCATTTCTCAAGACTCATACTGAGTCGTTGTTTGACTCTTGTCGGGCTCGGGATCTTATCCAGCTCCCTCCAGTTCGCAGGACGTCTAGAGCCAGTGAAGCCAAGAGCTCCAACTTCTGTCGATTCCATCGGATGGCAGGACATGATACAGAAGACTGTTATGTCCTCAAGGATCAACTTGAGGATTTAATACAACGGGGAGTTATCCAGATAAAACAGCATCAGGTCTATCCCCCACAGCCACATTCATGGGATCAGTCTAGGCCTTCCAACAAAAATGTCCTCATTGAAGCTGCATCTACACTGCCCAAATTTATTGCAAGTGAAGTAGGGAGCAAGCCTCCGTGTGGGGAGCCCAGCCTCAAGATTCACTATTCCGTTAACACTATAGGGTTATCACCCTCTCCCGGTAGCTCAGACTCTGGTGAGGGGCCTAGTGATTCTACAAAAGGGCAACCAAAAGAAATAGCCCTCGAAGACCAGAATGAACAGCTTCAGTCGGCCGTCATCAACAACTTAGACTACTGTGACCTCCACATAGTCAATGTTGACGACGACGAGGATTTCATCAATCTGCAGCCAGCACCGCAAGAACTCGAAGATGGCGGACAAGCAACAATTGATGAATTGATTGAGCTCGATCTCGGGGACGCAAATGAACCTCGACCCATTTTTGTTAGTGCTCTCCTTATTGAGCAGGAAAGACAAGCTTACAAACAACTCCTATTGGAGTATAAAGATTGTTTTGCCTGGACTTACAAAGAGATGCCCGGGCTGGAGCCCTCGGTGGCTGAACATGAATTGGCGATACTCCCTACGGTTAAGCCTGTCAAGCAAGCTCAGAGACGCATGCGTCACGAGCTGGAACTTAAAGTAAATACTGAAGTTGACAAGCTTCTGGAAGTAGATTTCATAGAACCATGCCTTTATCCAGTATGGCTCGCCAATATAGTCCCAGTCAAAAAGAAAAATGGTCAAGTCCGAGTTTGTATTGACTTCAGAGACTTGAATAAAGCCTGCCCAAAGGACGATTTTCCAGTTCCAATTACAGAAACTATGGTTGACATGACTACAGGATATGAAGTTCTGTCCTTTATGGACGGGTCCTCGGGCTACAATCAAATACGTATGGCGGTTAAAGATAAAGGTCATACGGCATTCCGATCCCCAAAAGGAATTTTCAACTACAAAAGAATGCCCTTCGGGCTGAAGAATGCAGGGGCCACCTATCAAAGGGCTATGACGAAGATTTTTGATGAAATGCTACACGACCTGGTCGAGTGTTATGTTGACGACCTCGTTGTAAAAACCAGTAAGCGCGAAGGTCACTTAGATGATTTGCGCCGAGTTTTCGACAGGCTCCGCCAGTATAAACTCAAGATGAATCCCATGAAATGTGCATTCGGGGTTTCAAGTGGCAAGTTCCTCGGCTTTGTTGTCAGGTACCGGGGGATAGAAATCGATCCTGATAAAATCAAAGCTATTCGGGAACTGCCCCCACCTAAGAATATTAAAGAACTCCGGTCACTTCAGGGAAGGTTAGCCTATATCAGGCGTTTTATATCCAATCTCTCTGGGAGGTGTGCGCCATTTGGCAAATTGATGAAAAAGGGTGCCCCGTTTATATGGGATCAGGAATGTCGGCAAGCATTGGAAAAGATCAAAGAATACCTCCTTACTCCCCCAGTGCTCGGAGCACCGGTCAAGGGAAAGCCTCTCATTCTTTATATTGCTGCCATGGATGCCTCATTGGGAGCATTGCTTGCACAATTAAATGAAGAAGGTAAAGAACAACCATTGTATTACTTGAGCAGAAAACTGGTCGGCCCCGAACATCGTTATTCTCCAATGGAGAAAGTTTGTCTGGCACTGGTATTTGCCGTTAAAAAGTCGAGGCATTACCTCTTGTCCCATCAAGTGGAATTAATTTCAAAGCAGGACCCGCTCAAGTTCCTTCTTAAGCAGCCGGTGCTGTCAGGACGACTGGGAAAATGGGCATTACTCCTTATGGAGTTCGACATAACTTTTGTTCCCCAGAAAGCAATCAAAGGGCAAGGAATGGCGGAGTTCTTGGCGGCACATCCTGTTCCGGCTGATTCTCCACTTAGCACTGAATTGCCCGATGAAGAGACACTTCCATCCCAATCGGGAGTAGAAGAACAGACCGAGGGCAGTTCAATGCAAAAAATGGAGCAATCTCTGGTCATCGACATGCCGTGCTGGGAACTCTACTTTGATGGTGCCTCCCGGACAATTAAGAAGACGGATGGGGTAACTACCCTCGCTTCAGGAGCTGGCATTGTCTTAGTCACTCCTCAAGGAGGGATTCTTCCAAATTCATGTGCCCTCATGAAACCTTTGACAAATAATGAAGCAGAATATGAGGCGCTAATCATAGGGCTTCAGCTTGCTTTAGAAATGGAAGTCAAATGCATTAAAGCCTATGGCGACTCACAGCTCGTCATACGACAAGTATTGGGTGACTATGAAGTACGAAAGAGAGAGCTACTACCTTACCATGATATGGTAATGAGGTTGAAAGAAAAATTCTACTTGTTTGAGATACAACATGTTCCTAGAGGAAGAAATTCACAGGCCGACGCCTTGGCAAAATTAGCGTCAGCCATAAAACTCCCTCCTGAAGGCGAAATGGATATAACTGTCAGACATCGGAAACTAATGCCAAGTGTCCTAGATGAAGACATTAATTCCTCCACCCCAGAGATACATGTGATTGAGGACAATGACCATGTTCAAGAAGAAGAACTGGACTGGTGTCAACCGATTGTCGACATAAAGCGTGGTCGCCTCCCAGCAGATCGGGCTCAGAGGGTTCAACTGTTGCGAAGAGCGGCATCCTATCAATTGATAGGCGACCAACTTTATAGGCTTGTCCATGAAAAAGACAAGTCTGTCCTCCTCCGCTGCCTTTCGTCCAAAGAGGCCAAAATGATAATGCGTGAGGTCCATTCAGGGCTCTGCGGCGCCCATCAAGCTGGAGATAAGATGAAGATCAATATAAAATTGAAAGGCTTTTACTGGCCCACAATGTATGCGGATTGTAGTCGCTACGCCCGTACATGTCACCAATGCCAGGCCTTTGGTCCTGTACCTAGAAGGCCTCCTAACATGCTACATCCCACAGCCCCTACTTGGCCCTTTGCTGAATGGGGAATGGACATTGTGGGACCCTTCCCACCATCCACAAAAGGTCACAAGTACATTCTGGCAGCGACAGACTACTTTTCTCGGTGGGCTGAGGCCGTACCCTTGCGAGAAGTTACAGGGGAAGCTGTCGCTCAATTCGTCAAGCACCATATTATATACCGATTCGGCACTCCCTGCCGAGTCATGTCAGACAATGGCACGCCATTCAAAAACAAAACCATTTACCAATTGGCGGCAAAATTCCACATTGATTGGAGAGCCTCCACAGTCTACAACCCTCAAGCAAATGGTTTGGCCGAAGCCTTTAACAAGACCCTGTGCAAATTGTTAGCTAAAATTGTTGGCAGCCGCAGGAGAGACTGGGGCGAGAAGATACATGAAGCCCTTTGGGCATACCGAACAGTTTATAAAACCCCCACCGGTTGTTCTCCATTCTCTCTCGTATACGGGGCAGAAGCCGTTGTGCCGGTTGAAGTTGAGATGTCGTCCTATCGGATAGCCCTACATAATGGGCTCCAAACCCAAGAACAAGATGAAATACAAAGAAGACTTGAAGAACTCTCTGACTTAGAAGGCAAGAGATTAGGGGCTTACAAACACTTGCAGGCCTACCAGGCTCGAATGGCCCGGGCTTATGATATGCTTGTGAAGCAGAGGGCATTCAAGAAGGGGGACCTTGTTATGATCAAAGAAAGGGAGGTCATGGCTGGAAGATCCAGCGGCAAATTACAACCAAATTGGCGAGGGCCATATATCGTTTCCAAAGTCTATGAGGGAGGCGCTTATAAGGTCGTCGACCATAAAGGGGAGAGCCCCTTTCCACCATTAAATGGAAAACACTTGAAATTATACTATGCTCCCGAACATGAATTTCAGCAACAAACTGCACAAGATTTGCCCTCCTCTGTAGGAGGGTAAGGAGGGATGAAGCAGTTTCCCCCAAGAAAAACCCAAAAAGTCACAGGTGCTTTGAACAGTTCTCGTTCACGTCCCACCATCCAAAATCCCAAATTCCAAGTTCGGCTTTCCAATTCCATTGGTCAGCCACCCAAAATCCCAAATCCAAAGTTTGGCTTTCCAATTCCATTGGTCAGCCACCCAAAATCCCAAATTCCAAGTTCGGCTTTCCGATTTCATTGGTCAGCCACCCAAAATCCCAAATTTCAAATTCCAAATTCCAAATTCGGCTTTCCAATTTCATTGGTCAACCACCCAAAATTCCAAATTCCGAATTTGGCTTTCCAATATCATTGGTCAGCCACCCAAAATTCCAAATTCCAAATTTGGCTTTCCAATATCATTGGTCAGCCACCCAAAATTCCAAATCCCAAGTTCGGTTTTCCAATTTCATTGGTCAGCCACCCAAAATTCCAAATCCCAAGTTCGGTTTTTCCAATTTCATTGGTCAGCCACCCTAAATCCCAAATTCCAAATTTGGCTTTCCAATTCCATTGGTTGGCCGTCCCAAATCCCAAACTCCAAGTTCGGCTTTACAATTTCATTGTTCAGCCTCCTCGAATCCCAAAATCCAAGCTTTGACCGACCAATCTCTTGGCCATTCCTTTAAATGCTAAAACCCCAATTGGCTTTCAAATTTCCGTGGCCACCTTTAAAGTCTGAGCTCTTCAGACTTTCAATTTCCTTATTTTAAAAAAAAAAGAGAAAAAAAAGGGGGCTTAAAATAGAGGTGCCCTGACGGACTTGAGTAGTCGGATCTCTGGCTGCTCAAGGGCAAAAAGGTCAAAACCCGGCTGAGATGAAAACCCGAAAGGGCGTCTCGGGCAAAAATGGGTAACCCCTCAGTGTGAAAACCCGCAAGGGCGCGCTGGAAAAAGTTAAAGGGGGCTGGTCATGGTGAAAACCCGAAAGGGCGCTATGACTAGTAAAAAGAAGAAAGACAAAAAAAAGAGAAAAAAAAAAGAAAAGAAAGAGAAGAGAAAGAAAAAAGGGGGTATGATGATAATGCCTCATTGAAGTCTTTTTGAGCCTGAAGTCATGTTTTTATTCATTTGCAAAATTGAAGTCCGAGACAAACCCTCGGAGCAACTACATAGGCAAAAGATCTAAAAAAGAAAAAAGAGTCAGAAGAAACGCAATGGGAAAGGTAATCTCAAACACTAGGGGGTCGTCTTTTCAGTAAATCCCCAATGGCGTTCTGCTTCGCCGCAATTGCTTCCTGCATAGCTTGGCATTCAGACACAAGGGAGTCCTCCTCAGCCTGCAGCTCTCGAGCCATTTCAGAGTTCGATTCTGCTGCCACCTCTAGCTCTTCAATCCGTTGTAAAATGCTGCTCACTGTCTCCCGAAGAGAGGAAGCCTGACTTTTGTCCTCAGCAACCGCTGCCACAAGAGTAGTTCGACGCTCCCGGATATGTTCAGCTTGGGAATGCAACCTTTCCATCTCGCCGGACATAGTGCAAGCTTCAGCTTCTAACTCTTGTATTTTAAGCCTATAAGTCTCCCACAACGAGGCTGTGTGCAGGCGCTGAAATTCTGCCCAAACGTCATCCACTGCCGCCATCCAGGGCTCTCTGGGCAATCCCAATGTATGATAGCCCCGTGTGCCGGTCCGAAGAGTGTCCCGCACAGTCTCTATGGGAGGAAGGCTCCCCCCTTGAAATAAGGCTCGTGCTCCACTCATCAGTGTCACCACCATCATTTCGGCCCCCACAAAAGCTTTAGGCTGAGGACCATCAGGCCAATCAATCTCATGAGGTGGAAAGTCAAGTCCCGACAACAAATCTCCTCCATTGTTTCCGGGGGCAGGAGGAGCGTCTCCCTCTGGGGCTGCAACAAAAAAAAGGAAGGTGGCACATAAGTCACAATTTTATTCATAACAGAGGAGTTTGTAAATCCTTTTCTAGAGGTCAAAGGGATCTTAGCCTCACCTCGTGAAAGAGAACCCTCTGTCGCTGGGTCGGCCAGGAGGGGGTTAGGCTCCTCCTCTCCTACAGCGCCTCTGTCAAGGGCTGAATAGGTCTGCGAATCCCTTGTTTCAAGTCTATCGAGATCTGAAGCAAACACAAGATTATGATCAGGTAAGTATATGTGAATGCCTTGGCAGGCATCAATATGAAAAGGGCACATGCAAAAGAGGGTGGGCCCCTTTAATTCTGAACCAGTTCATCACTCTTACTCGCATCAGGCGGATAGGAGGCAGACTCCTCCACCACTGGGGCACCCCGAGACACGCGTACATCAACAAGTTTCTCTAAAAAAAGAAGAGAGAGAAAAAAGAAAGAAGAAATTATGAAAGTCAGCCCAGTCCAATAGAAACCACTAAAAGAACAAGCAGAGAAATGTAAAGAGCATGATGACCTTGTAACCCAACGTCCTCCTCCCCATCAGAAAGCGGCATAGTAGATCCTGAAGCTGAAGGAGAGGCGGTCATGTTTCTTTCAAAACCCCTCCCCTCGGGGGATAGGACTGGGGTCTCTTCCAAAGGGCCATCACCTCTCACCTCGAGGCCTTGATTTCCATCAGCCCCAACACCAGCCTGGAAGGCGCCTTCAATTGGACCTGAGGGAGAGGAATGTCCTCTATTTTTCTCCAAAGCATCCAGGCAGCTTAAGGACAAGGGATCATTCGCTACATAAAGTAAGAAAGTGATGAGATTCATGCGATCATCTTACCAGGGCAAAATAACTCGGTGGGCTAAAACTAGAAGTACATACCAACAGCATGGATAGTTACATCCAATTCTCCCGCCTCAGGGATTGGAGTCTTTTCCCTGCGTATTTCGGCTAACAGCTCTTGAGAATATTGGGTCACCAGGCCCCGATCAGTGGTCAGGCTTATAGAAAACTCTGGCAGATCTGCATTCAGGCTGGAATCCAAGAGGGCAGTAAATTCTTGCATAGAGATCACTGAATTCTCAGCTGAGAAACCTGAAATGATCACTGCTAAGTGAAAGTTCTCCCTGTAATAAAGGGATCAGATATGGAAATTAAGAAGATTTTACTAAAAAAGGCTGGACCTGTGCTTGATCCTGGCTCCAGTACGGGTGGAATATTGGCGCATCCTTCCTCAAAATTTTCCTCTAAAAAAAAAAGAAGAAGGGGAGAACATCTTTAGCAAGGGAATAAGATTATGACTTTATTACTCATCATAGTGGGGAGAAGCACCCTACCTATGGGTATGCGGTCGTCGAGCCCTCCGTGGGAGAAAGGGGGTGAGGCGCCCGATACGGGGTTGTAATCGTCATCCTGGAGCTCTCCATCTTCCCCGGTATCCTCTAGCGCTGGCGAAAGGAGAATATTTGTAGTCGAAATATCACCCTCCACCCTGGCACCTGAGGGGCATAAAAAAAAAAAAAAATATATATATATATATATATATATAAGTGACACATCTCCAAGGAGAGAATGAGAAACAAAAGAGGGATATTACCCGGCCTCTCCTCTGAAGCTCCTCCTTTAGAGCGGGCACGACAAGCACGAGTGTGGCCGCCCTCATCTTCACTAGGACGGGCCCGCTTCTGGGGATTTGAAGCTTTCTTCCCTTTATGTGGCATATCTCTGGCAGCTATATAGCTCTCTGTGAAACAAAAAAGGGGGGGTGAAGAAGCACGTAAGAGAGAAGTAAATGGCAGTACACAGATAAGTAAAAAGTAAAAATGACTGAACCACATACCATTCGGGGCTAGCGAAAAGGAGGGTTGCAGCACCACTTGCTCAGGACGTAAACCTACCACCTTCCCAGCCTTGGATACGCCTTCCCAGAGATCGCCGAGGGTAATGCCATTTTCAACAAAGGTGGCATACTCAAAGGGCCCGATACGGGTGATGGACCCGATCAGGTGTCGCTCCCACTTCGGCCACAAGTCATTGGTAAAGCCTTCAGGGTGAAGAGGAGTATCCATTGGTGCAGTCTGAGGATAACCACAATCCGACAAGAAGTGTGTCCACCAAAAATACACTCGCTGATCCGCCGAGGCCTCACCTTGCCCCGAAGTAGTAACTGGCGGGCGCTTCAAGGGTTTAATTGCACCCGCATATGGCCGACGGTCTATGGTAATGGCCCCATTCTTAGCCTCCCACTGCAGACGAAAATTTTTCACCGCCTTTGCAATTTTTGAAAATTGGGTATGAAGCACTGAATTTTCCACAATCAATGGCGGTAGGTCGGTACTGCCCAGTCGAGCCTCTTCAGCTTCCCTTATCTTTTGTGGGAGTTGTCGGAAAACATTGCTGTACTTGAACCACCAGCGCGCATAATAGATGTCAACCCGACCAACTCGCCTTGCCTCTGGGAGAGGACACTGCTCAGCAGCACCATCTCGAAAAAAATAATCCCACCAACTCCCTGCAACAAGGTGGGTGTCATGGCCCCTGCAGAGCCTGCAATCTATGCCAAAATCTGCATTTGGAGGCACTGACTGGTCATAGCCAAAATTCCGTGAAAAACGGTAAGGGAAGTATGGCTCTAGAATAGTAGTGCTGCCCTTCCTGAACACAAGTATGCTTGGCCTAATACAATACATCCAGTTTTCATAAAAAGTCGAGCTCGTAGACTGATGATAAGAAAGGCCGTAAGATACCTTGTCCTGACCTTCAACAGCAAATGGTCGGAAGTCATAAGAGCCACAGGCAAACGGAAGACCCTCATTCCCCTGCATAGGCACAAAGGAAAGCATCCTCCGTGCTGCTAATAAATGCTCATGCTGATGTTGATCCGGCCGGTTTCGGAAAAGAAATATCAATGGCGCCACGGGGTTTTCAATTGGCACACTCTGACATAATGAGGGTAGCAAAAGTCCGGCCCATGCACTCAAATAATGTGTGGCCATGTAAACGCTTCTGTCCCGGGGAGAGCTATGTGCTGTCAAGTTCCCCAATCCATGGTAAATATTGGCTAAAGCAGCAGGGGCAATGGCCAATTTATGACCATCTGCAAGCAGACACGCCGGGTAAATAATTTCAGGCCGTATCAGGCCCTCCTCGCCATATGGCATAACAAAAGTAGCCAACCAGTAAACAAGATAGGCAGCAAGATAAGTTCGATCCGGCAGCTGTCGGGGATTCCACCCCTCGTTTTCAGGTGCAAGTAAATAGCGTCTATTTTCCTGTGAAGGCAGAATCAACTCATGGTATTCACTTAGAGACCTGTCATCCTCGGCAAATCGCTCATGAAAACAGAATGGTCCATTATAAAAAAATTGAACCCAAGCATTCAAACTAACCCGCACGGCGCCGGCAGAAGCTGAAGGTGCCTTCTTCTTACCAAAACGGGCTAGATCCCGCCAAACTTTCATCAAGTACCTGAAGCTCAAAGGAAGGCCATATTCACCTGAACCTGTGGAGTAGTTCCTGTGGAGATCATCAAGGCACGCCTCCTCATAAGGTCGTCCCGAAATGGGAAGCCCCGAAATTCTGTAAAAGCTCCATAAATCCAGGGCGGTTTCACCCTCTGCTGTAGCAAACGTGTTAAATCGACGGTTGAATCTCTCCGCCAATGCCTGTAGAAGCCCACTGTAGCAAGGATAGCGGTATAAAGCGGCAGTCACAGCATGACGAATGCCTACAAGCTCCAGTAGCCGACTGTAATGATGAAGGACGCCCATGAGCCATTCTGTGGCCCCCAAATGAAATTTGTGGGAAGGAATAACTGCCCATTTACCATACCAACTGGGCACAGAACCACACATGATTTTGTTCAGAAGACAAAGTTTATCATACCCCTCTGAGGCAAATCGGGTGCCGGATGGAGACAAGAAGAGACCTGAACAAGAATCTGATATTGCCCGGTGTTTTCCACCCAAATCCCAAGCAGCAGCTGAGAAGGTCCGGTCCTGAACTGGACATCCAGTCTCGGAACTAAAAAAGCCTAGCTGAGTAACGGCAGGAAACTGAACCCGGCAAACAAGGCCCATCGGGAAACTGGGAAAAGAAGCTCCACAACAGCCAAGCAAGCTATCACGACCCACAAGAATGGCTCTCTCGAGCTGAACGCGCTCTGCAGTCAAGGAACTGTCGCCATCATCCATCCCCTCAGGAATGAAGTTTTGGATGAAGGGAAATAAAAACTCATCCAAAGGGTAGTGCCTCGGGTAACCCTTGGGACGCTCATATCTGTAACGGACACAGCCGCCATGTCTGGAAATCAAAGATAAATCAACCATGCCATCGCCTGGATCTCCCTCGGGTAAAGGGCTCGGAGCAACGATGCTCAGCCCCCTGTCAAGTGAAAAAAGGGTATCTGCTGTAACCCGTGGCAACCCCAAAGGCGACATCAATCTCGAGGAAGCAATAGGGGCAGCACGCCCATCCTGACTCCGAGACCCGCGAACTTGGCCTCTCCTAGATCGAGGCATGTTGAATAGCCTGCAAAAGAAAAGAACCAAAAAGAAAAGAAGAAGAAGATAGCACGATGTTAGTTTGATATGGAAATATCAAATGGAAGTGCAGAAAAAAAAAGAAGAGAGAGAAAAAAAAAACAATATCATAATGTCAGTTTGCTATAGGCAATATCAAATGGAAGTATGAATGAAAAAAAAAAGAGAAGAGAAAAGAAAACAAAAAGAGAGGGAAACAAAGAAGAAAAGAAGAAAGAGGAGACGGCACGGGTCGCCCGCCTCTGCCTCCGGCCTCGACGGACCACCCGTGGGGGGCATTTGTTGAAACCCAAAAATATTATTTAAGTTCTTTTGAAAAGAGTTCTTGAAATAAGGAAAATACAGCGGGTTGTCGTTAAACGGCCTTAAAATGACAAGAGTCCCCTTCGCCGTAAATCCCTCCGACAACCCGGCAAGATATATATATTGGGGATTTCTATTGTTTACGCGCATATACGTGCGTTGAAAGGTCTTGATAAAAATATTTTCCGGCCTATAAATTTGTGTGGGAATCATTCCGCAAAAAGATAATTATTTTTCCGGATGTCCGGATGGTCAACCTGGATGCACCGGGACCAAGAAGAAAGTACAGTCCACCACTCGGCCGTACTGAGGTGAAAAGTAATTTTTTTTTTTTAATCCCCGGGGATCCTTTTATAGCCATGGTGGGGACCAAACCCCCTCCACCCCTTTCTCTCTTTTGACCGCACGCGGAAGAAGGCTGGAAAGAGAGGGGGCCGCGGCTGCCAGAACCGGAGGAAGACCCCCTCCGGTCTTGTACCGGAGGGGGGGGGGTGTTCCCGCGCCTGCCAGCCTCGGAGGGGGGCTCCGCTGCGGCCGGACCCGGAGGGAACCCCCTCCGGTCTTGTACCGGAGGGGGGGGGGTGTTCCCGCGCCTGCCAGCCCCGGAGGGGGGCCCCGCTGCGGCCGGACCCGGAGGGAACCCCCTCCGGTCTTGTACCGGAGGGGGGGGGGTGTGTTCCCGCGCCTGCCAGCCTCGGAGGGGGGCTCCGCTGCGGCCGGACCCGGAGGGAACCCCCTCCGGTCTTGTATCGGAGGGGGGGGGTGTTTTCCCGCGGCTGCGGACCCGGAGGGAACCCCCTCCGGTCTTGTACCGGAGGGGGGGGGGTGTTTTCCCGCGGCTGCGGACCCGGAGGGAACCCCCTCCGGTCTAGGTACCGGAGGGGGCGGTCTCCCCTCTTGCTGAAGAACCGGAGGGGGGGGTTTTTCCCTGTTGCTACCCACCGGAGGGGGGGTTCCCGCGGCTGCAACCCACCGGAGGGGGTTCTCCCCTCTCCGTCCAATCAAAAGAAAAGGGGGAGAAGAAGAGTGTAAAAAAAAAAAAACTGAAGCAAGGGAAGAGGAGAAGTTACCTTGGCCTTTGGTATTCCACCGGAGGAACTCCAAGAGATTTTTTACCACCCCCTCCGCCACTTGTGGAATCTACTATAAAAGGGAGGCTACTCCAAAGAGCAAAGGACAACAAGAAGAGAAGACCGGGAGAGAAAAAGAGAGAAGAGAGGAAGACAAAGACTTGGAGAGCTTTTCTAAGGCCCAAGTCAAAAGAGAAAAACAAGAGGAAGGGTGCGCCCCTTTTCTTCTTACTATGATATCATGGATTTTGTGTATTTGACATAAATACCCCTTCATATATAAATCATGTACATTTGACATAAATACCCCTTCATATATAAAGGGGGCTTCATGATGTTATACTATGACAATGAAATAATTAAGTGAGTATGAAAACTATGGTTGTCATGGCCCTTGTCAAAATTATACAAAGGTCCCTCTTGGCGTAAAATTACACCATTGACCCGAAAGTTCTTAAAATTGTGCATGTATATACGGAATCAAATGGGAAAAGGATCTCCAACAATTATTCTTGTCATGGAAAAATCTCTTTTGGGCTGTAATAATAAAAAAAAAACAAACATACAAAGCCTTGCAAATGGTATCCTCCAAAGTTCTTTAAATATAATCACGCTTATGTTCGTAAAAACAAATTGAAAGTCGCGGAATATAATTCATCGGGATCATAAAAAGTTACATGAAATTCGAAGCGACATATTCCCTTTCGAACATGAAAAGGCGAGGCCACATGAGAGAATAACAAAAAGGTCATAATCAAAAAAATTCCGCTCCGAAGGAAACTAAAAGGGCCTTTCTTTTCGTCAAGGGTAGCAAAAGATCTTTAGCAGTTTAATCAAGGGTATTCGGACTCGTCCGATGTAAATTAACACCGACTTCGGTCGGTGGGGATAAGTCTTGTACCCGAATCCTAAATCGTCTGATAAATTTAAAAAAGGCGCGGAATTCATATATATATGCCAAATATACGCATATCCATCCAGCGAAATCGGATGTTTCAAAAATATATAATTCCGCGTGTAAACACACGGATAGAGACAAGAATGCATAAAGCAATCTGTGAAGGGGGGTAGAAGATAGGGAACAAACGCACAAGCCCAATCACACAGCACAGAGGATTTTTAGATGGTTCGGTCACCAAGACCTACATCCACCCCTCACTCCCAACCGGAGTGAGGATTCCACTAGCAACGCTAGCACAGCAGACTCAGTCTGCAAACACTTGCTGCCAAACAGCTTGACTAGGGGAACAGCCTCCCCTCTTCCTCCAGACCGGAGGGACAGCCCAAGTGACTCCCAGCCACTTGGAAACCAGAGACCGAAGTCTCTCTTCCTCCAGACCAGGAGGGAACCCACCGGTGACTCCCCGTCACCAGCAAACCAGAGGTCGAAGACCTCTCTTCCTCCAACCGGAGGGACTCCTGGACTTGCAATCCACAAGCCCAGAACCGGAGATCAGATCTCCCTTCCTCCAAACCGGAGGGAACACACAAGTGACTTCCAGCCACCTGCAAACTAGAGGTCGCAGACCTCTCTTCCTCCAGACCAGGAGGGACCCGACCTCAGTCCAGAGGATCGGAAGTAAAACGCTAACCAAATGAAAAAGGAAAAATAAGAAAAGAAAAATACACAGCGATCAGAAAGCTGTAAAGAAAGATAACACAGATGTGGCTCGCATGGAGCTGACTGGCCTGGATTTGATCCACGGTCCAGTAGACAGATCTTTAGGTAAGCTTCTCTTCCTCTTCTCTTCTCTCTCACTTTCCTTTTTCTCTTAACCCTCACGAGCTCTCTAACTCTCTCTTTCTCTTCTTCTCCTTCTGCTCTTCTTCTCTTTCTTTTCTTCTTCTTTCGCAGGCTCTCTCTGTCTCTTCTCTTCCCTTCTTCTTCTGCTTTCTACTGCAGCTCTTTTCTTCTTCTGCTCTCTCACTCTCTCGATCTCTGCTCCTCTATTTTCTTCGGCTCACGCTTCTTCTATTTCTTCTTCTTCTCTTTTTCTTCCTCTTTTCCTTTTCTGGATCGAAGGGCTTTCTGCTCTCCAGGCTCCTTCTTTGATCAATCTTCATCTGTTGGACGAAGGCTTCCTTTTATAAGCAGCAGCCAGCAGGAGGGCAGCACTGGGCGCGTGTGGCTTCCACATTTCCCGCCCAGAACTTGTGGCCACGTGTCAGTCTCTCAGCCAACTTCAGCACACGTGTCACAATCCTGTCTGCCCTTCCAGCCTCGGATCACGTGCCGCCCAGTCACTGGGGAATATTCTTCCTCGGACCACCTTCTTCTTTTTGTTTTTCTTCTTCTCCTGCAAAGAAATTAAAACCATTAAAACTCAGGGCCACAAGAACTAAAACTGCATGAGGTATGTGATAGCAATACGAGATGCACTAGATGACTACAACACGAAATAAAGAGAGAATGACACGAGGTCAGATGAGAACAGCACGAGGTGAGAAGGAAATAACCACGGAGTGAAACGATAGAAACACACGATCAGAGGAACTTTGGACGAAGATAGAAAGAAGCAACACGAAGACACAAATACAAAAATAACACGAAGACACAAATACAGAAATAACATGAAGACTCAAACACAAAAATAACACGAAGACACAAGCACAAAAGATAACACGAAGACACAGGAAGACGACTCAAGAACGAGGACGACACGGGCTGAAAACAACTCGAAGACGAAAACAGAAACCGACACGAAGTGTGGTCACAAAGCAAGAAAGACACGGGGTCTAGGAAAAACAACACGAGGACAGAAGACAGGAACGGCTACAATGACACGTGATAAAACAGTGAAAGCAGGAAAACGACTCGAGTAACTACAGTAAATGACACGAAAACACAAGAGCAAAAATAAAACGGATGACTCGAGATGAGCAACTAAATACTGAAGAAACGACACGAGGTTCACTGGAAAACGACTCGAAGTTCATCAGAACAAATCGAGCTGCTTCAGTAAACAGCACGAAGACAATCAACAAACATAGTTGGAACAACACGACGTATAAAAGGACAACACGAAGTGTAGTAAACACAAACAACACGAGGTATGAAAGGAACAATACGGACATACAAGGTACTACCTCATAGCAGTTTTCCTGTTAATCATGGAAATTTCAAATGCATAACATTACGCAAGATATTTGATTAAAATGACAATATTTAACATAGTGATGCTCATCATCAAAACACTAGGAAAGTCACAACCAAGACAGCTGTGAACAACAAGGCATGTTGTACAGACTTCAATCAATATGCATCAGACGACTGTGTATGAACTTGAAAGCCCAATGTGCAGACTTCACGTGAAAGCCCAATGTGCAGACTTGAGCTATGCAAGCTACAATGTCGATGTATGGACTTTGTGAATGTTCAGACTTGAATGCTCGACCAGTGTACAGACTTGCAGAGCCGACCCCAATGTATAGACTTGAGGAATTGAAGCCAATTTACAGACTTGTCGACTGGCTCAGCAATGTATAGACTTGGCGAACCACGGTCCAATGTATAGACTCAATGAACTACAACATGAACATATCAGCAGAGAAGCAATGCACAGAATAGAAATCAAGCACAAGCCAATATATCACAGCATGACTCAAGCATACACGTGCATTCTTCACAATTCAGACATGGCACAATCATGCAATCTCCCACAGAATAGATCAGACATATTCAAGACAAAGTGGTGACTCAATTATGTTGCTATCATTAAAACACCACATCATCAACAAAGCACAAGGGGCACAACAATCTCCCCCTTTTTGATGATGGCAACATAATGAGTCACACTGACTCATCAAACTATTCTCCCCCTTTGACATAATCAAAAAGAAGGGAAATGGTTTGATAGTCAAATGCAGCACATAAATGCAGAGAATGAGTCATGGTTCCAAAAAAAAAATGAAGATCTCCCTTATGACAATGAAACAGCTCTCCCCATATCAACATGCAAGATTGACTACTCTCCCCTTAGATGTGAATAAACCATAACCCCCCCTGAAGCATAGGAATGGACTCTGGTTATCCAATAAATCAATCTGAAAACAGCCATTACAAAGAATCTGAATTCTGGTGAAAATACCACATAATCAGAACTTATTGCAGAACAAGATGGAAGATTCCAACAGTGTGGAGAGAAATGCATCTCAGGAGTCAATCTGAAATTCACCACCATAAGGATTCTGAAGTTCAGAAGGCTGCAAGTGAACAAGGTAATAATGGGAGTGGCACTTCACAATTGTATGGTCAAAAAAAATGCGGATGGAATCAGTCAACTGATAAGAGAGGAGTTGACTATACAGTTTTTGTTGATCATGCATGAATCTGATCATGAGGGATTTGAATGCATACATCACTTCAATAAGTCTTAAAAGATGTAGACTCTTCTATCATAAGGAGTTATGAAGTGGCAACTTAACCAATCTGATTTAATTTTGATGTATACCAACTTTGCCAAATTAAACTCAATACTCATATCTGAATCCAAGTTTTAATAAAAGAGAACCAAATAGTCAGAAAAACACTCAAATAACAATCATCTTTTATCTTACACATATGATCTCAATTGCACCTTTGAAAAATACACAGGTTAGTACTGAAGTTAAACACTTTTTCAAGAACTTGAGTTGACAGATTTTTCAAGATAATTTTATTTGAAGCACATTATATTTTTCCTGAGCAATTTAAGTTGATCATCACCTTTTTACATGAGGCACAACAAGTCTTAGTTGAAGTGACCCAGTTACTCAGTGTGATAACTGGCATTGTCTCTCACTTTGAGAGCAGAGTTAGCAATATGAGTGTCTTTTTACATGAGAAGACACCTTTATCAGAGGCCAGACTCCCCAGCTACTCAACACAAATAAGCTATTGCTCTGTCAGGTTTTGTTTCACTAAATTTTTATCAGTGATAACTGTGGCACCTCATGACATGAGTTACTTTATTTCATTGATAAAGAACTCAGTTTCTCAGTGACCGAGTCATTGCTCTGAATTCACAATTTTTCATTTAGTCAACTTTTTCAAGTTAATGTTTAACCACAACACTCACTCTATGTATCTCTACCAAAGTAGCCTAGATTTCAAATTTCCAGATATCAGATGACTTTAAGGATTACATGACACAAGAGGTTAAAGTTTATTAAACCTTATCATTCAAATATTTTCAATTCATTTAATTACAAAGCTGAGAATACATTAATCTTATATCAGTCTGATTCAGTGATAATTCTTAAACCCATATGATAGGAGTTTCTACCACAATCTCAGACTGAATTGCATGACATGCAGCTTAAGTTCCTCAGATCAGAAAATTAAGTTTAGCTGACCAACAAATCAATAGTAGACTCAATTCAGTCACACCAGCTGAGAAGAATGTGAAGGGTGAGTATAGGCTGGTGCAAGAGTAAATTAGCAATAGAGAAGAGCAACAGAAGAGATTTTTATCATCAGACAGTAGCTGAGTCTGGAATACAGACTGTCAGCTATTTTAGAGATACCAGCAGAGAATATAGTTGAATAGCGCATAGTCAAGAGAATGAATCAGGTTACTTAAACAGAAGGAGTTCCTGAGGTGAAGAAGATATGAAATAGGAATGCTCCCCCTGTCTAAGTGCAGTGAATTTCTTTTTAGATTTTTCAAAATTTTATGATATGCACTAACCTGCTCTATATGAGAACTAGACCCATGGTACTAGGTGGAGGACTCGGTCCAAGGACCACCTGACACATGGCAGTAGCATCCAGACATACTCCATATGCCCTTCAGCACTGTTCCATTTAATATATCATGATGGTCATGCAAATGACATATGCAGTGCAAAGCAATCTCATTTATTTAGTGCAAACCACAGCATGAGAAGAGCATCAAAAGTCAACCACGCAAAACAACAATTTCAGATAGTGAAATTAAAACAGACAAATCAGCATTTTCAGATTATGAGATTTAAACAGAGTTCAGAACTGACCTGAAATGTAGAATCCTGGGGTTTCCTTTTTAAGTGCCTTGACGAAATTACCCCTTTTATTTCTCTCACCAAGGCACACCTGCAACATATCAATCAATATGATCTTGCAGGGACCCAAGCAGTCTTGGGTCCTGCACTACCCCTATCAGGTGTTCTAAACATTCTTTTTGCAACATTATCATCAAATTCCATAAAAGAACAATCAGACATGGAATGTCCAAAATTTTCACAATAATAACATGAAACAACAGATTGTTTGGTCCTATGATGCTTCTCAACAGGAGCATGAGACCTATGACCATAAGCATTAAATGTTCTGTTATATGTATGAAATTTTGACTTACCATTACCTGCCCACCAGCATTCAGAAGTTCGGTGGTCAGGTTTTCCACATTCAAAGCATACAGGTGTCTTTCCTTTAAAAACAGATTTATTTCTGCCAAGAGAATTTCTATTTGAAGGGAATTCAACAAATTTTGAAGTAAAATGATTTCCCTGAGCATACCAGCAGTCCTTGACTGCATGCCCATACTTACCGCATTCAAAGCACCTTGGGTGTTTACCTCTTGAACCATTATATCCCCATGAAGTCCTAAACCAACACTCAACAGCTTTATGACCACGTTTGTTACAATTATAACAAATGATGTGTTGGTTTGAAGCATACATGTTTCTTTTGGGGTGATGATGAACAGAAGACCTAGCATGCATTTTATCATCTTGTTTCATGAAGAAACAGGCATCTATGAAATGACCATGCCTGCCACAGTAATGACAAGATGTATCGGACTTCCTAATAGCATGATTTTTACCAAATGAATTTCTCGAATGCAATGTTTCACTTGCATGCCCATCTTCAATCAACAATCTGCAATCATCCATTACATGGCCTACCTTGCCACAATAATGGCATGAAACACTCTTATCAAATGCATACGGATAATTAATTGAGCTATGAGCAGTATGCATTGAGTCATCAGATGCAGTATAGGTAGCAGATTTAAAGACACAAGTATGAACATGTTTATCCTTGTTTTTCTTACCATTTTTGCTCATTTGTTTACCCTTGTTCACAACTTTTATTAGTTCTTCATTTTTCTGGGCCTTGAATTGGAAAACAGATGATGTAGATGTTTTAGGAGGCCCAGAGCAGCTTGCAATGTCAGAGCTGCGAACAAAAGTAGTGTACAACTTTTTCTTAACAGATTTTTCAATTTGGGATTTGCATCCTTGCTCTCCACTTGATTTAGTGGCGTTATCACACAAAGGAACATTCATTTTTTCTTTTCCCTTGGTAGATTTAGACATGGAACGAACAAGTTTACTTATTTCGGATTGCAGAGAACAAATTTTGAGTTCTGAATTAGTCAAGTCTTCCTCACATGAGATAATTTGTCTCTGCATGACATCATTCAAATTTTTAACAATTTCTAGTTCCTGTTTCAGTTTCAATTCATTCTCAAATTGAATTTCCTTATCAAGCATTAAAAGCTTCTCAGACATAGTAGAGTTCAGTAGCTTCAGCTCTTCATTTTCCTTTCTTATTTGTTCATTCTGAACCAGTTCATCAATTAGGATTTGATCTTTTCCTAGTGAATTCAGCTCATTCTTTAGTTCAGAAATTTTATCAGTAAGTTCATTATTTTTGTTTTTCAGCACAGAAATGTGTTCTTTATGCTTGTCAAGTTCAGCTTGATTTTCTTGTTGGAGCCTTTTAGCCTTTTCATTTTCAAGTTTCAGTTGATTCATTTCTGAGCCTGTATTTCCAGCTTCTTCCAATTGCTTCTTATAGTTCTGAATATCAATCAGATAAGCATCATGAGATTGTTTCAATTTTGAATAATTTTCACATGAAAAATCAGAACAATTTTGATCAATCTTTTTCTTTAGTCTTTTATTTTCAGATTTTACTTTTCTATATTTTTCATACAATTCAGCATACATTTCATTTAAATCATCAAAAGTCATTTTGTCAGAATCAGATTCAGAATTTACCTGGTCTTCTTCTTCATTGTTTGAAGTGCTTCCTCTTGCCGTTAGACATTTCTGGTTCTCATGCAATGTGATCACTGAATCCCAGATTTCCTTCGCAGTCCTACATGTAAGAATAGAGGAAATGACATTAGCATCTACAGCATTCTTCAGAATGTCCCGAACTCTTATATTCTCACTGTTCAGTTGTTTATCCTTCTGGGACCATTTATTCTTCTCTCGAGGCAAAACATGTGGACCATGTTCAACGAGAACCCACAGTTTTGGATCTATAGAGTTTATAAAACCACATAGACTGCGTGACCATTTCTTGAAGTTAGAACCATCAAAAACTGTAGGTGATGCCATTATAAATCAATCGAATAGACTCAGATCAATGAGCTAGAAAGCGATATCAGAAGAATGCACCACACTGGAACTGTAAAGCATGAAATCAAATCAGCAGGATCCTCTGCAGATCGTTGGATCTGGAAGTCAGAGACCGCTCTGATACCAATTGATAGGTTCGGTGCAAGGATTCAGAGGGGGGGTGAATGAATCCCACCCTTAAAAACTTTTCGCTCAATAAGAGACTAGAACATTATCAAATGCAAGATGGACAGTCTGAAGAACAAATTGAATTTTCTTTTAAACCAATGAGCAAATATATATAAGGCTCACCTAAATAAGCAACTAGCAGAAGCAGAAGAATGCAATCAACTCTCGGCACGGATAGAGACAAGAATGCATAAAGCAATCTGTGAAGGGGGGTAGAAGATAGGGAACAAACGCACAAGCCCAATCACACAGCACAGAGGATTTTTAGGTGGTTCGGTCACCAAGACCTACATCCACCCCTCACTCCCAACCGGAGTGAGGATTCCACTAGCAACGCTAGCACAGCAGATTCAGTCTGCAAACACTTGCTGCCAAACAGCTTGACTAGGGGAACAGCCTCCCCTCTTCCTCCAGACCGGAGGGACAGCCCAAGTGACTCCCAGCCACTTGGAAACCAGAGACCGAAGTCTCTCTTCCTCCAGACCAGGAGGGAACCCACCAGTGACTCCCCGTCACCAGCAAACCAGAGGTCGAAGACCTCTCTTCCTCCAACCGGAGGGACTCCTGGACTTGCAATCCACAAGCCCAGAACCGGAGATCAGATCTCCCTTCCTCCAAACCGGAGGGAACACACAAGTGACTTCCAGCCACCTGCAAACTAGAGGTCGCAGACCTCTCTTCCTCCAGACCAGGAGGGACCCGACCTCAGTCCAGAGGATCGGAAGTAAAACGCTAACCAAATGAAAAAAGGAAAAATAAGAAAAGAAAAATACACAGCGATCAGAAAGCTGTAAAGAAAGATAACACAGATGTGGCTCGCATGGAGCTGACTGGCCTGGATTTGATCCACGGTCCAGTAGACAGATCTTCAGGTAAGCTTTTCTTCCTCTTCTCTTCTCTCTCACTTTCCTTTTTCTCTTAACCCTCACGAACTCTCTAACTCTCTCTTTCTCTTCTTCTCCTTCTTCTCTTTCTTTTCTTTTTCTTTCGCAGGCTCTCTCTGTCTCTTCTCTTCCCTTCTTCTTCTGCTTTCTACTGCAGCTCTTTTCTTCTTCTGCTCTCTCACTCTCTCGATCTCTGCTCCTCTATTTTCTTCGGCTCACGCTTCTTCTATTTCTTCTTCTTCTCTTTTTCTTCCTCTTTTCCTTTTCTGGATCGAAGGGCTTTCTGCTCTCCAGGCTCCTTCTTTGATCAATCTTCATCTGTTGGATGAAGGCTTCCTTTTATAAGCAGCAGCCAGCAGGAGGGCAGCACTGGGCGCGTGTGGCTTCCACATTTCCCGCCCAGAACTTGTGGCCACGTGTCAGTCTCTCAGCCAACTTCAGCACACGTGTCACAATCCTGTCTGCCCTTCCAGCCTCGGATCACGTGCCGCCCAGTCACTGGGGAATATTCTTCCTCGGACCACCTTCTTCTTTTTGTTTTTCTTCTTCTCCTGCAAAGAAATTAAAACCATTAAAACTCAGGGCCACAAGAACTAAAACTGCATGAGGTATGTGATAGCAATACGAGATGCACTAGATGACTACAGCACGAAATAAAGAGAGAATGACACGAGGTCAGATGAGAACAGCACGAGGTGAGAAGGAAATAACCACGGAGTGAAACGATAGAAACACACGATCAGAGGAACCTTGGACGAAGATAGAAAGAAGCAACACGAAGACACAAATACAGAAATAACATGAAGACTCAAACACAAAAATAACACGAAGACACAAGCACAAAAGATAACACGAAGACATAGGAAGACGACTCGAAAACGAGTACGACACGGGCTGAAAACAACTCGAAGACGAAAACAGAAACCGACACGAAGTGTGGTCACAAAGCAAGAAAGACACAGGGTCTAGGAAAAACAACACGAGGACAGAAGACAGGAACGGCTACAATGACACGTGATAAAACAGTGAAAGCAGGAAAACGACTCGAGTAACTACAGTAAATGACACGAAAACACAAGAGCAAAAATAAAACGGATGACTCGAGATGAGCAACTAAATACTGAAGAAACGACACGAGGTTCACTGGAAAACGACTCGAAGTTCATCAGAACAAATCGAGCTGCTTCAGTAAACAGCACGAAGACAATCAACAAACATAGTTGGAACAACACGACGTATAAAAGGACAACACGAAGTGTAGTAAACACAAACAACACGAGGTATGAAAGGAACAGTACGGACATACAAGGTACTACCTCATAGCAGTTTTCCTGTTAATCATGGAAATTTCAAATGCATAACATTACGCAAGATATCTGATTAAAATGACAATATTTAACATAGTGATGCTCATCATCAAAATATTAGGAAAGTCACAACCAAGACAGCTGTGAACAACAAGGCATGTTGTACAGACTTCAATCAATATGCATCAGACGACTGTGTATGAACTTGAAGACCCTTAGTCAATGTATAGACTTCAAGTGGAGACCAATGTGTAGACTTCACGTGAAAGTCCAATGTGCAGACTTGAGCTATGCAAGCTACAATGTCGATGTATGGACTTTGTGAATGTTCAGACTTGAATGCTCGACCAGTGTACAGACTTGCAGAGCCGACCCCAATGTATAGACTTGAGGAATTGAAGTCAATTTACAGACTTGTCGACTGGCTCAGCAATGTATAGACTTGGCGAACCACGGTCCAATGTATAGACTCAATGAACTACAACATGAACATATCAGCAGAGAAGCAATGCACAGAATAGAAATCAAGCACAAGCCAATATATCACAGCATGACTCAAGCATACACATGCATTCTTCACAATTCAGACATGGCACAATCATGCAATCTCCCACAGAATAGATCAGACATATTCAAGACAAAGTGGTGACTCAATTATGTTGCTATCATTAAAACACCACATCATCAACAAAGCACAAGTGGCACAACACCGCCTTCATCACAGCTGATTCTTACGCAATAACTATTCTTCTCCACGTCTGCTAAGCTGCCTGGATCCCTGTGTGCCCCCTTGCATAATGATAAACTAGAGTTTATTTGAACTTTTTTGTCAGCATTCATACGCTGGATAATGAAATTAGTCAGAATATAGAACAAATTGTTCCTGGCCACTATTGAATGTTTTAATTCTTCCATCACGCAAAGAGTAAATTGCCGCCTCAATGTACGAGCTTACCTCAGGAAATGAGGCTGCATTTTTTACTCAAACTATCACAGCCCAGAGTTTGCATTATGAAGTTCACCGGCCAATGACCGTGGAATGCACCCTTGCCTAGTTGAATTTGGGGTTCTCGTCCTGCACCCTTTAGAGTGTAGGGCAATCGCTTGTCACCTTGGCAGGGGAAGGGACCTCGTATTCTTGATAAACGGCTGATTTTGTGAATGGCTCAATGTTTGTTGGTTGCTATTCGTTTGTCCACGAATGCAAAAAAGAGTTTCATGGTTCCCTTCTCCGTTTTGCTTGTTGCCAAAGTTTGTTGATTCCATTTCACGTCATTTCAGGTTTTCAACACTTACGGATCTATGGGTAATGCTGCACTGCTTCTCAGATACGGATTTACAGAACCTGACAACCCATTCGATATTGTCAACATTGATCTTGACCTGGTACTTCAATGGTGCACTACTTCATTCTCTGGTCGTTTTGCTAGAGCCAGATTGTCATTGTGGAGGCGGCTGAACTACTCTGGCTGCACAAGTCAGAACTCCGAATACTTTGAAATTGCATCAGATGGGGAGCCGCAGTTTGAGCTGATTGTGCTTCTCTTTATCATTTTCCTACCCGAGGGAGCACATCAGAAGCTGAGTTATGCCACGAATCATTTTGAGGATGACGATGATGCCACTGAGATAATCATGGCGAACACGAGCAATGGAAGGAACACTTGTAAAAGGCCTGTGAATGGTAATGAATTCCTTTTGACAGGGAATGTTTGTGGTGCCCTGGTTGCACTTGCAGATATCAGGGAAAGTCTGTATGGCTCAGATTCCTCGGAAGATGATTTGGGTAGATTGAAAAGATGTTGCCCTGTGAATGAGAGGAAGTTGTATCATTCCTTGGTACTCCGCCTGTGTGAGATGAAAATCTTGCAGAAGCTCAGAGCTTATGCTTCAAGACAAGGTAAGATGAACAGAAAGGAAATAAAAGGAGCTAGAAAATGTTTCTAGAGGAAATTATCCTCCCCATTATTTGCATGATTTGATTGTTGTCTCAAATCTCCCTACTTTGTTTCTATTCTTTTTCCCACTTTTTTTAAAGGAGGATCAGTCACCGTTCTTATTCATTGCCTCACATGTTGGTTGCAGCATTGCCTCGACCAAAAGAAAAATGTACTTTGCTGATGTATGGTGTTACGTTTAAATTTGCTGATGTGTATTTTTGATGCTGTCCTGTCACGTTTTTTTTTTCTTTCACAAGGAACTCCCTTGTGCGAGTACATTTGGGTGGGCAGAAGGTAGGCGTTTGGTTAATAAGTATTGCACTCAGTAAGCTGTGTTTGGTCCATTCTAGGAATTCATTCTATCTGGTGCCTCCCTTCCATGGCTCGGTGTTCGGTCTGGGGGTGATACACTTAACACCTATTCGTTGTGAGTTTTGAATATCTGCAAGGTATTTAAAGGCCATGTCATCTAGGGCGGCTTTGACATCCGGTTGCGGTCATTTTTTCCCTGACCTTTTCTATTCTTCCGCTAATGCTTCTCCTATTTTCCTTTATCCATTTCCCCTTTACTCTACCTTGTTGCTTACAAAAGACGAGAAAATGAGAAAGATAAGGGAAAACAGAGAGATATTTCAAATAGAATCTTTCTCCAAATTCCAATGCTAACTAAAGTTCTAAAGTTAAAGTTAAATCCTCCACGTTAGTTCACATGAAGCTCCTAAAAAAGTCACATGTTACCCATATGCGAAATAAAATACTTGTAATTTGTACAACTTTTTGTACAACTTCTGCCAACGTCACTCTGCATATAAAGCTCGACTAATATCACTCAGTCGACCAGGCTCGGCTAACAACACTCGGCTGGATCAGAATTGGCTAACAACACCACACTTTCGATACGTGATATCTTTAGCTAATTAAATGGCGGAATCTCAAAAATTGCTCAACATAAAAGTAGTAGATAATTAAATTATCTTTCTAATTTTATTTCATTCAGATAATATTACTATGTGACACACGTGGAAGCGATGAGAAATGCATATAAAATAAATGTTTGGGAGGCCATAGGAATGTAACTTGATGAGGGCCGATGTGTGATGCAAGCGTGCTAAACAAATTTTGACAATGACCTGTAGAACAAAAAACACGTGGTATCAAGATGACACATAGTACGTGTGTGATCCGATGTGTGTGTGCGCATTTACTACTATTTGGGTAGCGTGCACAAGTTGGGTTCTGCGGGTGTGGGTGTATCAGGTGATTGTAAAGTTCGAGTACATGACGTCTCCTCATCGACCGCAAATAGTCAATGTTTATTTATATCGGATGTAATCTAAGCACCTTTGTTTCTGTTGCTGAAAAGAGAACTGGGGACCTGGAGGACGTGACGTCGGGAGGGCTTAACGCGAGCTACCGCGACGAAGCACCAGCCACACAACAGGGATTAGTGGAGGTAGGGAGACCGATCTCAGTTTAGGCACTGGAGGGGACATGGACTCCAAATTTGTAAAAGCGAGGCATGGGCTCAGAGGGTGAAGCACCAAACACTTGGTCGACATGGAGTTGGTAGGTATCGGCTCGAGGGCAGAGCGACTAACACTGCCACCGTAAGGAGCAGGCATGTGCTAGCTCGGGTGAGGAGCAGTTGACACTGGCTTAGCAAGGAGCAGACATGTGCTGGCTCAGGTGTGGAGCGGCTGACACTGGCTCACCAAGAAGCAGGCATGTACTGGCTCAAGTATGGGGTCTGTTTCGTTGGTGGGGGTGTGGACCGGGCTGTGAGGTGGACGACAACACGACATACAATGTCGAGACTGGGAGCTGGTTGAGACGAAAATCAGCTCCCTGACTGGACTTCATTGATATATGTTGTAAAAGGTGTCACATGGGGCGTTGAAAGCCCGATTACAAGTCGTGCGCAAGCTGTGAGACGATTTCGCCATTTATGTCGGTTCCCGGGTCATTGCATTGCCACACATGTATTTCCGCCATTATACATAATGTCCATCGAGGGGCTCGTGATTCGGCTAGACGTCGCTTGAGGGGTGTCTGTGTAATATACTCTCAGCGTGTATTTGCCGATCAGATCATCGAGCGAAGAGACAGCTTGCAAGTCCCTTGATGTGTGTCGCGTCCATTAGTCGCATGTTCGTACATTATCTGCATGCAACATGTTGTCCGTGTTTTCGTGTTTTTGCATGTTGTGCCCTTTGGGCTCCCCTAGGAAGATTTATAGACCCAAAATCGGCTAAAGGGGTACTTGGTCCGGTTGAGAACCTCAGGGGAGGCACCTAGACTGATTAAAGCCCTCAGGGGGCTACTTGGACTGGTTCGGACCCTCACAGGGGGTACCTGGTCCAGTTGGAAGTGTTAGAATTAAACAGTGTGGCAGGGCATCATCATGGCAACAATCGGACATTAACATATAAATGGCAAACCATAGCACAAGTACATATGGGAATGGTTCAATTAAGGACGACCATGAAATAAGATTAATAAGCATGATGATAGAGTAAAGCATGATAATAAAGCAATTAATATGAAATACATGATATAAAGTAGAAGCGTCTCAAAGAGACTCCCCTTAGAGAAGATATCGCCTCCACTAGAACGGTGCGACGAAAATGGCGATCTTCCCTCAGGATACGACTACCAACGCGAGATTCTTAAGCGCACTCTCAAGAATCTCGTAAACATGTTATGTGAGGAACCTAGATCTCTTCGTAAGAAAAGTGCAAAGGTTGAAGAGCATGCACCAAACACCGCAGAAAAAGGGCCTCTAGAGAACAGTAGTACATGACGACATCTGAGTGTGCGAACAACGATGAGGAAGACGAAGTCCCACGCACAGTGAGCGGCAAAAACACGGCGAGGAGGGCGACGGCGGCGAACCGTGGCCGCGATAGGGAGATGAGAGAGAGAGAGCCAACACGCAAGCGATTCCTCTGGGAAGTAAAAAGCACAGACAAGATAACCCGTGATTAGGAAAATGCTAATCACCCCTTTTGTGCCCACGCCCGTGACAGTTCGCCTCCAAACTGCCAGTTCGGAGACCCCTCTTTCTCTCCAAGAGAGGGTAAAACAGCAAAAAGAATTCCAAAAAAGTGCCAGTGCAAGCCGGTTGGACCCACCTCTCTCACACGCGCGTGCGCCCAGCCCGGCCCGACCCGACGCATGCGTGCGTATGATAGGATCTAGCACACCTCCACTATTGTCTATAAGACATAGTCAAGGGGGCCCTAGGAAATATAAGGTCCCCTCACCTCTTTATGTTTTCCAATACGGGACTAAAATCTCCATACAAAACACAACTCTTGAGGTAGTGCCCTTTGAAAAAATCTTTGAGTTTCCCTTTCTTATGTGTGCTCCCAAACATCTTCAACCCAACATTCCTTCATAAACTCAAGATTTGTTCAAAGGGAATATACACAAAGAGAAATGTAACATATCATGCTTTCAGTAAAGGTATCTTTCGGGTTTGAACCTTTATCTTAGTGTTCCAAATTTCACCCTCACAGAAACGAAGTGAATTAAATCTTGAACTTGATTCTTTATGTGAGAGTTATTTATTGGAAAATAACATGATATAAGGCTTCATGGGTAGCAATATGTGTAACTGGCACTTTTAAAGGCCATGTGCCATATCCTAATTCATGAGTAGCAATATGTGTAACTGGCACTTTTAAAGGCCATGTGCCCTATCCTAATTCATGACTACTTTTAGGAATAACCCAATTCCTTAACTGCGGCCTCAGTAATACTCGTTAGGTGGGCTTCTCCAAGGATGCACTACCAACATCCTGCCTTACCAGGCTTGAACCCATTAAAAGTATATAACTTAACCATAACTTGCAGTAACAGGCACTAGCTTGTTTAGGATTGCAGGGGAGGAACTCAGATACAAAGTATCTAACTGAATAAGTGCCTTCCAGTCCTCTCAGCAGCTTGTTATTACCACACTGAACCTTCTTTGTAGGATCTCTACTCAGTAGGTTGGGTTGCCACTGCAGGAGAACAGTTGATGAGTTTCAGTGCCATCACCATCCTAAACTTTTGGACTTGATTTTTATTTAGTCCTTTAGTCAGAGGATCAGCTATATTGTCCTTGATACCGACAAAATCCACAGCTATCACTCTCCGAGACACTAATTCTCTTACAGATTTAAGTCTGAGTTGAATATGTCTCCTTTCCTTTTGATTGTACTTTGAACTTTTGACCTTTGCAATTGTGGTCATGTTATGACAATGCACAGAGATTGCAGGTATAGGCCTACTCATCAGGGGAAGTTCAGAAAGAAGATCCCTGATCCATTCAGCCTCCATACCAGTAGTATCCAAAGCATACAACTCAGCCTCAAAAGTAGACCGAGACAAGATGGTTTGTTTAGTCGACCTCCAGGCGACTACACCACCTCCTAGGGTAAAGACATACCTGTGACACCATTGCTCCCTGAGTTTTCAACTATCCATCTTGCATCACTACATCCCTCAAGAACAATAGAGAATTTCCGAAGATGCAAGCCTAGGGTCATAGTACCTTTTAGATACCTCAGCACCCTATCCAAGCCTTTCCAGTGAGAACGACCAGGACAACTTGTGTATATACTGAGTTTAGTCACAGCATATGAAATGTCTAGTTTAGTACAGTTTGTTAGATACATTAAGCTTCCTATGACCTGGGAATACCGCAATTGAGACATATGATCACGACTCTTGTTCTTGCAATATATTCTAGAAGGATCATAGGGTGTGCAGATAACTTTACAATTCTGATAGTCAAATTTCTCTAAAATTTTATCAACATAGTGTGATTGAGAAATTACTATCCCTCCAGCTGATCTAGTAAGAGTCAGCCCTAGAATTACATTTGCATCACCCATATCCTTCATTTCAAATCTGCTACTTAAGAATGATTTGATCTCAATTATAATTCTCAAATTGCTTCCAAACAACAAGATATCATCTACATATAGGCATAAAATTACATATTCATTACCCTTAACTTTGTGATAGACACACTTATCAAACTCAGTGACTATAAAGCCAAATGACATGATAGTCATGTCAAATTTTTTATGCCATTGCTTAGGGGCTTGTTTCAAACCATACAGAGACTTAATAAGTCTACAAACTTACTTTTCACTACCTGGAGCCACAAATCCTTCAGGCTGGTATATATAAATCTCTTCATCAAGATCACCATTAAGAAAGACAGTCTTGACATCCATTTGATGGACAGTTAGATTATATAAGGAAGCCAGTGCTACAAGCACCTTGATTGTGGTCATCCTAGTGACAGGGGAATAGGTATCAAAATAATATATTCCCTCCATTTGTTTGAAGCCCTTAGCAACTAACCTAGCTTTATACTTGTCAGTAGTACAATCTGGCTTGAGCTTCTTTTTAAAGACCCATTTGCATCCAATGATATTTGAACCAGGAGGAGGATCAACTAATTCCCAAGTGCCATTAGCAAGAATGGAATCAATTAATGGCATCCTTCCAATGCCTAGCTTCAGGTGAAGCCATAGCATCTCAAAAGGTTGGGGGGTCACCCATGATTTGATAAGTGACAAATTCACTTCCATAATCCTTGACAACCCTTTGTCTTTTACTCCTTCTTGGTTCAACCTCTTCCTGATCACTAGTATCAGGATGAGGTCCGGATGCATCAGTCCCCACATTTGTCATTCTTTCCACATGTTTTGGAATAGAATCAGATGTAGAGACTATAGTCTCAGAAGATAGATGTTGAGGCACCCCAGTCTTCATGGTGTAGATCCTAAGAAATCCACTTAGACAAATAGAAATAATGAATAAATAAGCAATGTAAGGCACAAATAAGCACGAGGTGCTAAGATGGAGTTTGTGATCGCCAGAGACGCGAGGTCTCAAAATATAATAATGAAAAGCATGGAGGGATCGCGAAAAATACCTTGAAACGCGGGGATTGTGAGTGCTCCTTTCTCTTCTAGATCGGCCGGCCGATGAAGAGAGTTCTTCAATTTGATTACCCTTGTAAAACAATCAAACACGAATAAAGAATATGGAATTAGAACATGGTGAGTGTAGCATCAAGTTCTTAATAGGATGAGCATGAAAAATTGATTATGAACACACCTTAAGGGTGGTTGCCCTTAAACCCCTATGCAAAAGGGTGGGGGAATATGAATGATATGAATGTAAATAAAAATGATGAAAGGTGTGCAAGAGTGCACTGTGGGAAAAGACTCAACGTGGTTGAGTGATATGAAATTATTAACAGGATCATGCATGCATAAAATAAGAAGAATAAAAACAGAAGATAGAATAACGGGAAGCAAGGGGGAGCTGTGCTGTTGGCTTTGATGCTCGATGGTGGAGGTAGCCTTTCAAGAGGATGAAAGCATGAAACGTATAGGCTCCTCCTTTAGCCAATGCAGCATCAACACCTCCTGCGTGAAGGTTAGAAAAGAAAAAAAAAAGAAAACAGAGAAAACGGGAAGAAGAAGAACGTCGGAAAGGAAGAGGGAGGTCCCAAAAAAAAAACAATAGAGCCACAAAGCTCTATTAATAGGATCGAATCACATAGAATGATAAGAATGGGCAAGAGCCCAAGGAGGGAATGATAAGAATGGGCAAGAGCCCAAGGAGGGAAGGATAAGAATGGGCAAGGGTGACCAAACGAAGCAGGGACTCTCTGGGAAAGGGCTGCGTTCGTTTAGAACCCGAAAGGTGAAACACGACCTGAACAAGGGCGTCAATTCAAGAATTGACGACCTACCAGAAGGCGTTATTAAAAACACGACTTAGATAAGGACGTTAATTCAAAATATTCAAAATAGGGTTAATTTTCATTTCTTAATATTATTTTTCCATTTTTAGGTGGAGGTGCATCTCAATGTGCTGATTCCAAAGACTATTTTTGCGTATTTTTCTGACACCCGGAAGGCCACCAAATCACCTCTGGAATGAGGTTGAAAATAATATTAAAATAATCAACTGGAAAGTGACGCCCGTGCCATATGTCGTTAATTTAATTTTTTTTAATTTTTATTTTATTTAAAATAAAGGTAACGTCCTATTCTTGATCGTTAATTCTAAAAGATTCCGAAAAAACTTCAAAAAATTCTAGAAAAATGAGAAATTGAGAGAAATGGACGCCCTCACTATATGTCGTTAATTTCCTTTTATTTTCTTTTAATTTTCTTAAAAAGAAATGACGCCCCTCTTCAAGTCGTTATTTCTGAAAAATTCATAAAAATAGAGAAAAATGCCCAGAAAATCTAGAAACATTCAGAAAAATAGAAAAAAATAAGAAAAGGGAGAAAAAAGGGAGAAATCCAAGAAAAGTGAGAAAAACCACTCAAACAAAGGTAATTTGAGGGTCAAATTGGGGCATTACAAGGTAATATGAGATGTGCTCACAGTAACGTCAATTTTGGCGTGTCTACAGCTGCCCCGCCTTGGCGTCTGCTTTGCAAGGGAGCTGAGCAAACTGAAAAGTAGATGTCAAGGTGTGATGAGACACGCAATCAACATCATTTGATGAGAATTGAAATCAAAAGCTCGAGATGAAGCAATCTCGGGAAATTCAATGAAATCAACGATGTTTGGATAAAAGGGGGAGTGTGCACGCGGGCACGAAGGAGATAAAAGAAGATGATCAACTTCCAGCGCGGTGGAAGTACCCCAGGTCACAAACCTGCAGGCTTCACCATTGGGGAGCGGTTACCAGCTAATGTGGACGTGCCGCAGCCAAGGTGGATCAAGGGAAAATGATTGAAATAAGATGATAGAAATCCAAACAAGGAGCTTTCGAGAAAATGACCCAAAACGGCGACAAAACGAACTGAGGATTCCAATTCGGCATGGAATATCTCATATCTCGGAAAATAGAGATCAATTTTAACCCTCAAAAGTAGCTTATCAGAGTGATTTTTCAACAGTTGTTTCAAATTCCTACATGAATGCATGCTGGGTTTAAAGGGAAAAATTAAATCAAACAAAAATATAAGATAATCAAGGATAATATTGTTAAACTGTCCAGACTGAGTCAAGAAACCCATTCTGCGAGCTGATACTAAGCCGAAGCCCGTTTATCCACGCACCAACTCACAAAAGGGAACCATCGTCCCCAGTCTTGGACGGCTCAACGGCCTATCCGTATGACTAAGACTTCTATGGAATCATCATTATTTTTGATGAAGGGGAACTCAAATTCCAGATTTACCAAAGTCACAAGGTCCTTGATATAATCTAGTAGCGTATGTAACATATTGTAGAATGCATATAGGGAGAGATGGTGATAGCAATGAGCATATGGGGAACTGAGATGAAATAATGTGCAAACACCGTGGGGCTTGGATGTTGATGATGTCCAGTCAGTGGGACCAAGAGCTTCTTAGCCTGCGCTCAAAAATTCATCAGCCAAGATAAAAGATAACAAGCAATTAAAGCATTTAAGCATAGCAATCAAAGCATGAATCAAAGCATCAATAGCATGTATATGGCATGAATAGCACGAATTAAATCATGGCATTGCAAATCATCATTGTTTGTTGTTGTTTCATCATGAGGAAGATAATTTTGGCTAATCAAGATTTGGAGTTGAATGATCAGAATGATAATGCCCAGTGGCAGAATTGACCAAGAGAAATCAGCAGGAGTTGATTGAAAGATCTGGAGATGAATAATCAGGAGATATGAGGAAATGATAATCAAAATGCCCAGGGTGGCACGTCATGAGAATATTGGGAAGAATCAATAGATTGATAGCAATAAGTAGAGAGAGGACTCATCCCGTGCTCTTGGTCCTTGCAAAGTTGTTCCTACAAAACACCATCAAACAATACAATGCAATCTTTATGGAGTTTTTTTTTGAAATATGTAAATTTTTATGAGTTTTGAAAAAGATATTCAAATTTTTATGAATTTTATCAATATGCAATTTTTTGTGGGTTTTAGGAAAAGATATTCAAATTTTTATGAAGTTTTGAGAAAGATATTCAAATTTTTATGGATTTTGGACAAGAAATATTCAATTTTTTGTTTGATTTTGGTTAGACATTGCTAAAGCAGCATCAAAGGGTGTCTTAAACCACTGGCTAGGGGCCCTCGTTCCTTCCCCCTTCGCTAAAAATTGCCCAAAGCCGAGCGTGCATTTAAAGGTGGCATCCTATAACCGACCGTCTTTGATCAACGGTGCCCCTACCAAGGTCATACCCGAGAAACATTCGGTCTTGGAGGGAGAAGAGAAGAATAATTGGAGATAAGCTTTATACAGGATGGGAGATATCAAGACTTGAATTCCTTCCAAGGTGTTAACCCTCAAAGAGGTAGTCTGTTGCGCCGGGGCTTTATGCCTTTGATTTTTAGACCCTTGACATGCATACGACCAGGGTTTTCCCTGCAGGGACTTTACCATTCTTGTTATGCCATAATTCACAATTCTGCTTTTATCGAAAATTTGACTTGATTTTCATAATAGCCCTTTTGGCGAGATGTATATCATAAAAACTCATATGAAAACTCAAATCGATTTTGGGTCAAGACTGCCCCTATTTGAGACTCCTCTCGTATTGGGGAGTACCGAGGTTGGTCATCTCATCCGTCAACCTCTTGCCCTTGCATTCGGCCGAGTAAAGAAGAGAAAAAGACTTTCAGGAATTCTCATGGCATGACCAAAGTAGCAACGGTTTTTAACCAAAGGAGCCAGCTAAGGACGCCGTGAAGTGTGTGCGGTGTCTAGCTAAGGGTTGATCTTAACAAGCGGGGAGAGAATGTTGAATTCCCAGCGCGGAGTTCTTATTAACCAATGGTGCTGCAGAAACAAGCCTAAAAGACTGTTTTGAGAATGATTTAGTAAAGATAAAGATTCGACCTAGGATAAAGGTCTAAAACACAACTTTTAATCTTGTTAAGAAGCACTCTATTTTGAAAATCATCGTGAAGTAATGAGATAATGGTATCATGAAATGAGTACTTACGCCAATATGTTACCTTGCAACCTTTGTGTGAGCGACGTCACGCGGTTCGGAGTTCGATGGTGCGGGGAAGAGGATGCGGAGAGCGCGCGGGCTCTTCTTTTTGTTTGTTTTGCTGTTTGCTGCAACACAGAGATGAGAGAAGAGAGAGAAGGGGCCACCACGGGAGATTGCTCCGGCGGGGCGAGCGGGATAAGTATAATATAACAAGATATGGGGTTCAAACGGCCATAGCGGGAAGTGACTCGCCGCGACCTCGGGGGGACGGGAATGGTGCAGAAATTAAATAACAAAAATTGAAACGGCCATTGGGGAAGTGACTCGCCGCGGCCTCGAGAATATGAGCAGAATATAAAAGAGAATATAAGAACAGAGATTTAAACGGCAATTGGGGAAGTGACTCGCCGCGGCCTCGAGAATATGAGCAGAATATAACAGAATATAGAGAGAGTATAAGAACGGAAATTTAAACGGCCATTGGGGAAGTGACTCGCCGCGGCCTCGATGATATGAGCAGAATATAACAGAATATAGAGAGAATGTAAGAACGGAAATTTAAACGGCCATTGGGGAAGTGACTCGCCGCGGCCTCGATGATATGAGCAGAATATAACAGGATATAAAGAGAATATGAGAACAGAAATTTAAACGGCCATTGGGGAAGTGACTCGCCGCGGCCTCGATGATATAAACGAAATATAACAGGATATAAAGAAAATATGAGAACAGAAATTTAAACGGCCATTGGGGAAGTGACTCGCCGCGGCCTCGATGAAAAGATGTGATCGCCAGGGGCCGAAAGACCCCAAAATAAGAAAGTGATCGCGCCTACCTCAAGAGCGGGAGATGGCGGGTTGCTTCTTCCTCTCCTTCCGGCCGGCCGACGGAGAGGGCTTTCCTCGGCTACCCTTGCAAAACAACGACAAACAAATGACAAGTGGCTTAGAAAGATGAATGTGTAGTATTCATATCCTTGCAATAAAAATGACGAAATAACGGGAAGACACACACCTGGTTGGTGTTATCTTTTAAACCCCTCTCGGACTCGAGTAGGAGGAAAATGAGATGATGGATGCGAGATGATGAATGCAAAGAACTACGAAGAAAAGGAAAGAGTTGGCTTATTGGATGTGCCGGTGGTGAAATTCGGCGGAGCTCCGGCAGCGTGGGGACGACGTAGAAGCGCGGTGGATGAAGACGACCTTCCTCTCGCGAGCGTGGGCACCCGAGAAGCCGGCAGAACCTCCACCTACAAAAGACCCCACGGGTTAGAAAAATGACTCCGTAGCCTCTGGGCTCCGGCAGCCTATCGGATCACTGCTTAGCTCTCCTAGAACTGAGGGGGTGGGCCTCTATTTATAGAGCTCCGGAAGGTGGAGGCGTCCAGGACCCTGGACACCTCCATCAGGGCCGAAATAATATTTTATTCTATTTTTATTGATTTTTTTGGAATACTTTTGTAGGGGCGTCCAGGGTCCCGGACGCCTCAAGAGGTCCACCGAAAACCGACGTCGGCCGCACGCGGTTCGGCACAACGCGTGGTTTTGTGAGCGGCGCCTCGTGATTCAGAAATGGGCGCGTCCAGCTGACCGGACGTCTCTAAATTTGGCTTTTTTCACACACGACAAACCGTCGTTCGGTGGGCGGCGCCCGTGAGGGAATTTATGGAGGCGTCCAGGGTCCTGGACGCCTCCAAATATATATTATTTTTATTATTTTTTGTCTTTTATGCCAGGGCTGGATTTTTGATTTTTTTATAATTTGTTTTTATGGAGGCGTCCAGGGGCCTGGACGCCTCCAATAATATATATTGATTTTTTTGTTTTTAATGCCAAGTGGCATTTTAATCATATTTTATTTTTATTTTAATGGAGGCGTCCATGGGCCTGGACGCCTCCATTAATATATATATTTATTTATTTTTAGGGCCCTGAGAAAAAATTAAAATAAATTAAAAAGATGGGGGCGTCCAGGGGCCTGGACGCCCCCATTAAGACCCACCCGGGTCTTTAAATCAGGCGTCGGCGGGCGCCCGGCAGACACCCTTCTTGGTCCCGGAACCTCTTGATGCGTCTGACTGGTGTTGATGCCGTCCGAATGCCGTGACGAGATGATTCCGGATGCCGAAAAAGGCGGAAGAAGACTCAGGAAAAGGAAGCACTCGAGCGATTCGAAATGCGTAGGCCATCGCGGGGCGTCGTATAGTAATATGAGACTTTCTATGAGACGTCAAGAATGGCGTGTCTACAGCTGCCCCGCCTTGGCGTCTGCTTTGCAAGGGAGCGACACGTAGTGGAATGGTATCGAAGTGGACTGAAATGAAGTGGGAGCGGACTGATAAGTTGATGCCAAGGTGTGATGAGACACGCTTGTGACGTTACTGTTTGGAATCTTTCCTGAAGTTTCAATGAGGCGACCTTGAAGGAGGTCTTTCAAATATTGACGATTGCTTGGACGGAGATCAAATAAGGGAGGGTGAGATGTGCACTCAGGCACGAAACAAAAGAAGACCAACTTCTCGGTGTGGAAGTACCTGGGTCATAAACCGGAGGTTTCACCTTTGGGGAGCGGTTACCAGCCAATGTGGAAGTGCTGCGGCCAAGGTGGGTCAAAAAGGTAAAGGAATATCTGAGGGTCTGTCCAAACAAGGGTCTCCTTTGGAAGAGCAGCGTAGGGCTGTCTCAAAGAAACTCAGTATTTCATTCAGAGTGGAATATCTCATATTTGTAGGAATTGAAACACAACGGCTTTCACAATCGAATCGCTTGAATGATCTTCCGCAATAAATCAAAGTCCTATATGAATGCATGCTGGGTTTAAAGAAAAATTCAAAACAAACTAAAATAGAAAATAGCCAAGGATAATATTGTCAACTTGTGAAGAACGGGTCAGGATACCGACCCGGTGAGCTGATACTGGGCTGGGGCCCGTTTATCCGCGTACCAACTCACTGAATGGAACCGTCGTCCCCATTCTATCACAAATTGATGGCCTATCCGTACAACCCAAACTCTTCCGGGATCATCACCGTTTTTGTTGAAGGGGAACTCAAATCCCAGATTCGTTCGGGCCGCAAGGTCCTTGACATGTTCTAGTAGCGTAGGTATCATATACTATGATGCATGACATGGTGGGACCAACCAATGAAAGGTGGGACAGGAGATAGGACAAAGACGTCCGTTAGTAAAACCTGCACAGGCCAGCAAAGGTTAGCAACATCAAAAGGTAGCAGAATCGCACCACAGTTCAAAGGAGATCCAGACAAAATCTTGACAATGACCACTGATGTGACATGTTCTGTCCTGTAGCACCCTTCCCTTCCTATAAGAACTCCCCTTAGGCTAGTTCATTCAAATGCACCAAGGTGGGTTTTGGAAGCTCAGGAGAGGAAGGAGAGGAGAATCTAGAGATCTTCAGGATGGAAGGAGAGTCTTCCCGCGTTATGAAGAGGAGCAAGCCTAGCAGCGAGATTAGGCGACTTTCCGACCTCGAGGGTCATCTGAGTGGGACGATCATGTCGCATATGGTAAGCCGACTCTTTTCAAATTTCTACACGTGAACCTTCTTCTTACTTCCTTTATTTCTTCTTCTTTCCTCTCCCAGCCATATCCACTCTTCCCAGGCCCGAGGAAGTTTTCCAAGTTGCCATGGCTTTCAAAGCTGACTTCCAATATCTCCATTGGTATGAGGGCCATACTCTCGAAGTGGCATCTGCAGGGGCTCCTTATTCACGCCAAGCATTACGAGAAGATTCGTATGGACTGGGCGGCTATGGGCGCGCTAGTGGAGGTCTGGCATCCCCAGACCCACACTTTTATCTTCCCGACCTTCGAGGTGACCATCCTCCTCGAGGAGGTGGAACTTCTGCTTGGTCTGAAGAAATTCAAGAGTGACGGGAAGGTGAAGGCTATGCGGATGCTGACACGGGGTACTTCTGAAAGCGTCCTTGGAAGCTTCATGCCGCCCGACGCAGCTAGAAAGGTCCGTACTCAGAAGGGGATCGATCTCCAAAAGCTCGCGGAGTGGGTCATGGACGCCCTGAGAGGGTCACCAGACGATGACTATTTGGAGGGAATCATGAAGGGGTTCACTATCTGTCTGGCGGGTGCTCTCTTGTTTCCTTATACCGACAACATAGTGGAGGAAGACCAGCTGAGTGCTATCTGCGGGATCTGGCGTGGAAAGAGGGTGGGACCCGCCGTCCTTGCCTATCTTTACAGCGGCCTTACCGCCTCGAGTATGGGTAAGCCTCCTTTTGGTTGCGCACTTGTCTTGAATTGCTGGCTTGATTTGCACTTCAAATTCGACCACCGCGAGGGAATGCCAACCGCTTCGAAGCTCTTCCAACAAAGCCCGCTTCACCACATAGCCGACGTGTTAGGCTTTGGTGGTACTGTAGTGAACCGCGTTCCGTGGCTGAAGAAACGTGAAGACTGGCGGTCTCACTTCCGCACCGTGACACAAGGCTTCTTCACTTGCGCACCGGCATGTTTGCTTTCGCTTGATCTCCTCATGAGGCCTTCTCCCGAAGTCGATCTTCAACTGATCGGCGCGACCGAGTTTGTTCTTTACAACGCGCATCGGTGCTGCCTGCAGATTGGCATCCCACGCCATTCGTTCCCGCCACCGACTGGCATCGTTCCCTTGAAGAAGAGGGAGTTGGGTACTGAAGCGGACGCGAAGGAAGCGAAGGCCATTAAAGCACCCTGGAAGACAAGTGTTGCGGGAAAGGCGTTAGCGCACGTGGTGGAAGAATGCGAGCCGTGGAGGGCTTATGTAACCGAACTGGGGAAGTTAAGGCCTAAAGCGCCTAAGCCCCTGATGTAGTTCACTCTGCTTTTCTGATGGAATAAAATTTGACATTTGGATGTTTCGGACCCCCGTCCCCTTAATTATTATTTTTTTTTAATGGTTTTTCTCTTTCTTTGTGTTTTTTATTTTGTTTGGATTATATACATATTCTTATATAAATATATTATATATTTTTTGGTTTTTTTTTTGAAAATTTTTTATTATGGGGGCGTCCAGGGGCCTGGACGCCCCTATTTTGATTTTTTTATTTTTTATTTATTTTATTTTTGGGGGCGTCCAGGTGTCTTGACGCCCCTATTATTTTTTATTTTATTTAAATTTTTTTTTTTGTTTTGGGGGCGTCCAACTGTCTGGACGCCCCTAATTTTTATTTTATTTTTATTTTATTTTATTTGTTTTGGGGGTGTCTAGGGTCCTGGACGCCCCAACTATTATTATTTTTATTTTATTTAATTTTTTTGTTTTAGGGGCGTCCAGGCGCCTGGACGCCCCAAAATTTTTTAAATTTTGAAATAAATAAAAATAATGGGGGCGTCCAGGCGCCTGGACGCCCCAAAAAATGAAATTCCTATTTATGGGCTGCCCCCCCCCCCCTTTTGCTCATTTACTGTTCAATCTGACGACCCAGTCACCCAGACGACCTATTCTTAGTCCCCATGGAGCGAGGAGGATCGAGCCAGGGTCCAGGGAAGCGAAAACGACTGGCTCGTCGTGCGAGGAGGTTGAGGGATGATGCCGAGGAGGCTGCAGCAGAGGAGATTGCTGCGGAGGAGGGGATGGAGGTGCCTCTCCTGGCCGCGGAGGCTGCTGCGGATGCTGGTGACGCGGGAGAGGACGATCACGACCCGGTAAGTACCTCGGAATCCTCACTCTGTGGTTCAATAGGCTAAAACGGGTGTGCGAGAGGCTGTGAGAGAGAGGCGGGTAGTGAGAGAAGGAGGCGTCCAGGGACCTGGACGCCTCCATGTTTTCTTTTTCTTTTTTTATTTATTTATTAATTTTCGTAAATAATAAAATGAAATAAAATAATATTAAAAATAAGGAGGCGTCCTAGGCCCTGGACGCCTCCATAAAAATATATATATTATTAATAATTTTTGTTTTGGCCATTTTTGGGTTTTTTCTAAAAAAAAAAAGGAAATTGGGAGGAGGCGTCCAGGGCATTGGACGCCTCCACAAGAAAATAAAAATATTTTTTTTATATATTTTTTTTTAAAAAGTAAAAATAAAATAAAGAGAATAGGTAGTATATATATACAGTGTTATTGTTTATTACTGTTCATGATGCTGATGTGTTCTTTGTTGGTTTTGTGGTTTGCAGGGCGTGATGAAGGGCCGGATCAGCTGGTCCTTGGTGGTGGCAGCATACCGTGGGCTGCCGGATTTCCAGAGGGCGCGTGTGGACGCCATGGGCTTTGGAGCTTTCCTTAGGATCGAGCCCTTCCGGCTCGACCTTCCTCTTATCCAGGCACTGAGGGAGCGGTGGCACGCACCGAGCCGGGCGTTTCTGATGCCCTGGGGGCACATGGTGCCGACGCTGGAGGACGTGGCTCGGATCACCGGGCTACGAGTTGACGGAGAGGCAGTCAGCGGGGTTACCTACCCCGACTACCGAGAGAGTGCCCTGGACCTGCTGTGGTTAGAGACGAGCGTGACTGATAGAGACAGCAGGGTAGTCGGCCGAGTGGAGATCATGGAGGCGCTCGGATTCGTTGACCCGCGTCAGCGGGTTAGCGAGACTGGAGCGGAGTTCTTGGCTCGACTGGAGGGGGATGCTCGTGCAGCTTTCACCCAGGATCCGAGCGAGAGGGAGCTGGTGGATCTAGACCTTCGGAGGTTTCTTTTCTTCTTCCTGGGCCGCCTTCTGCTGGGGACGAAAGGGGATGGCATCCACTGCCGTTTCCTCGGGATCTTGGCGGATCTGGACAGAGTGGGACACTATGCGTGGGGGGCGGCTCTGCTTGCCCATTTGATTGCTGATCTCTCCCAGACTTCGGAGAAGGAGACGACAGTCAGCGGCTTCGCACCTTTCCTCCAGGTAAACATTTTATTTATGCATTCCCACAGTTAAATATGTAATTATTGTACTAATGATGTATGATGGATGCAGGTGTGGAGCTATTACTATTTCCCGATGGGGAGGGCTAGGCATGGGAACAGGAGGGCCGTGCCTCTGGCGCGGCAGTGGAGGCCGGTCGTGGTTGCAGCACCCCACGGCTACCAGCTGGCGTCACTTCGTCGGGAGCTGAGCGAGTATCCTGAGGCCATGGTATGATGCGTATGATTTTTTTGTGTTTATGCATGTGACTGAATGGTAACTAACATAATGTATGTATGGTGATGCAGGTGGTGTGGAGGCCCTACCTGGGCATGGGCGATGCTGGCCAGCCCTGGGTTGTAGCGGGTCTTCCTCGCTTCAGGCGGGACGTGTGGGTCCATTGCCTGAACGAGATTGAGCCGCTGCGGCTTAGACTGGTCATGAGGACGTTGGGGCTGGCCCAGGAGTGGGTTGACGTAGATGCGCCGGCCCGCATTGGGCGGAAGACCAAGGGGAAGGCGAAGATCGTGGACTGGCGTACGCGCTTCCCAGCACAGTACCAGGACTGGCAGCAGGGCGGGGTCCCAGTAGTGTCCCACGTACAGGACAGCACAGACTACATGAGACGGTACCGAGCTACGTACGGGGACCGCCTCTCCTTGGGTGGTATGGCAGGGGTAAGTGAAATGAAACTGCTCCACCTTTCTATATGTATATGCATGGGATACTAACTTATGTGTAATGCAGGATGCTCGTGATACCATGATCGCCGACCTGCGGGCCCAGTTGGCGGACGCCAGGCGACAGTTGGTGGCCATCCGACAGGAGTTGGAGATCCTGGTGAGTTTATGCAATGCATTTTTTTGTGACCTGGATTTTTGATGCTTAGCCTTTGACTGACGTTTGCCCCGTGTTTCAGCGGGCCCACCAGACAGCGGCAGCCGCGATGGCTGGTGGAGCGGGTTCCAGTTCGCGGGGCCCTCCTCCGGAGGTTTCTGCCCTCCAGGAGCAGCTGGCGTACGCGGTGGCTCGGGCTGAGGAGGCCGAGCGTGACCGCGAGGCTCGAGTGAGTGCTTGCTTGGCCGCGACCCTTTTCTAGCTACTTTCCTTCTATCACTGTTCTCTTACGGTGCATGCGTGCCTTGACAGGTGGCCGAGATCCGAGAGGCCCTGGCGCGTGCTGTTCGTGCTGAGCAGGAGCGCGATGCCCGGGTGGCAGAGCGTGACGCCCGGATTGCGGAGCTAGAGGAGGAGCGGCGACGGGAGGCTGAGGAGCTTCCTCGCGACGTAGTGGATCTGCGGATCGCCCTCGAGCTGTCGAGGAGAGAGGCGATGAGGGAGAGAGAGGAGAGGGAGAGGGATAGGGAGAGCGTGGAGAGAGAGAGGGAGAGGGATAGGGAGAGAGAGAGGGAGGAGCGACAGCGGGATCAGACCGAGAGGAGGGCTCTAGAGGCCCAGCTGCTGGAGCTCCGATTGAGTCTTGGCACGGCGGAGGGGAGGCTTCGGGAGAGCGAGGAGCGGTACCAGAGGGCGAAGGAACGCGGGGCGCGACTTCGTCAGTCTGGTTCTTTTTCCATGGGCAGCTACCTGGTTTCTTCGGCCGAGGAGCGTCGTCGCGCCTTCGAGGCTGGAGTGCCACCGCAGGGCGAGGCGAGCACGGCTTCTCAGGGTTCGCAGAGGCCCCCTAGGGATCCCCGGCGGAGGAGGGAGGAGAGAGATGACCAGGAGGGTGATGGTGAGAGTTAGAGAGTTGCTTGTACGTCACCCTTCTCACTGTATGATGTACTTTCGGCTATTATATGAAATGGAAATGGCTTTTTTGTGTTGTGTGTACTTTTCTCTCTCCCACACTTTCTTCTTTGCACTGAGTTGTCCTTTGAGGCGTGCTTCGCGAGACCTTGCCCTGAACAGCGGGGAATTACGCTTTACACGGGGGGATTTTATTTCCTTTTTTTCCCCTTTTGGGCGCGTCCAGGCGCGAGGACGCGTCTTAATCCTTGATTTCAAATTTAAAGCGACGGGTGGTCCTTCTTCTCCCGTGCCTTACCCGCAAACGAGCCCGCCTTCCGCCGAAACTCGCTCGCCCCTTTTTCGTCTTCCTCCTCTTTTGATCGATGGAGTTCGGTGGGCCCGACCGTGGTGAAGGTGGAGAGGGACGAGGAACTCCTCGCCCAAGGAGGGACGCGCCCGAGCACGGAACGGCGTCCATGGAGGAGGAAGGGCCGCTTCGGGCCCCCGAGGGACCCGAGGGGCCCGATGGCGTGGGAGGAGGTGAACACGGTCCGGTAGGTCCTCCGATCTCTTCCTCTTTTAATTCATTTTGGGTTTTGAAGCGAGCCGGGCGAGGAGGAAAGGGTTCGGAGAGTGTTGCACTCAAATGATGGACGCGTCCTAGACAGGGGACGCGTTCCTTTTGACTGATATGGGACCCCTTTCTTGGTGCAGGACATGGCAAGGACCCTGGGCCTGGCCGATGAGTGGGCGAGTGCGGACGAGCCGAGCCGCGTCAGGAAGGAGAGTCGCGGCAAGGCGAGGCTCGAGGACTGGCCCGTACGTCTCCCTGGACAGCAAGGGGGTGTACTGGTGCAGGACAGTGCCGACTTCCTGCGGCGGCAGAGAGAGAGTTACGCGGGGCTTCCCCAAGCTGGGGACACGCGTGGCATCGGCGGCTCGCGCGCCCAGCTGTCAGAGACTAGGCGGCAACTGGCCGTCGCTCAACATGAGCTGTCGCTCCTGGTAAGTTACGTGCCGCCCTTTTAACTTCAGATTTTGGAGTTTCACTGACGGCCGTTGTTTATTTTGTTCCAGCGTGCCCAGCAGACAGTGACGGCGGGGATGATTGGTGGCACATCTTCCAGTTCCTCGGCCCCTTTTCTCGAGATTGCTTCCCTCCGGGAGCAACTTGCCGGTGCGGTGGCCCGTGCGACCCGGGCGGAAGAGGAGCGTGACGCCTGGGTGGCGACTGTAGCGGAGCTGCGGCATCGTGGTGAGGAGAGACCTTCTCCAGACATCCTGGAGTTAAGGGTTCTTCTGCAGATGATGAGGAGAGAGGCAGAGAGAGAGAAAGCCGAGAGAAGGTCCGAGCGACAGCGGGATCTGACCGAGAGGAGGGCCTTGGAGGCCCAAGTGAGGGAGCTCCAGCTGGGCCTTCAGGCCGTCGTGCAGAGGCTAGGAGGGATGGAGACGCGCTACGAGAGAGCGCGAGAGTTCGGGGAGCGACTCCGCCAGTCCGGTCGCTTTGCCGCCAGTGGCTTCTTCGCCACGCCAGGGGAGGAGCAGCGAGTCACTGCTGCGGAGCAGGCGCCCAGAGGCGAGGCAGGTGCTACTGCACGGGGATCCCGGAGGCTTCTGAGGGACCCTCACCTCGGGGGAGAGGAGGAGAGTGCCCGAGAGATGAGTGATGGTGAGGATTGGCGGGCTAGTGGACCCGTCACCTCTTTATGATTGTAGTGTTTTTGACAGCTTATGTAGAATTATGAATGGAGTGATTTGATTTTCTGATGCTTGTTTGTCCTCTTGTGCGTTCCTTCTTCCCTACACTTCTTCTCCTTTGCACTGTTCCCATGTGACGGATCTGTCGAGACTCCGCCTCGAGCGGAGAATCACGTCTTGTTGTGACCATTTTCCACGGGAATCTGCCGTCGAAGTCAATACTGACGGCCCTAGTTCCTTTTCCCGGATGTTGTGCCAAATTTTGCGGGCGTCCTCCAAAACATGATAGGGTATCCCTAGACAACATAGGGGCTATTCGTCCTATTCTTCGTCCAGTCAATCACCCTGTGCGAGCGGTGAAGCGACACATGGGGCCGCTTGGACGGTGTCTTATTGCGAGGGCTATCATCGACAGGTGATGGAGGCAATCTTGGCCCGCACTCCTTCCATTTCTATAAATTCTTGTCCCTTTTATCTTCCCAGGTATATCGAGAGCTAACTCGAGGAGCACAAGTTCTTACGGGAGAGGAGGAGTTCAAAATTCTGAGAGTTGGATGGAGGGCGAATCTTCCCATTCCTCGAAGAGAAGCAGGTCCAGTGGTAGTAGTTCCAGGAGGCTTTCAGACTTGAAGGGCACTTCAGCGAAAGGGCCCAATCACAACTCGTAAGCCAAGTTTTCTTGCCCTTTTCTCATTTTTTCTTCCTTTCTTCTGACCAAACCTCACCCCCATTCCTTGTATGTGTAGGTTGTGATGAAATCACAAATCTTATGGGAGTTGGTAGTAGCAGCGTACAGGGGCCTCCCAGATTTTCAGAAGGCGAGGCTAGACGTGATGGGATTTGGTACCTTCCTTCGGATCGAGCCGATCCAACTTGACCTAGTCCTGATCCAAGCCTTGTGTGAGAGATGGGACCCAGTGAGCCGGGCATTCCTGATGCCCTGGGGGCACATGGTGCCCAGCTTGGAGGATGTGGTCCGGATCACAAGCCTGAAGGTAGAAGGCGAGGCAGTGACCGGAGTCACTTACGCGGACTACAGAGAAGGTGCCCAGAAGTTACTGGGTTTGGACCTAGATGGTCGGAAGAACAGGTCGGTAGCTAGGGCGTCCCTCATGGATGCATTAGGGCTCACCGACACTCGTCGGCGGGACGACGAATCCTCAGAAGAGTTCATGGAAAGGATGGAAATAGGATGCCGTGCCGTGTACTGCACAGATTTCGGCAACTGGGAAAGATGTAACATAGATTTGAGGAGATTTCTCCTCTTCCTTTTGGGGAGATTGGTACTGAGCTCGAAAGGGGATGGTATCCAATGTTGCTTCCTGGAGCTGCTGTCAGACCTTGAAAGAGTAGGGTACTATGCCTGGGGAGCCGCCATGCTGGCACACTTGTTTGCAGGCCTATTCCAAGAAACGGATCGTGAGATGACTGTGAGTGGTTTCACACCATTCATCCAGGTATTTTTTTGGTTTTGCTTGTTTTGTATTTTTTTTTGTTGTTTTCGCAAGGTGCTGATGACCTGCGCCGAGCAGTTATGGAGCTATTATTACCTCCCTATGGGGAGAGCTCGACATTGGCGACCCGTGATGGTGCCGCTAGCCAGGCGGTGGGAACCCGTCATGAGTGCGGCACCCCTAACCTACCAACTGATGGTGTTAAGGCGGGAGCTACAGGAGTTCCCTACGGCGATGGTAAACTGGAGACCCTACTCAGACATGGTCGATGCCAACCAGCCGTGGGTTCTAGCAAGTCGTGCCCGGTTCGGACGGGAACTATGGATGCACTGCCTGAATGAAATCGAGCCGCTTCGGCTACGATTAGTTATGAGGACTTTAGGACTGGCTCAAGAATGGGTGGATTCAGCTGCGCCACCTCGTGTCGGGAGAAAGACGCGGGGACCGGCGACTTGCATTGACTGGCGCGTGCGATTCCCCGAACAGTATGAGGACTGGCAACGGGGTGGCACGATTGTAGAATCACAGGCGCGGGACAGCGAGGACTACTTGCGTCTATATAGGACAAAGTACGCAGAACGGTTCCAACCCCGGGGACTTGTGGAGGTAGGTTTCCCCTTTTTCTCTTCTCTTCTTTCTCCTTTTCTTGGTTTTTCTGGTAAAAATGCTGACTTGTAAGGCTGCAGGATGTCCGGGATGCCATGATAGCGAATTTACGAACTCGCTTGGCAGAGATGGAACAACAGTTGGGTGATGCCCGCGGAGCTACGAGCGCCTTGGTAGGTGTACAGTACGTTCCTAGTTAAAACCCCAGATTCCAGATGTTGGCTGCTAATTCACATGGTCGCAGCATGCCCAGATTGGCGCAGCCTCCCCAGCGATGGGAGTAGGTGGTGCCTCTTCCAGCTTGTGGATTCCCACCTCAGAACTTGACTCGCTTCATGAGCAACTTGCTCACGCCACGCAGCGTGCTGCGGAGGCAGAAGGAATGCTCCGTATACAGGTAAAAGTTTCAGCGTTGAGTTCTCTTTGTTTACGCCTTATCGCGTATCTGAGATGGTACACTCGGCAGGAAAAGGAGACGGAAGAAGCGCTTGCCCAAGCTGCGCATAAGGAGGCTAGGATAGCAGAACTGGAGAGGGAACTGCGGCGTCATCCTGATGACGACTCATCCAGGGATGCTATGGAACTGAGGATCACTCTCCAGTTAGAGAGGGAAGACCGTGAGAGAGAACGGGCAGAGAGGGAAAGAAACGCAGAGAGAGAAAGAGCCAACAGTTTGGCTGAAAGGGAGGAGCGAAGGGCCATGGAGGCCCAACTATTCGAACTCCGAATCGGCCTTGGTCTTGCTGAACAGTGGCTGAGAGATGGTGAGGAGCGCTACCGAAAAGCACGAGAGCGTGGCTTTCGTGTTGGTAGCTTCTCTGCTGCTTTCGTGGATCAACGCCGGGATGTGGGAATAGGAAGAGGAGTACAGAGCGGCAGGAGTACCGCTTTTCGTAGTTGGGTAGCACCTTTGAGAGTGTTTTACCCGGAGAGTAGTGGGACGAGTAATGCAGAGAGAGAGGACGGAACTTGATGTAAATTTTTTGGTTTTTTTTTGGAATAAAACACAAGGTTTGGTTTGTTTGTTTTTCACCTTTGCTTCAGTTACCTGAATCCCTGCACATATCACTGAAACAAACAAATCAGAATTTCTGTTCTGACTTGGCCCCTTGCTCAATAAGCAAATGGTCACTGTGACTGTCCTTGATAACTGGTCAAGGGGCCAAGCCTTTATTTAACGAAGGCAAGGGAAAGATGCGGTGATGATAAATGCGACAGGCAAGCACACGAATGCAAGCGATATTAAAAAGTGAGATGCTGCACGCAAATGTAATCATGCAAAATTGATTTGTTTTCTTTTTTATATTTGACATTTTTTTTTGTTTTATCATAAAAAGATTTTTTTTTTGTTTGCAAATATGTACATTTCTCTTTTCCATTTTTTTGTGCTTTTATCATTTCAATTTTTTTTATTGCTAACGCCCGGCAGGCACCCAAATGGCACCTAACCTACGTGAGACAGGGGTTTCTTACTAACCTCCCAGGTATCTTAAGTGCACATCTAGGTTGATTTGGGCCTCTAGACCCCTCGAATGACGATCCCGCCGGCTAAGACTTACCCTGATGACAATACCGTCATGCCATGCTTAGGCTCCCAGTTGCTTCCGACCATAGGGATTCACCCAAAAGGTGTTTGAGGTAGATGATTTGCCCGACCCGGGTCTGTTTCCTCACAACTCTAGATGGTATATGATGGAACACCCTGGAACCCTAACGACCAACCGCGCGACGCTGACCCGGAATCAGACGCCGTCGCACCCATAGGTGACGCGCTTGTATTGGCCTAAGCCCGAGGTTAAACAAGAAGACATCAAGGTGGTAAACAGGGGTCTTGACCAGCCAGAAACACGGAGACTCTTCGCAGCGATAGCTTTTGCTTTTCAAAGTAGGCAACCAAATGTGTATATTAAAATAAGGTCGCAGACCCTGGGCAGTTTTCACCTTTCAGAAATTCCATCGAACCTTCATCTTTAGAGGGAGAAGGAAGAGTGTAGGGGATAAACCTCCTGAGAGGACCGGCAAAGCCGTTAACCCGGCGAGCGAATAAGGGCCCATTAACTCTTTCCTTTCGGACAACTTCGGACCAAATCTCGAGCATTTACATTCCACGGCCCCCCTTTGTGGATTCAGACTTTTACTTTGAGGGGTTCCGTTTATCGTACCAGGCACGGTCACGACCAGGCTTTTCTCTTGATTTTGATTTTGTATTTCTTTCTGTGAGGGAGATATAGTCGTTTGACGTTGGTGGGCTCCCTCTTCGTATGCCTGCGGGGACACTGCCCTCTTCTCGTGCTCTGATCGATGCTCGAGGAAATGGGTCCTACTCTTGCCTTTGGGGTTTGAGTTTCGGTTTCTCATGCTCAGCGTTTTAAGGGCGCCGACTGTCTCATTTGGTCGAAGAGAAAAGAATAAAGATTACAGCTTCCGGAGATCTTCTAGGTGTGGCCCTACCGTAGGTGATGCTACCAACTTTTTTGAATAAAATACATAAGTGAACACATGTTAGCTTCCTTCGAGCGAGCATAGGTCGACGTGGCCGGACAGGGGTCTCCACGGTTCTGGCAAACCAAGACCCGGTGCCTACCAAGCCTTAATGGGCCCTATCCTAACATGAGGGTTAGATGCAAGGACTTAACTACATGGTGCCTGCCAGGCATCGGCATTTTGAATTTTCCATATTTTTAGTGGTTTTCAATATTTCCTTGTTTTTGATGTTTTTTATCTTTTCATCATTCATTTTTTTTTATTTTGTGCTAAGGGTAGTATTTCTTAAGATAAAGCCCATTCCAAGGGTGGGATAACTCGGTCCCTTCGGCGTTGATTAGCTTGTAGGCGTTGCCAGGGTACACGGCTTGAATTACAAATGGTCCTTCCCAATTGGGTTGGAGCTTAGAACGCGGCCCTCCAGGTTTGACAAAAATTCTTTTTACGACCATCTCACCGACTTTGAATTTTCTCTCAACGACTTTCTTTTGGTAAAAGCGAGCGAGTCTATTTTGATACACACGCGCGTGTTCGGCGGCGGCCAGCCGCTTCTCATCCAAGAGTTCCAACTGGGCGAGGAGTGAATTACGACGATCGTCGAGGGGAAATTCCTCGTCCAATTGTACCCTGAGAGAAGGGATCAAAGTCTCGTACGGGACTACCGCTTCCATACCATAAGTGAGGGCAAATGGAGTCTGCCCGGTGGGGGTACGGATTGAAGTGCGATAGGCCCATAGGGCTTCGATAAGCTTTTCTGGCCAGTCTGAAAACTTACTAGACTCGCAGGTTTTTTTGATGATTTTGAGCAATGTTTTATTGGTGGCCTCCGCTTGGTCGTTACCTTGTGGGTAATAAGGCGATGAATGATGCAATGCAATTGCGTACCTTTTGCAGAGGTCCTGTAGGTCCTGAGAAATGAATTGTGGCCCATTGTCGGTGACGATCGTGCTTGGGATGCCGAATCTGGCGAGAATGTTCTTCATGATGAACTTGCAGACTGTTGACGCCTTGATTTCCGCGTAAGCTTCGGCTTCGGCCCATTTGGTGAAGTATTCCGTCGCAGTAAGGATGAAAGATTTCTGCTTGGTGAGGGAATTGGGATCACCTAGGGGACCAATGATGTCGAATGCCCACATGGAGAAAGGCCATGGGGAGGATATTGGATGAAGTGAGGAAGATGGTGAATGGATTTTATCGGCGTGAAGTTGACACTTGACACACCTACGGACATAGACAGCACAATCCTCTTCCATAGTGGGCCAATAAAAGCCTTGACGAATGATCTTCTTGGCGAGCATCTGACTATTCACGTGGCCACCGCACACACCCGAGTGCGTCTCTTCTACACATTTCCAAACCTCATCGTCACCAAGACATCTTAACAGAATACCAGTAAGGCTCCTCCTATAGAGTAGACCTCCAATCAATGTGTATTTCTGAGCCACCCTTCTTATGGCTTTCTTGTCCTCTGTGGTGGCCCCTTCAGGATAAGACTGATCTTGGCAATATTTGACAATTTCATAGAACCATGGTTTCTCTTCATCAGCCAGTTCTTCTTCGGCCTCTGCCAACATGAGCTCCCTCTTCTCAAGGATATCTTCCTGCAGGATCTTCCTTGCTATCCTGTCTTTGATGTTTACGTAGGAAGCATCATCGACTGCAGGGGCGTGAAGTTGTAGATGGAAATGGACTTAAACCATCT